>JAYEPQ010000003.1:41107935-41587935 GCA_036321105.1 Dracaena cambodiana
ATAATTTATATATTTTTATGTTATTTACTATCAATTTTATGATTTGAGTTTATCTAAAATATTAGTTAAAATGATTATAACAAATCTACCTGAATCTAGATTAGATTAGGAAGATCTATCAAATATCTAAACTTATCCTAAACTAACCCAAATTTTGTAAATAAAAAAAAAATTCAAGAAACGGAAACTAAAACTCGCCTTTTTCCTCTTCCGTCACCTGACAGAAGAGAACAAAAGAAAAACAGTGAGAAAAGAAAAGAAGAGAAGAAAATAAAAGAAAATAAAAAGAGAGAAAAAAAAGGAAAAGAAAAGAAGAAGAAGAAGAAAGAAAGAAAGAAAAAAAAATAGAAAAGAGATGTAGAGAGTGAAAGAAGAAGGGGGTCCAAATTTGTTGGTAATAGTGATCATTCAAATTTTGGAGTCTTCTACAAAAGGCAAGTAGTTTATTCTTGTTTATAAATTTTCTATATTATTTCTTCTTTATAGGAACTCAACATTGTTTTCAAAAATATTTATGTTGTAATAATGCAATTTGCTTTTTTCTTATGATTTATCTTATTATTAATACAATTTAATTTGAAGGAGAAATTAATTAAAATATTTCAAAATTTTCTCTTTAATTTCATTTATCAAATAGTCTCTAAGAAAAACTGATTTTAGTGATTGGTCTGTAAATTTCTTTTGTTAACACATCATTTATTAATTAAGAATGTTTTAAGATTTTGGATTTTAAATAATAATAGAGCATAACACTATCGATTCATCTTCTATATTTAGCAACTTGAATAGAGAGGAAAAAAATAATAAAAAAAAATATAAGAAGAGCATAGTGAGGTGATTATATCATAAATTCATGATTCTGGATATGGATACCATATGAGATTAAATTTATAGGCATGCTAATTATTTCCAGCTTATTTTGTGAATGTTAGCTATGTTTATATAAATCAAATGATGTGTTTGTCTAGTCAACTATTGTTTTCATATCTATCTTACTGCTACATAAAGATTTCATTAGAATTTGGATTATTAGTTTACTAGGTTAAGATAACTAAGATGAAATGTGAAGTTTGTTATACTATAGTATATTCTTATAAAGTAAATCTTACTTAGAACAAGAAATTCCTGTTGAACTACATTCTAGAATCTTATTTTATTTTTTTTTTAATTTTACTGTAACCATATATGTGAATATTTGGAAACAAAGAAATTAATGAATGAATTCTTAACAAGCGAAACAACTATAGAATGGAGATTTCTCACTTAAACAAATTGTTGGAAATATGTACTCTAATTTAAAGATTATAAATATTTAGATTTATGCCAATTATATTTGTTAGCATCAAATGCTATTATTTTTTAGTTCTCTGCTGCATTTGATTTTTGTTCATAGTGAGAAATTTTGAAGAAATTCGTACATGAAACTTGAACCCAATCCAAACAATTTTTTTTATGTCATTAAGAAGTACGGTTCTTACATGTAAGAAAAAGAGTTAGAAATTGTAATGCTCTATTTTACTCCCTATAATATCCTTGTGTTTATCTATAAATTAGTTGCATATTTATTTTTTTAAGTATATTATCCAAATAGTTAATGAGGTAGAATTGAAAAC
The DNA here is from genome assembly GCA_036321105.1 of Dracaena cambodiana. NCBI lineage: Eukaryota > Viridiplantae > Streptophyta > Magnoliopsida > Asparagales > Asparagaceae > Dracaena > Dracaena cambodiana. Next base: position 41,109,549 of record JAYEPQ010000003.1, read on the forward strand.
ATTGTTATTCAACAAATCTTATTTTTATCTATCTTAAAATTTGTGTTCAACCTAAATACCAGAAAGTTAATAATAACAAATTTAAATAGTTTAGATTCAATTAGTTTTTAATTTTATCATATCTAACTTTACCTTAATCCAAAATGTATTAAAAAAATCATTTTTTTAAAATGATTTATTATTTTATTTCCTTGTTATTATCTGATTGTATATGCGTATGTATTTGTGGCAGTTGTACTACACATGTATTCATGTGTTTTAGGCTTAGCGTATTTATTTATGATACGTCGCCGAACGCTACCTGTATTTTGTGGTGCGGGGCGTTACAGTTGGTATCAGAGCCTAGGTTCGATTTTGGCTTCTGTCTAACATCTCTAATTAGGATTACTGTCACATATACGTCACATATACGTATATACATATACCTACTTATTTGGTCCCTATCCAATCCCTTGATTTCATTTTTTTTTTCATCTATCATTTTTAATTCTTTATCAGACCTAATATTATTTGTGATTCAGTTCTTTAAGAATCGACCTTCGATTTCTATCCTATCATTTGATATAGTATAAACTTTGGATTCTTATACGCATAAAATTTTACACAATTAAAATTCATATAGTTGTTTCACTTTAAATTAAATTTCGAGGACGAAATTTTCTTTAAGGTGGGTAGATTGTAACACCCCATTTTCGTATACAATATTTTTTTGTATTTATTTATTTTTAAAATCTTTATCATAAATATTAAAGTAATAATTTATATATTTTTATGTTATTTACTATCAATTTTATGATTTGAGTTTATCTAAAATACTAGTTAAAATGATTATAATAAATCTACCTGAATCTAGATTAGATTAGGAAGATCTATCAAATATCTAAACTTATCCTAAACTAACCCAAATTTTGTAAATAAAAAAAAAAATTCAAGAAACGGAAACTAAAACACGTCTTTTTCCTCTTCCGTCACCTGACAGAAGAGAACAAAAGAAAAACAGTGAGAAAAGAAAAGAAGAGAAGAAAATAAAAGAAAATAAAAAGAGAGAAAAAAAAAGGAAAAGAAAAGAAGAAGAAGAAGAAAGAAAGAAAGAAAGAAAAAAAATAGAAAAGAGATGTAGAGAGTGAAAGAAGAAGGGGGTCCAAATTTGTTGGTAATAGTGATTATTCAAATTTTGGAGTCTTCTACAAAAGGCAAGTAGTTTATTCTTGTTTATAAATTTTCTATATTATTTCTTCTTTATAGGAACTCAACATTGTTTTCAAAAATATTTATGTTGTAATAATGCAATTTGCTCTTTTCTTATGATTTATCTTATTATTAATACAATTTAATTTGAAGGAAATTAATTAAAATATTTCAAAATTTTCTCTTTAATTTCATTTATCAAATAGTCTCTAAGAAAAACTGATTTTAGTGATTGGTCTGTAAATTTCTTTTTTTAACACATCATTTATTAATTAAGAATGTTTTAAGATTTTGGATTTTAAATAATAATAGAGCATAGCACTATTGATTCATTTTCTATATTTAGCAACTTGAATAGAGAGGAAAAAAATAATAAAAAAAAATATAAGAAGAGCATAGTGAGGTGATTATATCATAAATTCATGATTCTGGATATGGATACCATATGAGATTAAATTTATAGGCATATTAATTATTTCCAGCTTATTTTGTGAATGTTAGCTATGTTTATATAAATCAAATGATGTGTTTGTCTAATCAACTATTGTTTTCATATCTATCTTACTGCTACGTAAATATTTCATTAGAATTTGGATTATTAGTTTACTAGGTTAAGATAACTAAGATGAAATGTGAAGTTTGTTATACTATAGTATATTCTTATAAAGTAAATCTTACTTAGAACAAGAAATTCCTGTTGAACTACATTCTAGAATCTTATTTTATTTTTCTTTTAATTTTACTGTAACCATATATGTGAATATTTGGAAACAAAGAAATTAATGAATGAATTCTTAACATAGCGAAACAACTATAGAATGGAGATTTCTCACTTAAACAAATTGTTGGAAATATGTACTCTAATTTAAAGATTATAAATATTTAGATTTATGCCAATTATATTTGTTAGCATCAAATGCTATTATTTTTTAGTTCTCTGCTGCATTTGATTTTTGTTCATAGTGAGAAATTTTGAAGAAATTCGTACATGAAACTTGAACCCAATCCAAACAATTTTTTTTATGTCATTAAGAAGTACGGTTCTTGCATGTAAGAAAAAGAGTTAGAAATTGTAATGCTCTATTTTACTCCCTATAATATCCTTGTGTTTATCTATAAATTAGTTGCATATTTATTTTTTTAAGTATATTATCCAAATAGTTAATGAGGTAGAATTGAAAACATTGTTATTCAACAAATCTTATTTTTATCTATCTTAAAATTTGTGTTCAACCTAAATACCAGAAAGTTAATAATAACAAATTTAAATAGTTTAGATTCAATTAGTTTTTAATTTTATCATATCTAACTTTACCTTAATCCAAAATGTATTAAAAAAATAAAAATAAAAATAAAACTGAACAACACTAAAAAAAAAAATAAAAAATAAAAACCAAGATTTTCCTCTCTGTACTGTACCATCACAGAAAAAGGGTTAATGAAATAAAATTAATAAAATAATAATTTAAATAAAGCACCATAAAGAAAAAGAAAATAAAACAATTTGGAATGTTAAGCATGTATAAGTTATTCTTTAAAATATATATGAATATTTGTATGAGGAGCTGCTTACTAAATTTTCTTTAGACACATCTATATGTTTACAGTGAGTAATCTAACAAAAGTAATTTAGTTACACCATTAGAAGAACTAATATCAAAGTTTTATGCTGTCCAACAACGATAGATTATGTACAAACTAATTATACTTTATTTCATTTACCATTATGCTAAAAATTTACATCTTAGATGTACGTCACCTTTCTTAAAATCTCTCAATAGAATTATGGGTAAAGCTTTAGAGTTCTCTAATAATTTTATCTTTCATTTATTAATATGAATTATTTATTAGGTCACTAAATTAAAAATTATATTGTTAAACTTCAGGCATGATACATGATTTATCTACAACTTATACTAAAATAATAATATACGTCCATTGCACTATAGAAATGGATCGTCAATAATAAAGTTTTGTAAAATACTTTATTTTTAGTTTTTTTTATTGAACAGATAATCGCCAATAAGATTGGATTTCTACTATGGATAACTAATAATAAGCTCACTATGAATCTTATTAGAGAGTGTACTTTATTATGAATCCTGAAACATTATTTTTATTTTTCAAAAATTATCCTCGGTCTTACTGTTAATGTTATTATCTTCAAAATACTGCATTCAAAATAGATTCATGTTAATGCAAATAAACCGATTTCTTTCCCGAATAAATTTTTAGTATGTAAAGTAGTGGGTGATACAATTATTTATGCAAAACAACAAGCTCTTTTGATTTATTATGCCCCCTTTGTTGTAATATTTCTTTAAAATAAGATTTTACCATACCACAGTAAGCATTCCTTACATATTAATTGATTACTTAACTAGTCAACGACTGTAATATACTAAATTTTATCTTTTATCATATATCCTAAAAAAATAAAAATTATAAAATAAATTCATGGGGTTATGGGGGAACTCAAAGAAGGAATTGTACCCATATTTTAGGAGTTTTACATTCTTGAAGTTGTACAACCGAATTTAGGGACCCAACCATGGGGGTTCTGGGTGATTACTGGATCACCATCAGTATATACTCATCAGAGTTCATGTTCATTAGTATCTAGCGGTATGTCCTGGGGCAGTACCAGGAATCATGGCCGTGGTCCCGGGTATGCACGGGATACTCGTAAAACATGTGGCACATTACTTCTGACAGTTCCAAATAAATACACAAAACATATTATGATATCATATTACACTTGCATGCTTAAGTTTTTTTGTATTAGTTGCAATGTCATCCATGACATGTGTACATGAACATACATATTGATTGTCATTATTCTCAAGACAACTGCAATTTCTCACGTTCTACTCCATCGTAATGATTTGTAATGCATTCATGATTTTATAGTTCATATAACTCTTTACCATTATATTAAATTTCAACAATATTCAAGATATATTTTACTACTAGTGATTGAGTTAATATTCTCTTTAAGAAAAGTATAATTTAATACATGTTCCATATTCTTTACAATGTTTAAAATTTTAATACTATTATCATTATATATTTTTATTCAGTTTATATTTATTTAAATATACACATAGCGTGTCTGTGTATTATTATTTCTCCTCTTGTAGTACTTGCTAGGACGTTCTAACGACCCTGGTTTGGCACGCCCAGATATTGATTAGCAGATTAACGAGGAGAAAGATTCAACACAGCTGCAAATATATCTCAAGGAGTTAACCAAATTTTAAAAAGTATGTTAGTCGTAAGAGGGCCATGAGGGACTCTTTCAAGTATTTGTTGTCCATAGGAATTATTATTCATTATTATTCAAACTTAAATTTTCGATTATGTAAAAAGAATCCATTTTGATCTTCCTACAGACTTGTCTTGATCATCATTTTTTTAAAATGATTTATTGTTTTATTTCCTTGTTATTATCTGATTGTATATGCGTATGTATTTGTGGCAGTTGTACATATGTATTCATGTGTTTTAGGCTTAGCGTATTTATTTATGATACGTCGCCAAACGCTACCCGTATTTTGGGGTGCGGGGCGTTACAGATTGATTTTGTCAACATCCTCTACCTCAGTCTTAAGGAGACATGTCCTTATCTCATAAGGGTATGGTTGTTTAAAGCTGAATCCCAAGTTTCCAATCATTTTTTTCATTGCCTTCAAATAAGAACTTTTTAGGATGTTAAGTGGTAACCCATTTATATAGATACATCTTCTGATTTTCCTTACACAATCCTCTCTTGCCCTTTAAGGCACTCGCAAACATCGATTGGTGGGTTTCAAGATTGACAAATTTGTTTACAGGCCCTAAAGTTTGTGGTTGGGAGTTGCTTTCTGTGGCCCTTTAAAGGAGCTTATCACTTCATCTTTTGGTTCTCGCATCCTCGCAAACTCATGGACTTAACTCTTCTTTTCCAACTTAGTGGCTTGTAAAACCTCTTTACAAGCTTTTCTTCATATTTGTAAAGGCTTTCTCATGCTTCTTCATGCCATTTCTTGTACGAGCTAAATGGTGCTTTAAAATTGTGAGTCCACAATTGATGATTGCAATATTTGCAATGGAAATAATTTGATAGTTCATTGCCCTTTTGAATTCTCCATTCCTTTACCAGATGCATCTTGTTACACATGACATTTCAATCTACACAAAAACCATAAAGGCAACGTATTTAAATAATTCAAGAATCATCAATTTCAGTTCAATTTCGATCATCAATTTTAGTCATCAACTACTCAGTTCACAACTAAATTTCAGCCCAAAAAAAGTGAAAAACATAGCTCAGTTAAATTGTAGTCATCAGATCGATCATTAGCAATATTTTCATAACAGGAAAAACAAGTTCAGAATTTATTTCCTTCACTATTCAATTTCAGTCTCAACAATTTCAAATATTTACTTCACATTCTTATCACACTATTTATTTCAATCTCAGTTCATCACCAATTTATTTTAGACTTTATTTGTTTCGGTGATCAACAATCACAAATTACAGTGAAGAAATTTAGCAATTTCACAAGTAGTCAAACAAAGAAATTGCAAGCAAGCATGCAAAGAAATTTAATGAAAAAAATTGCAAACATCTCTAATAAGAGGCAATCAAGCAAAGAATAACACCAAATAATTAATTAATCACTCTAAAGGTTACTCCAAAATCCCAACAACAAATAATCAGCTAGAAAATTAAAAACTCATAGGTGAAAATAAAAATAGGTGAAAGAGGAGTCGCGAGAGGAAGACGGGCTAGACAGGACATCACGCAACTTGCTGCAGTAGAATCAAGTTAGAATATCGAGAGAGAGAGAGAGAGGGCAGGATGTGGTCTCGCTGGTGAGGAGGCGGGCTTATAGCCACTCGCTCGTTCCGCAATGAAAGATTGGAGTTGAAAAGATTCTTAGGGCATTGGGTTTTTTCTGGTTTTTTGGGCCGATGTCTGAAATGTACTTGATATTTCGTTATGAGATATCCTGACATAACGTACTTTTTTGGGGGAAATTAATGTAGTTTTACTGAGCAAGGCATTATAATTGCCTATTTTGCTGAGGCACTGCTACGTATGGAAACACGTTACAACTTGTTCCATAACATGTTATTTTCAACATTGGTACTTTAGTTTATGATATATTAGAAGCTTTCTACTGCCCTTCCTAGATTTTGCTTCCTCGTCAGTATCATGCAATTGTTTACCTTGTCATTGACCTATGAGATCTCAACTATCTGCTGTTAGCAATAATAACGGAGTTATAGTTGTTAGCCTTTTGGGCCTGCTCTTTAAACGATCAATATATGATTAATCCACAGGTGGCTAATCATAGATGGGCCATTGACCACGTCATCACCTCTTACAGTCCATGTTGTGCCATTTGCAGAGCATCCTATGTATCCATACATGTGATAATATAAACTGTATGCTTTAAGCTCTTTGATGGATTTGATCACCCCTTATTTGATTGAATAACCCTCAAACCATAAAAATTTAGCCAATAGCTAATGACAATTGGCATATTTGAACGAAAGCTGCTAAGCTTGTAGAGTTCATTCCTTTCATAGTTGAAAAAGCTTAATATTAAGTTTTCTACCTTTGCAGCGAAACAAGGTTTTAAATATCAGTTATAGCAAATATATCAAATTGGAAAATTTTTATAGCAGTTACCATTATCGGGGAAATATTGGAGATATTTTTCGGAATGTCAATATTGGAATGTAAATATATATACATATATGATAGAAAATAAATATGAATAAGGTAATATTTTATACATCATAAGAAACTACATAAAGCATATATAAGTTTAGGATATATTTAATCGGCAATTTGGCATCACATTTTGGTTTTGGTATCACACTGGAAGTAAAAGTAGTTTTTCAATAAAATTATAAGTATGATTTCAAATTGACAGCAAAAATTTCTTACTTTATATCCATAACATTAAAAGGTGTAGCAAAAATTAAAGCAAAAGAAAAAAGATATAGCAGCTGCTATTTTATATCCGATATAGCAGCCGCAATATCGGTCCAAGCCGATATTGCGTTGCTGTATTTTCAAAAACGCTAAATACTATGAAACTGCTTTTATTGTTGAGTTTTATATTTCAAGTTGCAATATTAGCCGCAATATTAATATTGCTGCCGATATTTAAAACATTGCTGCAAAATGACACGCATGGGTCACTATCATGTGGTGATAGGCACCATAAGCATATGTGCCTGATGTGTAATGTGGTAATGCAATGTTCTGAACATATCTTAACTGTAATTTTAGGTTTGCTTAGTATGTTTTTTGGAGTTCAGCCATAAGGTTGGACTTTTGGTTCTTAATTGTCACAAACGTGGAACTAGAGCACCAGTATCAGAGGAGTTTGAATTCAAATCTCACTATTGGCAATAAAAAAATGAGTAATACTGTGATATTTGTATTTACCATTCTAAGCTACTCTTCCACACTGCTTACTTCAGGGTGTAGTTCGGTTGATAAACGTTGTCCCTCTATATGCTAGAGTCATCATGTAATTGTTGGTCATCTGACTGGTATGGTTCAATTGGTCAACCATTAACTTTAGGCAGGTATAATGCACTTTAATACACTTCTACTTGACAAGCATTCAAATGAGTGGACGCAGACAAGTGGATGAACTCATCTTTTCATGTAACGTTGAAGTTCTTGTTTAGTGACCAATAGTAGTTATTTAGCGGGAAATTCTAAATGCGCACCACTTTCCTCTTAGTGAGCACTATTTTCCCCTTTGGTGCTAATCACTTTACTATAGGATGTGGTGCTCACTAAGAGGGAAGTGATGCGCATTTAGAATTTCCCTTATTCAGCATGTGCTATCTTGCAGGTAAACTAATGTAATGTCTCAATTAACTGGAGAACTGTTATGATTGGGTGCTGTTAATCCATTGTTGTGACTGGAGCTCCTATGACAAAATTTTCATGCAGAATAGTTATCAAGTGGTATTCCTATTTGATATTAGTTGTGGATCCCTTGAATTTCGTTATCCATCTATGAAATGATATATGAATTCAATTATTTCGTTTCTATTTCCCTCCAATCCCTTCCTGAGTTTTTCTGATCATTCAACGTGAGCTTCACTCTTATAGATTGCTGTATTCTTTTAACAATCTGATATATGTTTCCATCTTAGTCATTGTGAGAGATACTCAGTACACTTTAGACTGTCCATTCTATGACAAGGGAGAGACTCATTATTTGGTCCAAAAAATGTAATTATATATTAACTAGGCATGCAGTCACGCCATGTTTCTTATATGCTAATCTCTTTGCAATTGCCCAAGTATCAGATGACCAATAAACAATTTTTTTAAAATCTTATGTTCATTCATATGGTCACACTATGCTATATTTCTAACTCTGCAAATTGTGCATGTAACTTTTCTAGAAATGAGGGAGGCAAGGAAGGATTTTGATTACAGTATGGTACAATTCTAATATTTTACTGTTCATTTGAATGTGAAGGTGCTGTGGTCCTCCTTGATATGCTGAAACTGCACGCAGACATGTATATTGGGACTTCTGTATGATTTGCCATCTTGGGAAAGCCGTAATGATTTCTAGTTACCGCAAAGGCGAAGCTCATGCTGTATTTTTGCCAATCTGCATTTTCCAGGCTGCTGTCGCTGCTAATAGTGGTGTTGCAAACACTGTTCAAATGACTTCAAAATGGTGTCTGTCCAGTTTATTACAAATTGAAACCAAATTGCCGAAGGCTGTGGAATAATGTATGCTTGTCTTTTTATTCTAGTTGTTTCAAGTCAAGGCAGATGCACGGAGTTTCTAGCTATGCAATCATCTAAGTGCCAAGTTTTGTAGGCTGTTTATTTTTCCTGCAATTGTTTCAATCCTGCAGTCTCTTTTTAGGGGCCAAAACTGCATCTCAAAGCTCTCCGATTCGTGAAATTTAGCATCTTGGAAGGGGAAGTTATTGATGGTAGCATTTTATGCGAGTTGTACCTAATCCCTAATTATTAGTTCGCTACTGGAAGTGACTTAAATGAGATCACCATGAAACCACAGGAGTTATGCTCTGTCCTAAGAAGCAGCTTTTCATGTTGTTGGGCCATTCGTTTACAAAATTGTTCGTTTCTGCAGTTACCATTATAGATCAGTGTAGTTAATAATTATCAGTTACTTCAGTGGGGTAGAGGCTGAAGTCCCAACTGCAGGGTATTTTATGACTGATTGATGGCGTCAATCAATGGAGAAACAGAGGACAAGTTTATTAATGAATTTGGGATAGTAATGGACGAATTTATGGGCTATTTTTTTATTTGTCTTATATAAATTTTGAATTAAAAATAAAAATTTTATTTTATTTTTTAATTACCTTCCCTATGAACGATCCATTTGATAGTTATGCTTTGCTCACAGATTGCAATAAGCATCAAAAGTTGCAGTTCTCCTTCATGTTCACAGGTTGCCTACTTGTCAACTCTTCTCGTAGTCTATTTGTTACATCTTTCTCAGTAGCAGTGTCAATGTTTTTTGAAGACGTGTGTCAGCGGGCAAGAGCGTATTTCATTCTACAATCTTCAGGCTTGAGCCATTTTTGGAAGAAAACCAAGAAATTGCTGTTGATTCAATTGTACTGTGCAACTGCTATGCAAAAACCTGGACTAATTGGTAGTAGCGCTATAGCACGACCAAACTTACACAATTGATCTCTCTCATGTACATAGATGGTCATGAAAACCCATTTTCAACGATCATATATGATCCAGATAATTCTGGAAAAAATAGATTTCCAGATGATTGCTGCAACTCTACTGCTCGAAAGTATATCCTTAGTGCTCAAGAATGAGAGCTCACTTTAAAAAAGCAGAATCTAGGAACATTCCTAGCTCCATTAGAGAGATGATAAAAGCTTATCGAATTGTATATTGACTGTGATCTTTATAAGTTGCAACAAAACTTGTAGACATCACCAATGTAGTCCTCAACTTCAATGGAAGTATAAAAATCAGCAACATCTTTTAAATAGCAACTTAGAAACTAAAAGCTCCTAATTTATCAAGAGGAGGAGACTGCACACAAAAACATGAAACTCGCAATTTTCTGTCTCAACAATAAATTTTACGTATGAATTTAGAGGACAAAATATCCTCAAGTTCATAAGTAGAGCAGACTTGCAATAAAAGCATGAAACTTGATCATAATTTTTACATAGAAATTATAAATCTCATCCTCTCAAGGGCACTAGAGTTTCCACGAAGGCATAGAACTTTGCAGAGTTGCACAGAATTTTATCGTCATCGAAAACCAACTTGACTGTTTTCTGTTGGCCTTCAAGGTTGTGGTAATATAAATGCCCACCCCATCTCAGCAACATCTTGCCTTGGTAAATAAATATGGGCTCTGGTTTCCATTGACAATCCCCTACATTCAATTTCAAAGAAACATGGTATCTATAGATCCATTCGTTACCGGTGTCCTTGAGCACCCATATATTCATCGATACAAATGCATCCGAGGGGGCATTCACGAGAGAAAGTTTTCCTTCCAATTGCATGAGAAACATGCTTCGATTGACTTTGATCCCATGACTGGAAACATCTGGGGGATCGATCTCTCTAAAACTCTCACTTTTGAGATCCAATGCTACTAACTTGTCAGGGATGTCAGCAGTTACACCAGTAGTCCAATATATAGATCCGTTAACATTAATCCCTGCATCAGTGACATAACGATGAATATTGCCAATGTATCTCCATGAATCTGATGAGCCAAGTGTAAAGACCTCGCATCCAAGAACGTAAGTTGCAGTCTTGTGATTCATCCGGAGATAAAAAAACCTTGCCACCTTGTATTGATTCGTGAAAGGGTGAAAGCCAAAGGAACACTTGGGGAAGACATTAATAACTGTTCTACTGTCAACAGTGGGCTTCGGTAGAGTTAGAAATTCTCGGGTCGTTGGGTTGCATAACTGAATATTTCGGTAGTAGTCATAGAGACAGATCAAGCCATTACAAGGTGGTGTAGTGAGAACAGGATGGGAGGCTCTTGTTAGTCTGTACTTGATCTCCCATGCTTCATCCAGGAGGGTGAAATGATAGTTGTGTTGACCTTGTTTGTCATCTTGGGAGAAGGTAATTATTCGAGGAGGATTCACTCTGGAGGCATGCTCCAGATGTGAATTGATCAGACGATCATCGTAAGTTAAGGAGCACCAAAGCTTGCAAACAAGCCTAAATTTAACAATTGCACTTCCAGGAGTTCTTGATAGTATTTCGATGATTAGATCAAGCGGGAAAAAGCTTTCTGTCTTTACCCTCACAATGCTATTGTTACTCTCTGTGTGTTGAGATATTCTCCCCTTCTGGTCTTCTTCTTCTTTACTCTGCCAGAAAAAAAAAAAATAATAAATAGATCAAAAAAAAAAAAAAAAAAGGAAAAATAAACAAGTCATATCATTATTTGAAATGTTATTTCATGCAAAGGATGTTCAACGGTTTGAAAATTTTGTGATTATCGCATTCTCAAACACATGTGAAGTCCCATAGATAGTATATACTGCATTTGCATGTCTCCAGGTGATGAAATGTTACGACCATTATATGTAAGTTCTAGTTCTATGATTATTCTTTGCAACGTAACTTCTTATTGGACAATTATAAAAATTTGGATCCTCTTATCTGCATTCTTTTATTGGATGGTGCAGTACTTCAATCTCAACTGCCCATAAAGTATTGATCATGCAGTGAAGCTGTCGACAAGATTAATGATAAAGCAAAATAAACCGTCTGAAGCTAATTTTAACATCTCAAATGGCAGAAGTTGCAAATAAGCAAATTAGGAAAGCTGATACTCAAGTAGCATCGGATATGTCGAAGGAGCTGTACTCATATTGGGTACATATCCAATACTCGGACACAACCAGCTACGTCTTGAATACTCCTTTCTAATGTATCCAAAAACGTAACAGTGTATCCTAGACATACTGAATAAGTAGGACAGATATATTTCAGACGAAGAAGTAAAATTTCCAATATTGAAGTGATGGGTTAACAATCCTAGTTGATTTGAAGATGCATCCTATTTGTATAATCCACCCAGTCTTGAAATAAAGAATATAAATGTGCACACAACAATTAATTTAGAAAACTAGAAAAAAAATATCATATACTGGAACGTTGAACTTAAGTGGTAGTACTAGTTGGTAAACTGAAGTTCTAACTGGTACAAATGTTAGTATAAAATTTGCCTGAAATATTTTTGTTTTCCTGTAGCAAAATCTTTTACAACTCCTTCGGAGCATATGATATGGATATACTATAGCAAATGAGTAATTTTCTCTCTCTATGCTCAATTGCAAGAAGAAAGAAGTTTCAAATTTTGGTTGAATATCAAAGACTCTTTTCATAAGCAAATTACCAGGGATGGCCCCAAATATCGTGATGATTTAGTAATTAAGATAGGAAGTGAAGAAATGATTGTGATGGATTGCCCTGTGCGATCAAGGCAAATACACCAGTTTAGAAAAGTAACAGAACACAGTTAGTGGAATAACACAAACCAGAAGTGGAGTATACAAATATAGATGACGTATTTCTTTCTAATTCTTCTCTGATATGTAGTGGTTCTTACATATTGATACCCCCAAAAATATCGCAGCTATTACATGAATCCAATTTTTTTTTGTAGGTGGTCTGAGTCTTGTCATCGAATCTGAAAACTCATTTCTTCCTATGATTGAGATACGCATGCACAGGCCATGAATCATATATTTGAGAATAGGCACACTCAACAAGGTACTTGTTTCTGTTTCTGGACACCTTCCGTATTTGTCATTCGTTCAATTTGTTAATATTTGGGTCCATGCCTTCCGCAACTCAAGTTGAGTCGTAAAAGTTAGGAAATTACACTAGTCACAATATGGCTCAATAGTGAAGTCTTTATGGGATTATCAGTGTGCACCGTATAACATCCTCATCACGATATTAATATGGTTCTTCCTACCATAGGCAATGGTATGATGTTTGACCTAATCAACTATCAATACAAGGAATGCTCATATTTAGATGTGACTTGGCTTAACTATTTTATTTCTCTTATATTGGTTAATCCTAAGAACATGTGGTAATCTATCATTATTTGGAGTTTGTATAATATAGGAAGGTTTAAAATATTAGACGATGTTAATATAATGCATACTGTATCAGATGTTGAGGTACCTAACACGCAGTATACCATATAATTTTAGTCTGATATTTCTGTTATTTCTAATATTATCTATATAATATGCTTTGTATTGCCGATTCTAATTCCAAACCTCATCAGCCTGTACGGATTTCGATTGTGATCTTTTCATTCTTGGTTTATAACATTTATCTCTGACAACTGTATGAGTATTAAACTTATATTCTAAAATTACTCACTGCTACTCCTTGTTATTCCCTTCTTCTCATATAAATTACTTATTATGATTCATTTACTTGTTGAGCCATCATAGCTTATCCCAAATTTTTTTCCAGTGATTGACAAGCAATTTGGTTATTGATAGTATTAGCTATAGGACAAAACTCTTCAACAACTATTCTAAATTATTCAATTAGTGTACTTTTGCCTGAGTTATACAACTATTTTAGGTATCTTTGTTTTAATAGTAGAGAAATCATTGAAGAAGAAAATATTGAAGTTAGCTAAGAATTATGTATCATGAATAATTTTGTTATTTAACTATGGATTAAATGGATGAAGAATATGTTATAAATTGATGTGTCATGCAATGAATAGAATGATTTTTCCGATACTAGTCTCTTAAATTTTTTATATGTTGACATAATTCCTTCGAGTCATCCTATTATGATAGTAGTTCCTCACTTCTTTTAAGCTACTCAACATTAGTAATTTTGTTAAGGTTTCATCCAAATTGACTAACTAGGGTTGGAGAAGGCCGAACTATAGATAGTATTTTGATACATATAGAGAAGTTTAGATACAGGAGAGTGGTTGGGAGGTGTTAATTTGAAAGAGAGGAGTTACTGGATGAAGTTTTGATAATTTGATATAGTGAAATCAAGTAGAGGGTCAGACGTTGAGTTTTTGATGAATGGTAATATTGGAATATCTTGACAAAAAGTTCAACCTAATGCAACATCTTGTACGATTTTAGATGAAAGTTAACTACAAGGACTAATTTGATGTGACTTCAAGGAATTAAGGGACTAATATCAAAATATGAAGATTTGAGGGATTAATATTGGGAAAAAAAAACCTAAAAGAAAACTATGTAACATATTTTATGTTGCCTATGATCCAATATTTGATAGTATATTTTAAGGCATGTTACATACAATCATGCTGTATGTTTTATTAAAAAGAAGATTTTCCCTATCTCTTACTATAAACAAAAAAAATTGGACTGAGAGATTTTTTGGCTAATGCTTCTAATTCTTTGTTCAGTAATTTTTTGTATCTAGAGAGTTTAACATAATTCTCATCTTTTAATTTGTGTCTTTGTATTTTTTTTCCGTAAAATGAATTATCAAAGGACTCTACAGCTTTTATCTCCAAGTAGATTCTTTCTATAAAATCCGTAAATTCAATAGTTAAAACTCTGTTAGGTTTACTATCTTGGACATATCTAATAAAGATACATTGAATAACACCATAGTTTTGCTTATCCTTTTAGCATTAAGCAAGGTTACTACTTACTAATACTTTACAATCATATACTTCAAAAAACCAGGTGTTGGTTTATGATGAGGATTGGACAATCGGAATGTTGACTCTAAGGATAAAATATGTCATCAGTTGGGCTAAGCATGAAGAAGAGATGTATATAGGGTTGATATGGAGGATTTAGAAACTTTTGGACAGTGGTGATTAGAGAAGCCTTTGATGGGACTATTAACAACACATAAAATTGCTAATAATATGGTCTTAGAGAACTTGGACTGTTGGGTTTCAAAGAGGAATACCTAATTTATTGGAATATCCAAGTGTCAAGAATGAGTAGGAAGCTGAATTTCCTCAAGCTTGCTTGCACTTACCAATTGTTCAATTTACAGATATGAAGAAAACCAGTTTCAAAGGGGAAAATTACGAAAACCTCATTTCTTTTATAAATCATTTCCAAAAATGTTGATAAATCATCAAAGTGATGCTTTTGATACTCCTTCAAGCATATAACATGAGACATCCTCTTTGGAATATCACTTCTACAATGCATATAAGTTCATGGTCGCTTAGAGTGTCGTAAAATCCAAAAATCATAGCTCGCTCTTGGTTGCCAGCTAGCCATACTTCAGTCTTTAGTCAAAGATGCACACTAGCCATACGGATCGTAGGTTGAAGCCATCACTAATTTTTGATATTATCAATTTCTATTTGGTTTCATTTCTCACATTCTTTTACTCACTTTCGGTTTTGGCTACACTGTAAAGGGAGAGGAAGTCACTTTTTCAATAAGAGGTTCAAGAGATATTACACTATCCTTTCCTTCAAACAAAGAGTATGTAGTGTTTATGATGATACAAAGAAATCTAATTATCTGTGAGAAGGAGCTATACAAATGGTCTTGCTATGCATAGGTATAGCAACAAAGCAGTGCCTTCCTCTCTTTGCTCTTAACAAAGATAGAGAACATGAAATATCACGAGCATTTACATTTAGGTTAGTTAGATGACAGCAAATGATGGTTTTATTGGGATCCTTTTGAGCATATTTTTTTTTTCTAAATTAATCATTTATGGAATGAGGATCTGAGAAGGATAGTTAGGACAATAGCAAATGCTTGTGGCAACATTAGTCGGGGAGGAAAAGGTTGAGGCATTGGAGAAACTGAGGATCATGATGGCAACATAGAGTTGGAAGCAAAAAGCACACAAGAAAGTTAGCAATAAAAACATTAGTAATGATAAAAAATTGTAATGGTGATGACAGTGGTGATAGTGCTTGAAAGATCATGGAGGCGGGATTGGTGTCCGTTTTCGGATGATGACAACAATGGGATGTGGAGGTATAGTAGAAATGGTGATTATGGTGGTAATGACGAGGAAGGCAGTAGTGGTGGAGGCAGCGAAGTGGTGATAACAGTAATGTTGTGGTGGTGTCAATAGCAGTAATAATAGAAGGGATGAAGATAATGGAGTGTGCAATTATGGAAGAGGGTGCAGATGGAAATGGCAACAGAGACGACACGAGTGTGACTATGATGGGAATAGAAGAAAGGGAAGAAAATATGAGGAAAAGTAGAGATCATTAGACAAAAAGAAGTTTCAGTCAGAATTTCACTAGCTAATTTTGAGACCTAATGCTTTAGAAAATGACATGAATTACTTGTCCGACAAATTTAAAATAAATTAGAAAAGCATACATAAATGTACATAACTTGATCACTCTTGACCTCATCTAAACCCTAGTCGCTGCTCTGGAATGGAGTTTACTCCTCTGCCTCCATAACATGAATTACTCGATCCGATGAACTTAAAATGAAATAGAAAAAGCATATATACATATTCATGACTTGGTCACTCTTGACCTCATCTAAACCCTAGCTGTCACTCTGGAATTACTCGACCCGATGAATTTAAAATGAATTAGAAAAAGCATATATAAACATGCATGACTTGGTAACCCTTGACCTCATCCAAACCCTAACCGTCGCTCTGGAATTAAGTTTGCTCCTCTACCTCCACACCACTTTGCCCACTTTGCCTAGTGTCCCTCGCTTGAAACTCTCTCACTATTGTTCAAATTACACATACCAAAACCTCCGTATTGCTTCTCCTCTTCACTGTTCATTTCCATGGACACCTATATCATTATGTTTAGGAACTAAATGCTTATTAGGCACTTAGTTCATACCACTGTTAAGTCGTATTTGCAATAAGAGAGGACTATGGACTCGGTATAATGCCTTCACCCACTTTTGTCTGTTTATTTCTCAAAGCTGACATGACATAGTGGATGTTGTTGGCAACCAATGTTGCAGATTTTTAATTACTTTCTCTTGCTAGTGAAATAGACTATATGGTCCCTTGCCCAAATGCCCAAATTCATTTCATTAACTATATGAAAAAACAAGCAAGAAAGTGGTCTAAATAGAAATTTAACACTGCCTACTTGTGGAATCAATAAATAAGGTACATAGAGTTGATGCGATGTGAGTTGCATGAAAGCACTACTAGATGTAGTTAGTATTCGCGCACTTGCATCGTTGTAACAAGCACAAGTCAAAATTATGAATATTTCTTTATTAGAACATGATTATGGTTAGATTAAATATGACAGTTAGAGTAAACTATCACAAAAGTTGAAATCATAAGTTAGATTCTGAAGAGTTCTATCTTTTCATAGGTTATAAGTACAACCATACTCCCTTTAAAAAAATTATTCCAAAATTCCCTCTATGTTGGTGTAATTTTAGATTAAATCCTACAACTGCAACTAACAGTCAAAACAAAATATTTTGAGTCTGAATTATCTTAGGAGGCATATTTATCGATCCCTTGCAGAATAAAGGGTAAATACTGCCTTAAGATTAGGGGTTACAATGGGGAAGGGTAAAGAAACCATTTACTCTTACCTATAAATGAAAGCCACTAATAAAGCTCATCCGCCCACCTTATTTTTAAGGTAAGAGTAGGATCTTCCTATCCATTTACTTTATAAATAATACAATTTTTATTAATCAAATATAATATGAGTTTATCATAAAACAACCTATATTTACTTAGGAAATACATATATTAGGAGTTTGATGCTTTAGAATGACTTTTCTTTGCTAATTATTGTCTCTACATGATCTAAATTGGGCATACATATATTACGTAGTGACAAAATTATAAGCATTTTTTTCTTATCTTAGCCTCATTTCACCATTTTATTTATATTTTTCCATTTAAGCATCTTATTTGCTTTTACCTGTTTATCCTATAAGGTAAATCTTTTTTACCTCTAATAAGATTACTCTATAAGGTAAATATTCAAAATTGAGAATAGCGGTAAAGATAGGACCTCTACCTACCCTTTTTTGCTCCTACTTAAGATTGTTAATTTTTCTAGAATTAATAGCAAGGACAAGGGAAAGATGTCAAATGAAAAATACATGAACTAAGGGCAAATGAACTTTGGAATCCGTATCTTCATCCTTTGCCCTCACCATTAATATTATAACAAATTCTAACAATTTTAAGGTGATACTCTCACATTGTAAAGGGTGTCAATAAATATACACCCCTACTTAAGATTGTTAGTTTTGTAAAGATAAAGGGAAAGACATCAAATAAAAAAAATGAATCGAGAAATTCGAATGAACTTCTAAACCCCTATCTTCATCCTTTTGCCTTTCCATAAATATTATAACAAATTCTAATAATTTTAAGGAAGTACTTGCTCCCTACTGCAAAGGGCATCAATTAATATGCCTCTCAACATAATGGTCTACAACATTCTTTGTTGAGTGTTAGTTGCAGCTGAATGATTCAAACTGATATTTCAAAAAAGAGAGAAGAAGAGCATTCTAGAATGAAACTTCGGAAGGGAAGATAGGTATATTTAAAACCTATAAACAAATTAGTTGTTAGACTCTAATGGTTATGATTTCAGCCGTTGTGACTATTAACTCTAATAACAAAAATTTCCAAATAAAAACAATTGTTAAAAAGCCTGGGCAGCAAAAAAGATTCGCACTTAGGGTCTGACTCATGCTCATTATAATTAGTCTGAAGTGTAAAATGCAAAGTGCTGAATATACGCAATGGTAATAGTGCACTAATATGTGCCCTTGATGTGCTCATGAAGCAGTACAATGCACCATATAGTAAGCTCCACGTCTTTCCGTTATTTATATAAAACAAGGTGATGTTAGAATTTCCATATAAGAAATGAAAATTGCATATAGAAAGCATGGGACCACATAGGTTATCTGCAACCAGACCATAATAGTTTTAAAAATCCAAAACAATTGATGTACTTATATGATCTACATATTTCTAAAGGGCACGATTCACTCAGAGAATATCTCTCAACCTCTATAATTCATTAAGAGTCTCTCAACCTCTATTTCTTCTTTATACAGATACTCGCAACTTTCAAATGAATACCATAGATAATATTTCTATAGTAAAATGCATAACCAGTTACAACTATGTATATTTCTCCTTTGAAATGGTAGCTTAGGTGTTACTTTAGAAACAAGTAGGTTTTCATTCATAGGTACCTCTCACTTATTAGGCTTTAGACATGTCTTTGAAAGTCCTTGCTATCATATACCTACTCATGCTTTTGTTAAAGAGATCAACCAAGTTTTATATTGAAATATAAATGGATACCCTGTGATATGTAGGACACTTCCCCAACCACATATTGGTGAGTCCATCTATGTCAGATAAGACACATATGTCCGATTTTTGGCACTTCCTGATTTGTTTAATATTATTCATGCCAAAATTATTTACAAGATAAAGTATGTTATGCCCCCATTTTGACTAAAACTAAATGCATTTTTATTCATTTTATTATTTTAGCTTTTTTCGTATGTAAATATCAACTTATTACATATAAATTAACTTAAATATGCACATAAATTTGTTACACACACACACACACATATATATATATTCGGAATAAAGTTATGTACATTCTTATTGTGAGAAGGGGTCATTTGAGCGTATGTAAATAGATACTATATTTCCATATGGATCTCTATGTCGTTACACTCTATTTAGGATTAGGAAAATGCGTAATCGGACCTATTTTGACATATCTATCGTTATTTGGGTACCATATTCACTTCTTTGGACTTCTATTGAATCGAGAAATAGGTTTGATTGTACATGTTTTTGATATATAGGATATCCTACGGATAATTCAAATCGAAGCAATTTGATGTCTGACTTGGGCCCATATGACATGACCGTTCGATAGAAATACTCCAACACTCCATCCACATCTGTCATATATTCCATATATCACACTAGATAGATATCATATTCATGGAGTATGATTTATTTTCAAGATGCTTTGATGGTGAAATGGTAGACGAGCAAGACTCAAAATCTCGTACTAAAGAGCGTAGAGGTTCGAGTCTTATATATATATATATATATATATATATATATATTACTGTAGGTGAGTCGCCAACTCAGGAAAAGTTACACGAGCTAGCAGCAAAAACATAGTGATCCAATAATTTTTCTTCAATTTTTTTTTACAATTACTATCTCTAGCTTCTTAACTTCCTTCATATTAAACTTTATAAATTTTGAAGTTCATTTACCCTTTCATCAAGTGCATACAAAATGTTTTATTCATTGAAAACCGTTAATTTTGTGTTAACTTGATGGAGGACCAAATCAAAACTAAAGCCTAACACATTGGGTATGGGTGAATCCTAGGAGGTCGAGATCATAATCCAATTTTTTTTTTTAAAGATTAGCTCAAATAACTTGCGTGAGTTATTAGCTCATTTTCATTTTTCTCATATATATATATATATATATATATATATATATATATATATATATATATATATATATATATATACTCGTGTCTTGATATTGGAGGGTTGGAGGGATACCATGTTCAACACTATATTCATGGTAAAGCAAAACACTCTCGTTCATGTCTAAAAATCATAGTACCCATCGGAAGGAGTAGATATCTCCCTTTTTATTTTCTATGTGCTAGTTTTCTTTGTGATATGCCAAAAGCTCCTTTTCAACCATAAACAAGGAATCACCATCTCTATAACATAAATGACGTCCTTTTTTTGTTGTCTAATGGTTTTTTGGCTACTGCTAGGAAAGTTACACCATAGCTTCAATGGACATGCAAATGGAGATTATCATTTGTGCTTCATGGAGATAAGGATTGAGAAATCAAGACAACTATAAAGTATTTCTAACATTTGGCAATGTTCAAAAGAGTCATTCTGAATTGGAATCTCAACGATATTCCCGATGAGAACCTCAAGCTATCTCCACCAAAAAGGGGGATAAGTCTACATTATGGGAGCTTCAATAATGATAAAAAAAAAAGAGTATGGGAAGGATGTAGAATTCTCAGGTAATTTTAGGAAGTTCTTCGGTCTTAGCTATAGTTGCTAAATAAAATTTAGTAGCAAGGAATTACAACGAAAAATGCTTTTATTGGAGACACAAGCTTCTAAGAGCCCAACTAATATGTTGCATAATTGAAGAGACTATTAACCATAAGAGATAATAGCTAGAGGCTCATTTGGAAGAATTAGCTTTAAGGGGAAAAATGTGGTTATATTTCACCGTTTAAGGCCACGGATAGGGATGGTTGTTGTTCTAACAGAATAGAGAGACTTAGAGGAAGAAATTCATAGGCAAACCACAGAAGGGCCACCAGATGCCATGCGTCCCTCCACCTTTGATTTTGCAATTATCCATAAAGGTTTATACATTATATATGCTATCCTTGTTAACTTAAGCAATACACCAAATATATAAATTATTTTTTAATTAATGCTCTTTAAAAAGGAAATAAAAGCCTCTAAAACGAATATATGAGAAGGTTGAAATTAGAAGTGAGAAAGTAAATGCCAATTTATGATATTGAATAACAACCAAATGATTATGATGGGGATGGTAGAGATGGTAGTGAAGAGCAAACGATTAAAGAAGTTAGTAAGAAAGAATAATAGAATTGTAGGTGGTGATGGTGCTTGAAAGATGGTAGAAGCAGGGCCAATGGCGGTCTTTGGATGATGACAATAATGGAATGTGGCAGTTGTGAAGTATAAATGGCAGTGGTGGTGGTGGTTGTGAAGGTGATGGCAGTGGGGGTGGTAGCAGCAAAGTGATGATAGCATTGTTGAGGCAGTAATAGTATAAGGAATGAAAATAATGGAGTATATAATCGTGGGAGAGGATAGATATGGCAGTGATTACAGAGTCGACACCGGAGTGTGACTATGGTGGGGAAAAGAAGAAATGGAAGAGAAAATGAGAAAAAGTAAAGATTATTAGGCAAAAAGATGTTTTCGTAGGATTCTCACGAACTCAGCTTGAGAATTAATGTTCTGAAAAATGACATGGGTACCCATCTTAGCAGCGTCCTAGGTGGAGGTGACCCAGATCATCACAATTATGTGCCCATTAGGCACTTCCTTAGTTAATTAAGGAAAAAGACGTGTTGTCTATACCCATTCTCATCGATAGTTGCTATCTTTGAAGACTGTTTCATGGTCTTGCCACTGTAAAGCGGTGTTTGTAATAAGAGAAAGAGGCTATGAACTAGGCATAACGCTTTCACCCATTTCTTTGTCTATTTTTCCTCTTAAGGCCGACACAACAGTGGATGTTATAGGTAATCACTATTGGAAACTCTTGAAGTATTTGGTCTTGCTAGTGAAATAGCCCGTATTGTCCAACAATATAGAAAAAGCGCAGGAGAGTGGTCAAGGTAGAAACTTTTAACACTGTCTATGTCAACTTTTTTCTTTTGGACCGACAAATGTAAATTTATAGTTGTTTTTCTTAAAAAATAATCTGAAACTACTCTTAAAAAAGTGAGAACATTTTGAAGTTCCTCATTTATCTGCTAGGTATATGAATATATGGATACTTGTCGACAGTCTATATCATTGGCCCACCTAAATAGAAGTGTATGGTCCGCCACAGATGAAAATTGGAAGGGACATGAGAAAAGACTTCATAACGGAACTTAAATATTTTGGCAGAAAGGTAGAACAAGACCGATACTTATACTTAACTTGAAAATTATCCCTTATATAACAATTAGAATTATGTCTGAATGTTCTAAAAACTAATCGCTTGTGGATATAATTTCAACTACATAACGTAATGACATGAGATATACATTTGGATGGAAATAACGAGTGACATTTCAACTCAGAAGTCTAGTTGATATCCAACTCTTGCGACCGAGTTTGACATGCATGTATTTCAATTTAGATATTATCTTCTAATAACTCATGATCATACACCAATGACTTAAAATGCTAGCGGGAAATAAAAATCTTAAATCTATGTAGGACAAACATCAAGACCCCGAATCATATCGGACACATGCCTGCGGTGTCCATGTATAATAGTCTTGAACCTCACCAACCAAATGATATGAAGAAATATTCAACATATCATTGTGAAACTAGTCTAGACCATAACTTTAGTGAAACACATTTCAGTAAGTAGGTACTTGATGCATTAGCAAAAAAAAAAAAAAAATCCATAATAACTACAGGGCACAACAATTGGCACAATGAATAGACAGTGTAACCCATTACAGAATGCACAAGACACAACAATTGGTTCGGAATCTTTTCTATAAATCATATTGATGATGTAATCATCACTAACCACTACAGAGTAAAGCCTTAATATGTTGTAAAAATTCAAAGGCAAAATTCACCAACAAACATGACAATAAAGAATATCTACGGGATGCAACACCAAATGATCTGAAAAGTCAACCAAATTGATCAAGTTCAAAACGAAAGAAAGGGCGAAAAGAATTAAAATCTGAACTTATCAAATCAAAGTGCACCGTGCACCCTAATCAATTCAATAATAAGAAGATCGAAGCTAATCAATTCAATAATGGAAAGATCGCCTCGTTGGAATGTTACTGTAGATTTAATTGCGCAAAGATTTAAAAAGAAATAGATTGAGAAACAGAGACTATCACAAAATATGGGTGTGAGGAGTTACCTCAATAGGTATCAGCGGAACGGATTCCATCAGAGATTGATGCTGGAGAAGACCTGCTACCTCACCAAAAGCAAAGCAAAGCAAAGCAAAGAATGGGAGACTACGCAGGAGAAGACCTGCACCTCAACAAAAGCAAATGGGGAATTCTAAATGGGCACACAACCTGATTCAGTGAGCACCACATCCTGTGCCGTAAAGAATTACAAGTTTGTTTGATTTTTCTTTTGGAACAAAGTTATGTTTCACCTTATTCTCTTCTCCACCAGCACAATCTCTGTCTATCTCCAAGAACATATCAAAATCTATAAATTTCTAAATTTTTGTACTTCTAAACTCTAAATTCCAAACTCTATTCTCCTTAATTTTGAATCCACTCATTAAAATATTTTTCTATGTAAATTAATTTAAAAAGTTCATCAATAAAAGATAATAAATATCTTGAAAAATACAATAAGGAAAAAAACATCTTCCAACTTAACTCTAAATAGTGTCCAATTGTTTTCCATTACATAAAAATCCTTAAAGAAAAATTCTATGAATCAAATGAAATAGAAATTAGGATTAGAAAAATTATATTGAAGCTCCTTTCGTAAGGGATTAGAGTTTGAAAGAGTACGATAGAAAAGTAGAGAATGGTTTGAGAAGGACAATAGTGAAAGAATAAAGTGCTGACTAAAAAAACCTCTCTTTCAAAAAGAAAGTGTGTTCTCACTAAGTGGTGAGCTCATTTAGAATTTTCCAAAGCAAAGCAGAGAAGGAAGTTGCTAGACGTAACCTGTACTTATCCTAGTTAGTCCCACGTAAATAACTCACTTTATTTACAAATTTGCTATTTATAAATTTGGACAAAATTATCCTTAGATTTTTCTTAGTGTGCCTCAGTACCTCTCTTTCCTTTTCCTTTTTCTCCTAGTGAACCCCAATCCCTTAAACCCCCTCTCATTTTTGCGCGAGCACTCTAGGAAAAAAAAAAGGGAAAACAAGAAAGAGTAAGAAGCGACTCCAAAATTCTAAATTTTCGCCAAAATTGAAATTTCATCGTTTGCATGTCAGTCCAAATATTATTTTGAAGTTGATGTGCTTATTTTCTTGCAAATTTGGTGTGGATATCCTTCTCTGAGAGTTTTTGAGTCGATTGAAGAAAATGGAGAACAAAATTACAACATTGATAATAATCGATAAATCTCCTTATTTAGAGGTATGTTTAAAACATTTAAGGACTCAATAAACACTTTAAGTTGAAGGATGAGTGAAGATGATAATTTTTAAAGATTTTAAAAATATGTATTGTTGGCGCGACTATTTTATGGAAGTCGAGTAGCAAATGCTGGTCGGGATAGTAATGCCGATCTAGTAATTGTTTAGCCAGGATTACTATCCTGGCCAGTAAATAAATTAGGTCGGTATTGATTTTCCGACCTGGCTAACTTGAAGTGTTTCATATCCATTGAACTTATTAATTTTCTTCGGTTATTATAGGTTTAAGAAACTCTTGAATATAGTGGAGTTAAGGGCACAAACGCTGACGGTGATTATAGTTTGTATTTTAGTACTACTCAGGTATCTATAAGAGATTAATTTTATTGCCTGAAACTTGATTTACTATTTAGAGTTTCCAATTGATGAAGTAACTCTTCAAATTTTTGGAAGTCGAGATGAATTATGCCGTGGGTTGGAGATATAGATAGGAAGTTTGAATTTGTGATTATGATTGCAAAGTCAGACAGTGGTGGATGTAGTAGGCGGGGTCGGATTTTTTTGGGTTGCGAACGTGGAGGGAAGGCAAGATTGCAGAAAACAACTAAAGATAATAGTTTTAGGGGAAGTAGGAAGTGTGAATATCCTTTCAGATTGGTAGGTCACCAGTTGAGTTTAGGGGGTTCAGAATAGAGGTTGAGCGTTAAGTGTGGTATGCATAATCATATGCCAGTGGATTATCTTGAGGGTCACTCCTATGCAGGGAGGTTATCAGCGAGTGAGAGCTCTGTTGTGGTTGAGCTTTCAAAGTGTCACGTCTGCCCGAGGGATACATTAGTTACATTGAAGCAAAAAAACCCGATGAATGTCTCTACGATGAAAACTATCTATAATGCTCGGCACAAGCATAACGTTCTTGAGCTGGGAGGGAGAAGTCAGATGCAATACTTATTATACAAAGTTTCAGATGCGAACTACATTGAATGACATCAGATAAATAAAGTTACTAACTCTGTAACTGATCTCTTCTGGGCGCATCCTGATGGGGTTGAATTGTTATGTGCATTCCCAGGTGTGATTATCATGGATAACACGTATAAGACGAACATGTACAATTATCCGCTGTTAGAGATAGTCAGTGTGACATCAACAAACATGACATTTGCCATTGTTTCTGCAAGAATAACCGAGAAAATGAGAGCAATTACGCTTGGGCGCAGGACAAACTCTGTAGGTTACTTATTGACAATTTTCAACCCAGCGTCATTGTCACGGAAATGGCGAACATAGTGCATAAATCACGAATATTGAAAACAACAAACTTGAACTTCAATAATTGGTGAAATAACATATATTGACAAACATCTTATAATGACAAAAAATTTAAGTTACATAGCAACAACTGTTCATTATAAACAATAGAGTACAATTACTGAAACTAAATTGTTCATTACATCACAAATAGGAAATTACAAGTAGTGATATTAAATTATTCATTAGAAACGATAAAGTTACAAAGCAACACACTATCGCCGAACTTGCTTTCGTAAAGGACGGCGGGTTGGTCCAACAGTTATTTCCTCGTCCGGAGATCTTAAGTCAACTTGTTCTTCAACATTGGTGCAGCCTCGAATGACTGAGCGAATGCGGATCAGGGCCTTTTATAGGACTTCGGGACGTTTCTTGCAATTTCGTGGACCATCAGCAATTAGTGGATCGATGATGTCTTCTATGTCCCTCATCCTATGCAATAACTGTCATTTGATCATGTATGTTAGAATCAAACATTAATCGATGAAATACAATTACAATACTAGAAATGAATACTGAAAAATATACCTGCTCAGTATCAGTTGAAGACTGTTGGGGAATTGTTCCTTCATCTGGATGGGGACTTGGCCCAATAAAACATTGGGAAATGTAAGAATACCATGCCATGTACTCAGCCATGCAGTTGCCCAGATTAGCAGCCACTACACCTCGGTGCTCCTGCAACAGAACGTGATCTTCCGAGTTTAGCCACATCGCCTCCGTGTGCCCGTACATCACAATATACCTATTGCTTGTTTTACCGCGGCTTTAGCGAGTGGCTCGGAATGGAGGAGGGGATACATATTGCCTATACCCAAATTGTCGTAGGACATGGACTGGATGGTACGGTTCAACCATATCTGTAATCTTGAGTGTCCCCATATAAAATGCAACTTCCGAGAGAGGGTGGGTTTCTTTGAAAGTACGATAGGGATCCTATGTTACCTACATTTTTTTTACATGACCAAACAAACATATATCATATTTGGGATAAAAAAAAGTTTAACCACGGTTGAAAAAGAGCATAAAAAGTGAAAGATATA
Source organism: Dracaena cambodiana (assembly GCA_036321105.1). Classification (NCBI taxonomy): domain Eukaryota; kingdom Viridiplantae; phylum Streptophyta; class Magnoliopsida; order Asparagales; family Asparagaceae; genus Dracaena; species Dracaena cambodiana. Next base: position 41,136,978 of record JAYEPQ010000003.1, read on the forward strand.
CCTTATTTGGACTCAGGGCATCCAATCTCCCACAAATAACTTGCACGTGCTCGTAGGATACATTAGTATCCCATTTACTAAGCCAACGACACGCCTGGGGCTGATCCGGCTTGTATGATGTGCATGACATATGTATTAGTATTGGGAAGTGTGCAAAAATCCATGCTTGGAAAAGCATTAGATAGCCAGCACATTAAGCGACATCAGCTCTTGATACAAGACTTAATTGTCTATACAAAAAAGCAAGAGCGGCGACTCCCCACGCATATGTATGTACAGAGTGAATATCATCAAGAAAAGATAAGTAATCAACCAAAAACCTGGTCCCACTCTTATCACCAAATAACGTGCAACCTAGAAGATATAACAAGTAAGTCCGAATGACGAAAGTAATTTGAATTTTGGAATCGTTATCCGTGACACCGCTAAATTGTTCTTTTAACCTCTCAAGGCGAACTGAGATCCCCTTCTTGTTGAGCTCATCTCTAACTTCACTTTGACTTACACCTAGATAATTAACAATAAGGTCTATCGGAAGTGGAGGATTATCATCTTTCGAAAAACACACAGATTTACCTGTAACTGGCAAGTGAAGTAGGCATACAATATCATCAAGTATGATCGTCATCTCCCCGAAAGGCATGTGGAAAGTATTCATTTCCTGATGCCATCTTTCCACAAATGTTGATATCTCAACACTACTTATATATCCGTAGGAATACAAAACCAATGAGTACAATGAGGATTTTTTGATTAGCTTGACAAATCATGTATTCAGTTAGCTTAACCTTAGTGGCCACATAGCTATTCTCTTCGTATGATTTATGCACCTCAATAGTTCTCTTTCCTGACAATAATTGTTACGTTAAATCCAACTACACAAATATAGAACTTCTAAATATACAAAGTAAATTGAGTTGACGTACCTCTTTTTTAGAAATGGAAAAAGTAACATGAGTCTCAGAACTCTTAAGAATTGAACGGTCTACTGGTCCACCTTTTGTCGGCAATGATAATCCTTCTCCTGAGCCTCCAAGATTGACGTTCGTAGTCTCATGCGATGTAACCGGTTCCTCTTCAAATTGCTGATTAGATTGAGTGTTTGGTGTGCTTGTCATAATGTTCGTCCTCCGACTTGGTGCTGATTTTTTCCTTCGGTGGCTTCGTGGCAGCTTTCTTTCTCCAATTCGGCCTAATTCGAGATGGTTCAGGTTGATCAATCTGCATAAAGGTTGAACGTACATTATTTTCAAAATTTCAATAATAACCACACAAAATTGGTCCAATATTGATATCAAAGACAATGCATTTCTCCAAATCCGTTGAAAATCCAACTATAAAGTATCATAACAGAGGACAAGAAATTTGGAGGTACAAATTATCAAACCCTAAATCCTACTAAAGATTAGATTATCAAACCCTAAATCAAAGTCTAAACCCTAGATCTTACCACTATTGAACAATATAGAAGTTCAAAATTGGAATGAGAGAAAGAAAATAGGAAAAATACCTTCGCGATAGGGCTCAACGGCATGTCGTCACGTCTTTTTCTTCATGGTACTGGGCGCGCTAACAGTGATATGGCCGAACGTCACTGAAGAGAGGGGGAGGAAGAAGAATAGAGTGGGGAGAGCGAATGGAACGGAAAAGAGAGTAGGGAGCAAGAAGAACAGAGTGGGGAGGAAGAAGAAGGGAGAAAAAAGATAGTTAGAGAACCTAATTTCCTAATGAGCCCCATTTTCTGTTACTGAGCCCCACTTTTCCCTCTCAAATGGTTTCGGAGGCAAAACTGGAAAAAATTATGAGGCTCACTAAGAAAAAAGGGACTGGTTTAAAAGTATACTAGGGCTCACTAAAAAATTGGGGCTCAATAGGACAAGTATGTGGCGCATCTAGCAACTCCCAGCAGAGAATGGGAGACTTCCTGACTTACCAAAGAACCCTTTTAATTTTTCGAAAGGAATATTCTTCTTTTGTTTCCCCTACTGGACTCGCTACTTTTCTATTGGAAAACAAATAAGAGAGTTTCTAAATGCACCCTCCAATTCTAAGTACACCCCTTATAATATTTACTTTTATCCCAAGTTTGTCATTAAATATTTGGACATCACCTTTCCCTCATTTCTCTCTAAATCTCTATCAAAATTCTAATAATTCCCCTAAAACTTAAAAAATAAATCTATTTAAATCTCTCTAAAAATATATGTAAAGTCTTTTTAGAAAACAATTTAATAAAATAGATTAAAAAAAATTAGAAAACAATTTAACTTTGGAAAGAAATTAGACTTTGAACAATAAATAAAATAATTTACTAAATATTTTTTCCCACATCTCAATGTTTTATTTTTTTTTAATTTAGAAGTAGACTAAAAATCTTTAAGGTATTTAGTAACTTAGAATTTTTAGAAGAGGGAAGAAATAGTTGAGAGATAGGGGCAATTAGAAATTAGGGGAAAAAAGAAGGGTAATTTAGGAATATAAGAGGGTATACTTAGCAAAAGATAACCCATTTTTTTGAATTTCAAAAATCCTACGAGGATTCTGAATAGAATGAAATTTGAATTAAAAAGTACAAGCAATTTAGTCTGGAAACTAATTTTAGCAAGAAGAACAAGTAGTAAAAGAAAAGAAAATGAGTTTTACGGTTATGCTACTAGAGACGATAGATGCTAACCAAGTATACAAATTTAAGCTATAATGCTCCTGTTTTTCAGCTATGTTCCAAAATGAAGAATGCTACTTTAAAGTTTTACTAGATTGTCCAATAGTCACAAGATCTTGAAATAATCATAACTACTACCACAATAGATACATAAATAATATGTCTAAAATTGAAGTTACATCTAGGAAATATAAAGTTAATTATATAAAAGGGCACACTGTTCTAGATATATATAATAAAATAATCAAAAGACGGAATAGTTCCTAATAAAAAAAATATGAACACTATATACAAGATTATGATACTAAATCTACTTTTTCCTATCGTTCAGCTTGATCAACGAAATATGGATCTCTGTTTGGTGTATGCTTTCCTTCCACTTCCCCATTGGAATTCAAGGGATTAAACCCAACAACAACACTTAAAAGAAAAAAAAGGTGTAATATTATAGTACAAGAATATCAGCGCACACAGACATGCTCATCTCAGTGTTGTGAACATATAAAATTAAGCATGCAAGCAAGTATAAATAAATAAACATGATGAAAAATTTACTTTATGTATCTTGATAATATATTATATTGGTCCCAGTCATCATCCAAGTTAGTTGTAGAAATTGTATTAATAGATTATATAGCGCTATTTTTCATTGCCGTATAAGTGCCCGTATATATCCGGATCCCGGCCTCAATCGCATGGTATTGAACATACCATACCACTAGGTATTCCTATTCACATCCCATATTGTATTTCAATAATGATCACTCGGTGATCCAGTATCTCCTAGACCACTGCAGTAAAAGATTCTCGGCCTAAACATTACAATAATCCTTATATGTGTTGGCAAATTTTTATGAAAAGAAGAGAAAAGGAAGGATTTATAATTCAAGCCAAAACGCCTAACACGCGAATCATCTACCAAAAAGAGATCTGTATTTAGAGTCAAGAAAGGCTAAAACACGACCCTCAAAGAAGTCGTGTTATTAATTTTCCACAGCCAAAATGCGGATCCTCATCTGGAGAGACCTGCGATATGAATAATCTACTACAAATATATGTTTTGTTATCTTACTAATCCTATTATTCTAACGTGCTAATTATGGGTACTAAGTTGATTTTGAGTTATTCTAATTAGTTTAAAATATGAAATCCACTAGTTCACAACCAAATATTATCTATTTCATTTTCTTTTTTTCATAAAAACTTGATCTTTTAGTTTAATTTCTGCTTAAAGTATCCTAAGTATGAACTATCAAGTTAGAGGCAAGTATAATCTATCAAACAAATTACTTAAACTAAATCATTAGATTAATTCAACAAAATAAATAAAAACCAATAACTTTAAATCCTAACTAAGTATAGGCTATCAAAAAACTTAAATTAAGTATAACCTATCAAAGTTTTAATCTACGAGTTCTTGCATTTTTAATGTTTCATAGAAAAATCCTATCTCTTTTTTATTTTTACTTTAGAAAGAATACAAATAGATTAATATGAGGTTGATCCCTAGTTTCATCTGCATCCTATGACTATGTGGATTATTTAGCCATACTTCTAATTAACAAGATCCTATTTTTATTCATGAAAGCAAATAAAAATCCCATTTTTCCTGAAAAACAAATAAAGATCTACACTAAAAGCGATTAAATCTATTTAACAAGTAAAGAAAATATCTCTACTCACTAGAAAGCAACTTAACTCAATAGAATTACCTATGGAGCTCGGTATGGCGGCAGTCACCCCTTCGGCACAACCCTATTCTTTATTTAATCAAAATGTATCTAAAATTATATCTAAAAAGCCCTCTTCATTTACAAGAATTCATGGGGGTATTTATAACCGCAACACAATCCTACTCCTACTCAAACTCAGTACAAAAGATATAATTCTAATCCAACACAAATTAAATTTAAGATATGTAATCCAAATTCAATCCATAAGTTGAGATTAGATGACTCAAAATAATATTTTTCAGGTCCAAAATCCGAAATTAAGTTCAGCACACCCGTAGCCCGCTGGATCGGATTTTCCATTCTGCAATGCTTCAGTAAAACGATAATAACTTTTGCATATGAATTTGGATTGAGCTGTTCTTGGACTCGTTTCAAAGATAATTCCTAGATCTACAAATTTTTCTACACAAATATTTATAGTTTAAGCTTTATCGTGGCCGAAATGCTATTAAAGTTGCTGCTATTGAACTTGAGTTTCTGTCTTCACCTTAATTGACTTTCTTTGTTTGTATTCTTGACAAATTTGCTTGTTCTTCTTCTTATTCTTTGTAAATCCTTTATTACCTATAAAAACAAACTAAATTTACCCAAGTAGCAATTATTTATATATAAAATAGATAAAATATGGGAGAAAATATATAAAATATAACACTCATCACACTCCCACACCTATCTTTCGCTAGTTCTCAAGTAAAATCTAGATCTAAAAAGAAAAGAAAAAAAATCCTAGCTCACTTTCGCAGGAATCGAGCTTGCATTTAGTACGTGCAACAAGCCGTTAAATCCTTAGTTACTCTAGTAGACAAGTTGTGTTTCGTGAGGATTTCCAGCGATATTACCCACAAACATCCTGAAGAAGATATATTAAGGAATAAAGAAAAGAAAATAAGGATAACAGAAAATCAAGAAAAATAAAAATTTTATATAAAAGAAAGAAAAATCTTTTTGATATTTTTACAATTAATCTTATTAATATACAAATTTAAGAACACATTTAGATTATAAGTTTTTAACTCAAGCATTATATGAAATACACCAATCATTTTAATCAAAAATTCAAATCCTATATTTCAATACTTACTAATAGATAATTCATTGGCTCCTATACATCTACGTGTACGTGTGATAGTCTATTTCAGCTTTGGACTCAAATTCAAACTCATGATTCATCTCGTCTCTCTAAACAATTTTTTTTCCCTTTTTTGACTTTTCATTTTTTCTTCGTTGTTTTGTGAATATTTTACTTTTCGTGCAAAAATTCACACTTACTTAGGTGTAAATACCCGATTACTTGGATCGTAAAATTACTGTTTGTATAAATATTTACGCTTACTTATGCACTAAAAGCCAATTACTTAGTAATTCTTAAGAAATTTATTTATTTATTTATTTCTAAAGGAACATTGCCTTAAATGTCAGCTCACCACTTTATCCTTTTTTATTTATTTTTATTTCTTGTGTAGAGAGAAAAGACTACTCAATCGTTATCATTTTTATTCTTAACCTAATAAACTATTGTGAAGTAAAAAATAGATATATATTTACCTCAAAACTACTATTAGCGGAATTTATTTTTTGGATTTTCATTCTTTTCATAAAATTCTAAGTGTATTATCCAATCGACTCTTCTATCAAATTTCAAATCTAAATCTATCCTTTTATTTGTAATTAGGTTGATTTATTACAGAAAATAATTTTTTTATTTTCAGATTTTTTTAATCTTTTTTCAAAATAAATTTATACCCTAAAAACTACTCAAAGTGTAAAATAAAGAAACTCAAAAGAAATCCTAGAAAAAACTAAAATTCCTATAAAAATATAAAAATCCTCTAACTCACTCCCCCACACCTCGTGTATGCCTTCATACATGAACCAAGGGTGGTAAAATAAATAAGAAAACTATTATACAAATATTGTACACTTATTAGAAAATTCAAAATGATTACGACTTCTTGATCGCTTCCTACTTTCATAGTGTGTATTTTTATATTTTGATATGAATGAATTTCGCCCTTTTATCAATTTTGCATTTAATATCTCCAACTTATTTTTAGTTTTTCTTAATTTATACCTGCCCTTCATTCTTTTATTCAATAGTGAAATTTTAAAGTTGGAAATTGTACGTTTATTGTCTATATTCCACAAACGAGCATCTTTCATATCATAAAGTATTTTAGCCTTATTAACATGTGAAATAACATACTTTTGGTGCGATGGAATCATGAGCTCTTCCTTTTGATTGCTCTTTCAAATCATTAGATACTATGAGCTCTTCCTTTTGAGATTCTTTCCATTCTTCTAGTATTTTGGGCTTGTCATGCAAATTTTCTTCAATCCTGTCATCAAAATTCTCAAAAAAAAATGTCATATAATTAGTCAAGTCATTATGAAAGAATAAAAACTCTTCTTGATAAATTTCTTCACAACTTTCATCAAAAGAATTAAAAGATAATATGTCACTAGTAAGCTCATCACGACGCAAATCACCAAACAAAATTTTCTCTTTATTACCACTTTTTTCAAATTATTTTCAAAATGGTCTAAATTAGGTTGATCACAATGTTGAAGTATAGACTTATCATGCACAAAATTATTTAACTCATTTTGAATCATATCAACTTTAAAAGATGACTGAAGTGGTTACATGTTGGAGTTAGATATGTTCAAACAATTTGATAGTTGATTCTCTATAGGCTCAGTATAAGAAAATATTTTGAGAAAATCTTCCATATAAGATACAGTTGGAGAGAATGATTTCAGCAAACGTTCCATACATTCCTTTATTTTACGTGCTTGCTCATTAGTCTCATGATTATAAGCTTCCTTGTTTTTCTCGAATGATTGCATCACGAGATCATGAGTGAAATTTGAAGGTGGATATGATAGATTTGTGTATATATTTGATGATAGATGTGAAGTGATTGTAGGTAAATTCTCCCAACATGCATATCTTGCTTCTAATCTTTTTAATTTTTCATCTAACATGTTCTATTGAATATTTTGTTCATGATTGAATTTATAATATGGAGATGATTGATCTATAAAAAAATGATTAGATGGAGGACTTTTTTGATACGACTGTTGATTATATATAAAATTTACAATTATAATTTTATGTATAGGAAGCGCTCATAGGTTCATGATATGTGGTGTAAATTTGAGCATGATGTAGTCCTAATGAACTTCTTATCCATGTACATTGATGATAATTATGATATGGATCATGACAATAATGAAATTCAGTTTGATTTTGAAACATATTTCTTAAAGATTTTTTTTTGAAAAGGTGGAGAGGGAAAGAGATGGAAAAGAAAAAGAAAAAAATTGCAAAGTTTTTTTGATTTTTTTAGAACCAAAGACCAAAAGCACATAAGAGAAAAGAAAATGGGGTAGAGTTTTGAAAATTTTGCCTCTAAATAGCATCTATTGCCACTTTTTAGCATCAAATTCAGGGAATTTGGTATTCTGGTTTTTGCAGTGCTTCGAAAATATTCCTCTAATCTCTCTTAGCTTCCTGTATATGCAATTTAAAGTTTCTGTATACTCAACACACACTGTTAATATGTAAAATATTAGACAAGGCAAGAAAATATCGTCGATCCCCAGCAACGACACTAAAAACTTGATGTGAATAATCTACCGTAAGTGCACAATATTAGTTGTAGTGCAAATAGGTCGTTCCCATGAGAATCTAAGATATTTTACTATCTTGCTAATCCTATTATTCTAACGAGCTAACTATGGGTTCTAAGTTTATTTTGAGTTATTCTAATTTGGCTAAGATATGGAATCAATCACAACCAAATATTATCTATTTCAACTTCTTTCTTTCATAAAAATTTGATCTTTTAGTTTAATTTTCTACTTACAGCATTCAAAGTATGGACTTTCAAGTTATGAGGAAGTATAATCCATCAAAAAAATTACTTTTTATATAAATAAATCAAATCATTAGATTAATTTAACAAAAAAAAATAAAAACCAACAACTCTAAACCCTAACTAAGTATATGCTATCAAAATACTTAAATTAAGTATAATCTATCAAAGTCTAAACTACGAGTTCTTATATTTTTAATGTTTTATAGAAAAATCCTATCTTTTTTATTTTTATTTTAAAAAGAACACAAATAGATTAATATGAGATTGATCCCTAGTTTCACTTACATCTTTTTTATTTTTATTTTAGAAAGAACACAAATAGACTAAGTGGGTTAGTTAGTCATACTCCTAATTAACAAGATCCTATTTTTATTTATGAAAGCAAATAAAAATCCTATTTTTCCTAGAAAGCAATTAAAGATCTATATTAGAAAATGATTAAATTTATTTAAAAAGTAAATGAAATATCTCTACTCATTAGAAAATACTAAACTCAATGGAATTACCTCTGGAGCTTGGTATAGTGGCTGTCACCCCTTTGGCAAAACCCTAATATTTATTTATTCAAGTGTATCTAAAATTATATCTAAAAGCCCTTTTCATTTACAATAATTCAGGGGGTATTTATAACCCAACACAATCCTACTCCTACTCAAACTCAGTACGAAAGAAATAATTTTAATCCAATACAAACTAATATCAAGATATATAATCGTACTTCAATCCATAGGTATTATAAAACAATGATTAAGATTAGATGACTCAAAATACTATTTTCAGGTACAAAATCCAAAATTAAGTTCATCACACTCGTAGCATGCTAGATCGGATTTTTCATTCTGCAATGCTTCAGTAAAACGGTCATAACTTTTGCATACAAATTCGGATTGAGTTATTCTTGAGCTTGTTTCAAAGATAATTCCGAATCTACAAATTTCTCCTACACAAATATTTTCAGTTTAAGATTTTTCTTGGACGAAAATGCTTTTAAAATTGCTGTTGCTGCACTTAAATTTCTGTCTTCACCTTAATTGACTTTCTTTGTTTATATTTTTTTACAAATTTGCTTCTTCTTCTTGTTCTTTGCAAATCTTTTGTTACCTGTGAAAACAAACTAAATATATCTGAGTAGCAATTATTTATATACAAAAATAGATAAAATATGAGAGAAAATATGCAAAATATAATACTCATCAACCTGCGTATTACGCTAAGTAAAGGCCGACAAATGTGGACTTCTCAAGGTCATTTGTTGTCTCCAAAATCTTAAAATATAAGGTTATTTATTCTTATTCTTAAACGCAGATCCTCGTCTAGAGAAGATCCACGCAGATCCTCGTCTAGGGGAAGATCTGCGCAGATCCTTAAATTCACATTTAGATACAAACGCAAATCTAATCTGCAACGCGAACGTGAGGCCGCGTCATGGCCCACAAAGGCTTATAAAAAAAAACCAAAGATGACTCCGTTTCTATTTTGTTTGCCATAAAATTGAATTTTTATTGAACTTTGAATGAAAGTTACAATATGGACGGTTACCCGTTTACAGAAGATGAGGAAAATCTAGTTTTCTTTGTGTTTAAAGTTGGGTTCTGTAATAGCCGTGGAGAGCGATTCTGCTCTCCGTTGACACTCTGAACAAGTTGTTCAGTTGGCGGTCTTCGTAAAACTTTTAGATTCAAGAGATTTAGATTTTAGCACAATGCTCAAATGGAGATGATTAACTAAATAATCCACTCTCTGGTGTACATAACCCATCCCTTTTTTAGCCTAGTTTTAAGCTATTTATAAGGATTTGAAGACCTTTGAATTAGTGTAATGGTCCAATTAATGGCCTTTTTGATTGAAAATTAATTCTTTGTCTTTTAATATGTTGGATTTATGCTAAATCTTCATGATTTGTTACCGATGTCTATAATTCTTTAGATTTGTAACTGAAATACGGATCCCAGCCTTCATATTTGCGTTCTGACTTCTGGTAGTTTGTGTGGTATGTTCAGACCCGCGTTTGAGTATCACTGAAGATGATTTTCACCTATCAAGGCTTTTAAGTAAAAATGCGACTCTCTGGGGTTCGCGTGTTGGTTGTACTTAGCTCCAATTATGAGCTCAGAAAAGTCAAATGCGGATAACTTTATAGTAAATGATCCGCGTTGTACATCCAACAACATGTCTTGCTTGATTAGACCTGCATTTAGGTGTAAATGAAAATAGTTTTTATTTTTTAAGAGTTTGGAGTGAGACGCGAGGGAGGGATGACAGGAATTGGGGTGGATCTCAACAACTTGCATCACTTGACCACTGCTAGAGTTGGGGTGGGTCTTGCATCACTGCTGTGGGTGTTGGGGCAGGCTCGAAGATGGCTTGCGAGGGTGTGCAAATCTCATCGGCGACTTGCGAGGGAGCGCAGATCCCGCATACGTGGTGGCTTGCGAGGCAGGTCTCACTGGGTAGAAGGACTCATAGCGGGTGTGAGACATGCGCTTTTGGTCTCACGGCACTATGAGAGAGGGACTTAAGGTGGTGGGGGCGGTGGCTGTAGATCATGGGGCAGTGGGGGCAATGGTGTGCTGCAGATCTTGGGGTGGAGGTATGAGAGAAGAACTTCGGGGATACTCGTGCGTCCTGCAGATTGCTGGGAGGTCTCGCCTTAATATACGAAAAAAGAAAAATAAATAAAATAACTAATTTGGAGATAATGGGGACTGTGGCTATATACGATACTAGAGTCATTTAGAGTTGTAAAGGAAAATAAATTTAAGATTCTAAATTTAGGGATACCCAATAATTTATTAAAAAATCATAAAAATTATGTGACAATTTTATCCATCACAAAAACCCATTAGTGACAACTACATAATACTTATCACAAATATAAATATCTAAATTGTATTTTGTGAACAAATATTTATCATGACAAAGAATTGATATTTGGTGATATATAAGTTTTAAAAAATTACGATTACTTGACAATTATTAATTTTCGTCATAAATAAACATACTTTTTAGTGACACAATTTATTTGTTATTACAAAATACTCCCTTTTAATGATAATTTTTTATTCCTCACAATAAATTCGCCACTGAAGCATAAATCTGTGACAACTAAAACTTATCATAACAAAAAAAAAAAAGATATTTAGTGAAGTAATAATGCATTGTTACTAAAAATGAGGATTACGTGACTAATACTTATTTTCATCACAGAAATTCCTAAAATTTAGTGACAAGATTTATTTGTTATAACAAAATACTCTCGTTTAGTGACAATGTTTAATTTGTCACAAATAACTCGACACTAAAGTACAATTTTGTGACAAAAAATATTTATCGTCATGAAAAATAAATTTTTAGTGATAAGTTTTAATATGTTGTCACTAAAAAATAGGACTACGTGACGAATATTTATCGTTGTCACAAAAAATCCTTTTTTTATGACAAGGTTTATTTGTTGTTACAAAATACCCTCTTTAAGTGATAATCTGTACAGTTCTAATGGAATTTTTGTCACGAAAGCGTAGTTTTGTTGTAGTGCCTATGGGATTCACGTTAATTACATTTAGCTCTATGAGCTCCAAAGATAGCTAAGATTACATATCTCTCTTTAATTGATGATCCACGTATTATCTTGTTAGCTGGACCTGCATTTGTATTGAAATGGGATTATATTTGGCTTTTATGAGCCTTTGTAGACCATAATATAATCTTTCATTTGAGTCATAAATTAGATCCACATTTTAATACAATTAGAGTCCATATAGATTATCCTTCCAAATTCTAGGCAAAACGTGATCTTGTGGGGCCCATCACTGTCAGCCCAATTCGAGGGTCTCTCTGAACGAAGATCCACACCTTGCTAACTTGAAAAATAAAACGCGACTCTGTAAGGGTTGCATTTTAGCGTTTCTTGGTTCTAAGATGCGGATCTCTTTATGACAGATGATCCACGTGTTAACCAAATTTTGGCTAATCATTATGAGTACTTCTTTTCTTTATTTTTCTCGAAAATTTTACTAACAAAATCTCCACTAAAGTTTTCAAAATTCCATAACTTTAAAGGTGTTTTTGAAATACTTTGAATAATTGATGATATAAAATGCGACTCTGTAGTTAAAAATGTGGGTCTATGCTTTAAGAGTAAAATGCGACCTTGTATTAAAAATACAGATCTACACTTTAAGAGGAAAACATGACCCTGTATTAAAAATACGGGTTTATGCTTTAGGAGGCGTACTTGAAGCATCACCGCTTTCTCTGCCTTTCTAGTGCAGAGATCGAAGCATCCCATGCGTTCCTTAATGAGAAAATCTTTATGAAATTTGGACCGAAGATCTCGACCGTCAAATCTTATGGCCGAAGATCTCGTTCGTTTTCTATACAAGGTACCAAATCTCTACTAATGCAGATATCAAAGCATCCCATGCACTGATTAATGATGAAATCATCATGGGATTTAGATTAAAAATCTTGACCGCAAATCTCGCCCATCAAATATTCTGGCCAAAGATCTTAGCTACCAAATCTTCTAAATAAGACACCCTGGCCTTTTCTTAGAAGTCACTTTGGAAACATTTCGAACTCTTGGGTTTTCTTTGCCTCAAAACTTCTTCAAACTCTTTTCAGGTTTCTTCTTCTTTGCCTTCTGATAAGGAATGGGGAGAAAATTTCCATCCTTTAATCAAGCTGCTGGCGGCTTTCAAGATTCTCAAGTTGTTCCTAACTCTTCTCTAGCCATGGTTCAGGAAATACCCGCAATTTGTGGTAAGTCAGCGAGTTTTTGTATTGTTTGATTTTCGTAGTTTTGTTGCCATGGACGCAGGTCTGTGCTTCGCGATTTTGATTTGTCCGAACTTCTTTCTTTATTCTTTCCTTTAGACAAGACCTTCAAATACTACGTCTCTTGCAAATGTTGGTAAATATGTGACTGGTTTGTTGTCAGGTTTATTAAAGAAGGAATATCCTATTGGAAAAATCTCTATAACCGTAATTATCTTCCTTAACTACTGTAATTTTCCTTATCGAAACTCTATCAATCTCTGCGGATTTCTTTCCACTTATATCTTTTGACAAAGTTTTGGATCTGATGCAGGATATTACTCTCCAAAATTTCTAAAATAATATTTATACCCGTTTGGTTCTCAACTTTTTTTAATATTTTTTGAGAACCAGAAAGTCTCATGTGTTTTACATAAGATAAAAGATTTCGGGTCTATGACATTGTTATCTTCGCTTTTTATCTTCCTTCATAGACAAGATAAGTATGATAAACGGTTAGAGGCAGCTTGGTAACTTCCAAAGTGCCTTTCACAGTTTCTCAATATTTGTTGATCCACATGTTGTGCATTAGGAACGTGCATTTGATACAACCAGATTTGAACTAATTAAGTCACTGATGACATTGATATTAACATAGTTGAGCGCACAGAATTGACTATCAGCAAGAAAGAATTGCAGTAGAAAGCTTTTATCCAAATTATGAAGTCATCCAATTAGAGACAAGGGATATTAAAGAAAATATCAATGTTCTCTTGACTTAGTGGCTTGTAACAATTTTCATTTATGTATAATGTCAAGGAACTCTTGTAATGAATTTATGATAATGAATGGGAATATTTTGGTAATGAATTTGATATTGATGATCAGAGGTAACTGTTAACTTGATACATTATTGACTCTCTTGTAGATTGTCTAGAAGTGATTATTAACTTGGCGATATAGAGTCTTGAATAGGATAGAAGTAATCATTAACTTTTCTGATCAAATTGTAATTTTAATTATTTCGTAACTTGTGGTATAACAACTTTTGAATTGCTAGAGGTAATTTTAACTTAGTAAATTTTGGTGGAATAAAATTTAGTTTATCAGAGATAATTTTTAACTTGTCAAATTTTGATGGAATAAATTTTTGCTTTGCTAGAGGTAATTTTTAACTTAGCAAATTTGGAGGAATGAAATTTTGGTCTCCCAGAGATAATTTTTAACTTGACAAATTTTGGTGGAATAAATTTTTGGTTTGCCAGACGTAATTTTTAAGCTAACAAATTTGGAGGAATGAAATTTTGGTTTGTCAGAGGTAATTTTTAACTTGATAAATTTTGGTGGAATAAATTTTTGCTAGAGATAATTTTTAACTTAGTAAATTTGGAGGAATGAAATTTTGGTTTGCCAGAAGTAATTTTTAACTTGACAAATTTTAGTGGAATGAATTTTTATTTTTCCAGAGGTAATTTTAACTTAGCAAATTTGGAGGAATGAAATTTTGGTTTGCTAGAGATAATTTTTTAACTTAGCAAATTTTGGAGGAATGAATTTTTGGTTTGCCAGAAGTAATTTTTAACTTGACAAATTTTGGTGAAAATGAATTTCCAATTCTGTAAGAGGTAAGAGCTTAACATGACAGGTTCACGAAATTTTTAGTAAATCTCCAGTTATAAATGGATTTGATTAGCCTTTACTAATCGCCGTTTGCGTTCGGCTATCTATGTTATTCCCTTCAGCATAATGAGCTGTCGAAAATTTTATTTGGGCTTAAATGTCAAACTTTCCTCTTCTCTTAATCATAACAGATTAGAGCAATTTATACTTTTTACCCCTAACATGGTGGGGTTGATGAGAAACTTTTCTTTTTCCATTATCTTGACGGTATTGGACAGTTCATGCTTTTACCCTCAGCACGATAGGTTGGCGAGGATTTTGTTGGACTTAAATGCTAAACTTTTCTCTTTTCTTAGTCATATAGATATAGGATTCATTTTCGTTTTGCACCCCTAGTTGGTGTGGAGAGCTACATGTTGGTGACAAGCTAGTATATCTTCATCTACTATACTCTGTTGGGGAAATAGATGAAGTAGCGGGCCATAAAACATTGACCACTCTGTGGTAACACTTAGTAGAAATAAACTCCTTCTTGCAGATGAGTTTCATTTGATTGATGGACAAATTAGTCATCTTTTGGAGATAATAGTGTCAAGAATAAGATACATTCATTGATCTCTTTGTAGCCTTCGTATGCTCCGGCGTTTGAGCAGATCTATGATCAAGTCATAGTCTTGAATTTTTCTTCTGTAGATGGAAAAATTCGTGTATCAAGTGATTTGATACCTCTTACTCTTTTCCGCAATGCTGATCGAGAATATACCGAATACCTTGTACTAAGAAGTTGCATCATTCGTTGCTGCGCTCTTCGGAAGGAGTAGTACAAAAAGTTCCTCTATGAAATCTTCTTATTACCGTTTTTCCAGATATCAGTCTAGGATTTGCTGATTCACTTGAAGACGCAACTAAGGATTCTTGAAGAGGATGTTTATCTTAAACCGCTCATTTTTTTTTTTTTGACTTGATTTTTTCTTACTATTACATAAGCTATTTATATGCAATCTATTTTGCCTTTAAAAGATTTGGGGTTCTCCTTGATACCCATCTAAAACTTCGGTCAACATTTGCCGAAAATCAGATGACTGACTTGGTCTTCTGTGATGGATTTCTTGAATATTATATTACAAGTAATATTTCTTTAGAAACTTCCCATTGATCGGTATCATTATTTTGTCGCCATTCAGTTTTGCTAACCAATATATGCCATTTGAATAGACTGTGTCTATGATAAAATGTCCTTCCAATTTTAGTTGGAAATTTCCTCTAGATTTTTGATTAGTTATGATTGGTCTTCTTATTGAAAAAACCAGATCACCCTTCTTAAAAGTTTTCTGCTTGACTTTTTTATTAAAGGTTTTGGATATCCACGCTTGATAAAGCTCAAGACTTTGTTAAACTTCGAGGTGCTTGTCATCGAGGGTTTCTAGCTCTAGAAGTCTTTATTGGTGCTTCTCTTCTTGAGTCATTTTGGTTGCTAATGTAACTCGTAATGATGGAATTTAAATCTCCAAAGGAAGTACTACTTCGGATCCATACACCAAAAAAAAAGGTGTAGCATTTGTAGGAGTCCTGACAATAGTTCGGTATGCCCAAAGACATTCTCCAAACTTTTCATTCCAATCACATTGGCTAGATGAAACGAACTTCTTAAGGAGCTTCACAATAGTTTTATTAAAGGCTTTTGCTAAACCATTGACTGCAGGATAATATGGAGATGAGGCCATACTTTTGATCCTATATTTATTCAAAACCCGGAGAATGACTGACTCATGAATTGAGCTCCGTTGTCATAAACAATTCTCCTGGGCACCCTGAAGCGATATATGATATGATGTTTAATGAATTTGATCACGTCTGATGTCTTTAGTTAAGTTAGGAGAATTGCTTCAGTCTACTTTGAAAAATAATCTTATATAACCAATATGAACCGATGACTCCTTGTTGATGGTGGTGAAATTGAGCCAATAATGTCCATTCCCCACATTTCAAATGGCTATCACGTAGTCATTGGATAGAGATATTCTGGTGCCGATGTATAAAGTCTGCATATATTTGATAGACTCTGCATTTTCTGCCACAAACAATTGCGTATATAATCATCTTAGGCCAATAATATCCTATTCTTTGGAGTCTGTCCCAGAGTTTCGGTCCTGGTTGATATGCTCCGCAGATGCCGCTATGTGCTTCTTCAAGTGCTTTCTAAGCTTTTCTATTTGAAAGACAATGAAGCAAAATTCTATCATAGGATTTTCTATATAATGTCTGAACTTCAGCATTATAATAGAATTGGACAGCTTATCTTCGAATTGTTGCTGCCTCTTTGGGATCTTCTGGTAGTGTTCTATAAAGAACATAATCTATATAAGAAAATCGCCAATCTCTTGGTTCAAGATCAGTCCCAAGAGCATGTACTTCACGTGCTTCTTATTCTTGTCCAAATTTAACTCCACTTTGAGTTCATTTTTCGGGCAAAAGAATTCTTTGCTTCCTACCGTTATGCATTTACTCGAATCCTTGGGCAACACTTAAGTGGCAACCAATGAAGCTAGTGTCCACATAGCTATTCTAATAGTGTGGCATATGACTAATGTAAAAGTCATTGAAGCTATCAGCCATTTTCATAACTGCTTGGAGATAAATAGGAGATTTTCATTCTTGACTTCCTATTCTCCTTTGACTTGATTGATGATGAGCTTGAGAGTCTCCATATACTTCTAGATATTTTACTCCTAATTGTTTGGCTATTTTCAGGCCAATCATTAAGGCATTGCATTCGGCGACGTTGTTGGATAATGACTCTATTGATGAATATGCTTGAGAGATAATGTGATTATGAGGAGAGACAAAGACCATGCCCACTCCTGCTACCATCTTTCCTTTGGCTCCTATTTTGTAAGTACCATCTAAAAAAGTTGCCAGACTTCTTATGTGGTGGCGTTCACTTCAGCAATTTCTTATTGATTATCATTTCCTTGAGCTATGCTTCTTTCGGCTATTTCGTCAGTGATGTCTTCATACAATTTTGGAGAAGCTAGAATTGAGTACTCAGTTAGGAAATCAGTTATAGCCTGACCTTTAATTGACTTTTGTGGGATAAAATGCATATCATATTGATATAGCAAACTAACTCAATTGGATAATCTCGAATTTAATGACCCTGGTTTGATCATTAATATTCTTAATGGATTAATTCTCGATATAATGTGGATTGTTTGCCCTATAAGATAGTATCACATTTTCTGCACTACAAACACCAAAACTAGGCATTCGTTTTCTACTGGGTTATATCAATATTCAGTTCCAATCATCATCCTACTTAGATAGGAGATAGCTTGCTCTTGTCCAAATTTGTTCTTCTGGACTAATAATGCTCCCAAAGAATGGTCCATGACTCTCACATAGATCATGAAAGGTATTCCTATCGCTGGAGCTACAAGGATGGGCGGCTTCGTGAGATATCCCTTAATCTCTTCGAAAGCTTTCTGATATGCATCATCCTAGATAAACGACACTCCTTTCTTCATCAATTGTGTAAAAGGTTGACATCTTCCGACAAGTTTGATATGGAACTGTGAACGTAAGCTTTTCCTACAGTCCTCTCAATTCTTTGAGATTTCTAGGTGGTGACATATCTTAAATTGCTTTGATCTTATATGGATCAAGATAAATTTCTCGGGAAGTGACTATAAATCCAAAGAACTTTCCATTAGAGACTCCTACAAAAGACTTAGTTGGGTTCATTTTAAGCTGATGTTTCTGCATGAGATCGAACACCACTTTTAGATCATGAAGATGACTATCCTTACTTTTCCTTTTGATCACCAAATTATCCACGTAGAATTCCACCATCTTTCGAAGATGCTCTTGGAAAATATTGTTCATGGCACGTTGATATGTGGCGCCAGTATTCTTTAAACCGACGAGCAAGATAGTGTAATAGTATACCCCCAGTGTTGTTTGGAAAGATATATATTTCTCATCATCAGGATACATTTTAATTTGATTGTACCCTGAAAACCCATCCATGAACAACATTCGTTCATAGCTGCAAGTGTTGTCGATCATGACGTCTGTAATGGGTAATGTAAATTCATCTTTTGGGCATGCTTCATTGAAATATCTGAAATCGATACAGACCTTAATTTTTCCATTCTTTTTAGTCACATGGACTATGTTTGCGATCCAATCTGAATGTTGTACTTCACGGATGAAACTTGATTCAATTAACTTCTTGATTTCGGCTTCGATGGCTTCCATTAGTTCAGGACGGAACCTTCATTGTTGTTGTTTGACAGGTTTCACATCTGGTCAGATATTTAATTTGTGCATTGCCACTTTTGGGTCTAGTCCTGGCTTATCTTCATAATTTTAGGCAAAATATTAATGTATTTTCGAATGAAAGAAATCATTTCATTTTTTTCCTTAGAAGGTAAATTTTTATAAATATGGGTTTAGGATTAGTTTCGTTACCCATATTTATTTGAATCATTTTAATTTCAGTTGGAGGTTCACATTATTCAAACTGAACTTCCCACTTTATGCTTAGATGTTTTGCCTAGAAATCATCTTTGATTGGTGGCAGTTCTTTGTCATCTTCTTCTTCTTTTGGGTCTGCAGAGACCATATTAATAGAGACTTCTTAAAAAATGGCTCCAACACTCACACCTGAATCCCATCCTAACGATTCACATGAATGAGTTTGTTGAAGCTTTTCAGAATTTGTTTTTGAGAGGTTTTCAGGAGTGGTAATATATCTCAACCCTCTACCAGTCTTATCATAGCAATCTGATATTTTTTCTTTTGGAACAAAAGATTGAAGCATATCTCTTCTTTCTTTTCCAAAATTCAACCTCCTGCCTTCGGCTAGGTTATATTCCATCTTTTTCATCATTTTATAGAAATTCTCATCGTAATGGAAAAACTCAAGATTTTTCTATTCTTCTTCAGAATCTAAACATTTTTATTTTTTGTTTTTCCAAATAATATTGGTCTTTGATCTTTATATTTGGAAGGGACTTTAAAGATTGCTTCACTCGCATCTCTATCATTATCACTTTGTATATAAAAGGATGAATGGATGGGTGCTTGGAATGATGTTAATAAGTATATAAAATTAGCTATTAAATCTTTGTGAACATATTTGTTATCTAGAAATTTTGTTATTGAGACTGATAATAAATCAGTAGAACAATTCTTGAAAAAGAAAACAGTCAATAATCTTAAGGAAAACCTCAGAAGAATAAGAATTGCAGTCTACTTGGAAATATTTAATTATGATATTAAATATATTCCAGAATATTCTAATATTATTACTAATTTGTTAACTAGACCATGAATGAAGATATACATTTAAAAATTAAGCAGCTGGCAGAGCAGCTCAAGCACCAGCAACTCCCATGGCAGACGGTTCCCTCTAAGAAGGGAAAAAAGGTAGCGGAAACTTCCGGCACTAAGGTGGCAGGTGTTCCTACAGGAACCACAACAGTCCCTACAGGGACTCTAGCAGTAGTTTTCTTTTCCAAAATTCAACCTCCTGCCTTAGCTAGGTTATATTCCATTTTTTTCATCATTTTATGAGAATTCCCATCGTAATGGAAAAACTCAAGATTTTCCTATTCTTCTTCAGAATCTAAACATTTTTCTTTATTTTTATTTTTTGTTTTTCCAAATAATATTGGTCTTTGATCTTTATATTTGGAAGGGACTTTAAAGATCGCTTCACTCGCATCTCTATCGTCATCACTTTGTATATAAAAGGATGAATGGATGGGTGCTTGGAATGATGCTAATAAGTATATTTTATTTAGTTGATCATTGGCCGCATCAGTACCAGTACTTGAGGGTTCAGAATCAACACAGGGTTTATAATCAACACCCGATGAATAAACAAACTATATTCTTATTGGTTACCCACTCGCCATCGGAATTGGTGGTGTCATTTACATCTAGGCCTTCAAAACTTATTACATATGGTTCAACCTCCCAATTTTCATCATTAGATCTCGAATCTTGAGATCCTAATTCAGTATCAGTCTCATTGCTGCTATTTGGTTCTTCTGGAGCAGGTTACTCAGCTGCTTCAAATGTGTCTTGATATAGAAGCACATCTGTAAAGTAGTTTTTAACCCCTTTAAAGGGTTGCTTTTCTGTCACCAGAGTTTTTACACTCCCTTCTTTGTCCACATACTTCATATACTAGTGAAGTGTAGAAGGGACAAGGAGGATGAGGTGAATCTATAGCCTCCCAAGTAAGAGGTTATAAGACGTGTCAGTATCTATTACATAGCATGCAAGTTTTATCTTTAGATCATTGATCTGGCATTTCAATTTCACCTTGTCTAGAGGTTTACAACCATTAGTGTTGAACCCAAAAATAGTTATATTTATTGATGCCAGTCTACTTATTGGGACCCTAAGATACCGCAACACCCTTCTTGTTATTATGCTTAGAGCGAATCCATGGTGAACTTGGATTTGTTCAATCTCGGTTGACCATATATAGCCTTTGTAATGCAAAAGCCGGTGATACTTGTTATTCTTCACTTGCATATCTTCTAGATAGAAGGTTATGCAAGGTATTTTCTTGGAAATTTTATGGCATACTGCATAGACTTCTTCTTCTTCTATTAATTCTGGAATTTGAGCCAGAAACACTTTATAATCTTATAGAGCTTCCCTTAAGGCTTCTCTGGTTTACTTGAACAATCTCAGGAGCTCGTACAAAGTGATTCTTGTAGGAATGTTGACCAATTGTACCAACATATCAAATCGAAAAGGCATCTTAGAACCTTCCATTGGTTCTTTTTTATTTGTTTAGAGCTTTGTTGAACTTAAGCTCTTACTACTTGTTCTTTTCTGTAGGCTGAAGTTCAACCACTTGATCATAATTTTTCAATTAGTCCTTTTCCGAACGAGTTTCAGAAGGTCGCTGTTAGTCTTCATTGACTGTCAATGATTCTTTGAGTTCCTCTTCTGAGTCCGAAAGAGGATGAACTCCTGTGTCATCTTTAGAAACTGCAATAACAGTATTGGAAGTGCACGCCTTTCCATTTGGCTTCTTCTTAGATGAACTCAAAGTCCACTATTCATCTTCAAGAAGGTCTGTATACACCCACATTATCTCCCCTTTAGATGTTTCAAAAAGAGATAATTCTTTCTTTTGTTTCTGATGAGGATCATAATTTACGACCCTCATTGTGCCTTTAGGAATTTGTTGAACTCCGTCTTAAATAGTTGATTCTATTCAGTCTGGAGTCTTTCCAAATTTTAAAGTCATCATGTTTGTTGTCACCTTCTTCTGATCTTCTCGTAACTTGATGACATTGGTATCTACTAGGGCCTGAATCTTATCCTTTAAGATGTAACAGTTTGTGATAGGATGGTTAATGATCCTATGGTACATACAGTGATTGGGATCATTAACCTTTCCTACTTCTTCAGGTCACTTCGACTCTGGCAATTTCAACATATTGTTTGTCATAAGCAAGTTGAAAATGGTGATGGTGTGCCCATCTTTAAAAAAATATTGTTTCTAAGGAACCTATGATGGAGGAGGGGTCCTCGGAGGAGGCTTAGTTAGACTTGGAGCATCTACCGCCATTGTCTCCTTCCCTTTGAGTCGAAACGACTAAGGTGTTCCAGGATTATTTCTTCTTTGCCTTCCTCCTTCTTCAATCTCAAGATTGTGTAATTTCTTTGGCTTCTTCAACTTGAAGTGAAAGTATCTTTCCAGGTGAAGAACTTTATAACCCCAATTTTGGCGAGAACTTTGCTTGAGAGTTTATGCCTGCAGATCTCCACTAAAATCTTTTCGGGCATCCCATGAGGACATCTCAAAGAATGATTTCTGAATCACTTGATGAACTCTCGAACTGACTCCCCCTTCTTTGCTTTGTAGTAAGGAGTGTTGGCATTGAGATCTTTATGTCATCTTCATAGAATCTCATTAGGAAAGCCTTTTCCAAGTCATTCCACGATTTAATGGTTCCTGATTCCAGTCTTCGGAACCATTCAATGCTAGACCCATGAGGGTACTAACAAATACTCATATGATAATCAGGATGTTTCCGGTCAAATGGCCCGTCTGTGATTTGAAATAGTAAATGTGCTGATTTGGTAATCATTTACCATCAAATAACTTGAGCTTCAAAAGTTTGTAATTTTTCAGGAATGGTATAATTTCTTAGTCCATTGGATATGACCTTACGACCTCCAACTCTTACAACTTGTTCTTATGCATAGGAGCGTTAAGTTAATTCTGGAAGGTTTCTATCAAGCTAGCATTTGGATTGCCTTCATATTCTGAATTCCCAACTTGATGATAAGAATGTTCAGAACGGTTATCTTCTTCCATGATGACTTGCCATTAGTGTTTCTGGAGGAGTATAAGGTTCATCTTTATTTCCCTTCCCTTCGTCTTTCTTCAGGTTGCGAATTAGAAGAAGATTCCCCTTCTTCTTCTTTCTCTCGTCGATCAGGTATTGAAGTATATTCTTGATCTCGTTTATGGTACTCTGTTGTTGTTGGATAATCATGTCTTGTTCATTTATCCTCTTCATAAACTATTCTGGAGTTCCCTACGTCAAATGCGCAGAGGCTGACTCTTCAAGGAATGAATCCAAAGCCCGAGTTCGGCTATAGCTGAATTTATTGTTTCCTATTCATCAGAGGAGTTTCCGGCTATCTTCCTGTAGTCTAATGGCAATGTTACTTTTTTCTGAAGTCGGATATTTCAAAAGACAGCCTGCATATCATTTAACACACTCTTCAAACCAGAAGAATGTTTAGAGTCCAATGAGTCTGTTTGAAGAATGTTCTTCGTTTTCTTCTTCTTTTTTCCTGAAGTTTATCATATTAGATGATACTTTGAGGTACTCTAGTTCAAAGAACTCTTATTTGATAGCGCTTCATCTTTTCTTTGAAGGTTGGACTTGAGACGGCGCAAGTCTGTTGAAGACAGACAATTTTGCAGCAGTTGCAACTTAGCGGCAATGAGAGAGCACTGCGTTGATCAACTGTTTACAACTACAGTGAGACTCTTGGAATTTTTCTCTTTTCTTGTTGAAAAAATTTCTAAGGTCCTCTGGATTGGAATTCATTGGCTTGTTAAGGTAACTTTGCCTCCAGATAATATTTCTTGGGGGGGGGGGGGGGGGGGTTTCTACCCCTTTGAAAATTTTAGGAGCAAACTTTATTTTAGCTATAGTGGCTGAAGGATGAGTTATAATGAAGCCGGGACTAAAAGTCTTGAGTCTTAGAGGCTAATTTTTTTTTCCAGAAGCACGAGTTTGAGGGCTGTACTTTTTTGTTGGAATGCGAACGCGACCTTGAGGTCCGTATTTTGTTTCAAGAATGCGAGTTTGGGATTTGCATTTAGTCTGTGAAATGCAGATGTAAAGTCCACATTTGTAGTTAAAAATATACTTGGTGGGCGAGTGACATTTCTTGTAGGAAATACAGATAAACCCATCTGCATGTTGATCCAAACTTTTGTTGGGAACCACAACTTTACTTTTTAGTCGCCATACACGAATTGGAGCTTCATGTGGTTGTGGCTCACAACAATTTATTCTTTCATGGCTCTGCGGGAAGCGTGAGTCTTGCTTCTTCTCAGGTTGCTTCTCATAGTGCGGGTAAGAAGAATCTTATCCTCAGAATCATGTCTTTGAAATTGAAGAACGGTCGTTTTTCTTTATTGTTGCAGGGATCCTGATCCATTCTCTTGGGATCAATGTGGGTTTTAAGCGAGGCAGACCCGGAGCATTGTGATAATGAAAGAGACACCTCTCTTTCTAGGGAGTCCTTTGGCAGGACCATCATCTTGGGAGCCTCATTGGAGGCTATATTGTTTGAGACCTTGTGGCATGTGGCATTTCCACAAGGATCTTAGGTTCATGGAGCCAAAAGAGAGGAATTCCTTGTATTTCTCTTGGTCGAATTTGATGATGAGTGACACGACCATGGTGCCAACTGAAACTTTATTGGATTGGGTTATAACCGTATCATCGGAGATGATATGTGTCTCCAGTGGAGTTGCTAATCTTTTGTTTGCCATAAAATTGAATTTTTATTGAATTTTGAATAAAAGTTACAAGATGGATAGTTGCCCATTTATAGAAGATGAGAAAAATCTAGTTCTCTCTTTATTTAAAGCCGGATTCTGTAATAGCCGTGGAGAATGATCCTGCTCTCCATTGACACTCCGAACAAGTTCTTCAGTTGGCGGTCTTTACAAAACTCTTAGATTCAAGAGCTTTAGATTTTAGCACAAGTGCTCAAACGAAGATAATTTTTTGAGTAATCTAGTCTCTGGTGTACGTAACCCACCACTATATTAGCCCAGCCTTTGGCTATTTATAAAGGTTTGGAGAACTTTAAATTGATTTAACGGTCTAATTAATAGCCTCCTTGATTGAAGATTAATTCTCTGTCTTTTAATCTTTTAGATTTGTGTTAAATCTTTAGGAATTGTAATCGACGTTTTTAATCCTCTAGATTTGTAACTGAAGCGTGGATCCCAGCCTTCAGATCCACGTTCTGACTTCTGATAGTTCACGTGGTATGCTCAGACCCACGTTTGAGTGTCATTGAAGATGATTTTCACCTCTCAAGGCTTTTAAGTAAAAACGCGATCCTCTGCAGTTCGTGTGTTGGTTGTACTTAGCTCTAACTATGAGTTCAGAAAAGTCAAACGCATCTTCTCTATAATAAATGATCTATGTTTTACCTCCCAGCAATATGTCTTGCTTGATTAGAGCTGCATTTAGATGTAAATGAGAATAGTTTTTATCCTTTAAGAGTTTGGAGTAGAGACGCAACCCTCTGGAATTCACGTTAATTACATTTAGCTCTATCTCCAAACATAGTTAAAATTGTGAATCTCTCTTTAATTGATGATCTACATATTATCTTCTTAGCTAGACTCGCATTTGTGTCGAAACGGGATTATCTTTGTCTTTTATGAGCCTTTGTAGGCCATAATACAATCTTGTATTTGAGTCACGGATTAGATCCACATTTTAATACAATTTAGAGTTTATATAGATTATCCTTCCAAATTCTAGGCAAAACGCAATCCTGTGGGGCCATCTCTGTCAGCCTAATTTGCGAGTCTTTCTGGACGAAGATTCGCGCTTTGGTTAACTTGAGAAATAAAGTGTTACTCTGTGAGGGTTGTATTTTAGCCTTTCTTGGCTTCGAGATGTAGATCTTTCTATGACAGATGATCTATATATTAGCCAATTTTTGGCTAATCATTATGAGTCCTTCTTTTCTTTATTTTTCTTAAAAATTTTGCCAATAGTTTCAGTACAAACGTAGGCTCAGCTGAAAAGTTAATAAGTAGATCATCAATTAAAGAGAGATCCGCATTTTTAGGTATCTTGTGAGCTCAAGATTGTTCACCATGAAATTAAATTTTTTATTGACAACTTCTCAATAAAAGATTACAATTATGAACGGTTGCCCGTTTACAGAAATGAAGAATATAGTTTCTTCTTTATTTAGTGTTGGGTTCTGTAGTAACCGTGGAGGACGATCCTGCTCTCCATTGACACTCCGAACGAGTTCTTCAGTTGGCCGCTTTTGTAAAGCTTTTGGATGCAAGAGCTCTAGATTTTTAGCACAAGTGCTCAAATGGAGATAATCCCACTGGGTGTCTATGTGTAACTGTCAGTACCCCCTTTCAGCCAGCTTTTAGCTATTTATAGAGGTTTGGGAGACTTTTGAATTGGTGTAACGGTCCAATTAATGGCATTCTTGATTGAGGATTAATTCTATGACTTTTAATCCATTAGGTTTGTGTTAAATCTTCTAGGATTTATAACCGACGTCTTTAATCCTCTGAATTTGTAAATGAAATGTGAATCTCAGTCTTTGGATTTGCGTTTTGGCTTCCGGTAGTTTACGTGGCATGCTCAAACCCACGTTTGAGTATCATTGGAGATGATTTTCACTTCTCGATGCTTTAAAGTATAATCGTGGCCCTCTGGAGTTCGCATATTGGTTGTACTTAGCTCTAAATATGAGCTTAGAAGAAATTAGTTGCGGATCTCTTTATAGTAGATGATCCGTATTTGAGCTTTTAGCAACATGTCTTGCTTGATAAGACCTGCATTTGGGTGTAATATGAAGTTAATTTTTATCTTTTAAAATATTAGAATGAAAACATAACCCTCTAAACTTTGCGTGAGTTATGTTTAGCTTTGCTCATGAGCTAAGAAGCTAATTAAAATCGCAAATCTCTCTTTAATTGATTGTCTGCATTTTAGTTTATTAGTTGTGCATGACTTTTAATTGAAAAGGGGTCTTCTTTGGTTTTTATATGCTTTCGTGGGTCACACCATGATCTCGCACTTGAGTCGTGGATTAGATTCGTATTTTAACTCCACTCTAAGGGTTTGCACGGATCTTTCTTTTAAAATGCGATCATGTGGGGCCAACCTTTGTTGGCCCAACTCACGGATCTCTCTGACTGAAGATCCACGTTTTAGGCTGTTTTGAAGGATAAAATGCGAATTTGTGAGAGTCACGTTTTAGCTTTATTTGGCTAGAAAAATGTGGATCTCTTTATGACAGATGATTCATGTGTAGCCAATCATTATAAATTCTTTTTTTCTTTTGTTTCTTTCAAAATTTTTGCCAACAAAAGCCCCTCTAAAGTTTTCAAAATCTTGTATTTTTGAAGATGTTTTGAAATACTTTGGATAAAGTGGTAATTAAAAAGCACGGATCTGCCCTTAAGCAGAAAAATACGGCCCTACGTTAACATTGCGGATCAATGCGCTTGAGAGGAAAATCGCGACCCTGCGTTAAAAGTGCAGATCTTTGCTTTATGCGACTCATCTGAAGCTTCGCTGCCTTTTCTAGCACAGAGATCGAAGTATCGAATGCACTCATTAATGGGAAGATCCATACGAGATTTGGGCCAATGATCTCGGTCGTCAAATCCTCAGGGTTATCAAATTTTTTATATAAAGTACCCGAGTCATTTCTGAAAAGACTTCGAACTCTCAAGTTTTCTTTGCCTCCAAGCTTCTCCAAATTCTTTGTCTTCAAGCTCTTTTCCAAACTCGTTTTTTCATTTAACCTTCGGGTTTTCCTACCTCAAGTTTTCGTGAAACTTTTATAAAGAAGATGACGAAGAAGTCTTCAACTTCTGGTCAAACCACTAGTGGCCCTCAAGACCCTCAGGTCACTTTGGGCTCTTCTTCAGCAATAGTTCAGAAAGAACCTTTGACCGGTGGTGAGCTTCTTGTTTCCCTTTATGATTTACGGATTGAAAGAGCTATTTTGAAATACGGATTCATGCCCAATATTTAAGATCATTTTATTTTAATCCCTCATTTTCTTCTAATGTAGTAAACTATGCTTTAAATTCTCCTTCCAAGAATCATTACTTTGGCCACGTTTGTGGATATGATGGCAAAACTCATTTTAGACTGCGTGGAGATTTTCCAGTTTGTGTAACATCCAGCAGCAAAGAAAGGAAGAATAAAAATTAGTTCTTACTCATTCTACCTTGAAGGCGATTATGACAAATACTCCTTTTGAAGGAAAGAACAGGAAATTGCTGAGTATGCCCTGTTTCTTGTTTGGAGATGAGTTACCAATCCCCGATGATTGCTTAGATAATGGGGACTACAAGTGGCTTCGTCAAGTCAGATATCGTAACTTGTTTCTTCCGAATATAGAAAGATCTTACCCTTTCATTTACCTTCAATCGGTTTATATTCCCAAGACCATGGATTGGTATTTAAATAAAATGCAGGATGGAATTTTGTTATGTGGATTTAAAGTGCATGGCGCGTTTCCACGTTCCTCTGGAAAGAATGTTTTAGGGTTACTTCTAGAGTCATTAAAGAAGGAATACCCTTTAGGCGAGACTCCTTTGCTTGCCTCTACTTTTTTACATTGATTTGTTGATGCAAAGGGGGAAATCCCAGTTTAAGACTTTTGTTCAGTGGGGTGGATTCATTCTTCTCCGAAGGGTTGGTGGGCGATACTGACCGGTTATTTTTAAAAACTTTTTTGAAAAATATAGGTCTTTATCACGCAATAAGGACAGTCCAGCATAGAATTCCTCCCAGTCACTTTTATTTCTTTTCTTTACTTGAATTGTATAATCCTGATATCTGCACCTTTTTCACGCCTTGTGGTGAACTAGGGCTCGCACTCCATGAAATGCATGAAGTTTCAGGGCTGCCCATGAGAGTAGTTCCCTATGAGGAATATGTTCCTACTGGGGAAGAAGTTCATTAGCTGAAGACTCAATAACTTATGATTTACGAGACTTACTGGGAACTGCTTTGCCATTACCATATTTGCGCTCATATGTCTGGTGTTCGGCACCATAGTGTAAAGCAAAAGAAATGGATAGAATATCTTTTTCCCAATTTTGAGGTAGATAATTCTGATTTCACTCGTCTTCCCACAGTTTCC
The DNA here is from genome assembly GCA_036321105.1 of Dracaena cambodiana. Classification (NCBI taxonomy): domain Eukaryota; kingdom Viridiplantae; phylum Streptophyta; class Magnoliopsida; order Asparagales; family Asparagaceae; genus Dracaena; species Dracaena cambodiana. The sequence continues at coordinate 41,166,068 of JAYEPQ010000003.1, forward strand.
AAATAGGAAATTGAAATAGGATTGTCCATTATGGGAGAAATGGTTACATTACTGAATCAGATGAAGACATCTTCAAGACTAGGACCTCTTTTGACAGTTTCTATTATGAGGCCCAACATTCTCTATCTAATCCAACCTTACTGACTGGTTTCTTAATGTTGTGGCTGAAGCGCTATGTAATTCCAACAGTACCACAGAAAGTTTTGTTGGTTGGAGTAGTGTATCCAGCAGTGCTGCTACCATATGGCCGTCCCTTTAGTTTACTGCTAGGGATGGTTTGCGGTATTTATAGTAGGTTAAGGGTGCTGACTGATAAGTTTTGCAAGGTCAAAGAAGTTCTGTATAAGGATGGAACCACATGGACCAAAACTCCAAACCCGTGGGTGGAGCTTCCTTATACGTATCTAATGGCTTGGATTGTTTGGCATTGTCCTTCATTGATGAGCCCAATTCATTCTCAAACGGACCTAAACTCACTAAAAGTTCAACACTATGAGAGATCGCAGTGGAAAGTTGGTTATATGGCCATGATTTGTAGACAGCTTTAACATCATACAAATTTTCAGTTATATAAGTGCTTTCCTTATTTTCTAGATGCTAATTATGGTGAAGAATTTATGGATTCACCTAGTGCTGAAAATTTCACCACTTTGTCTCCTGGATGTTTCTGGCGGTTGATAAGCATTCGTCCAGGGCACTTGGTCCTCCGTATAGGTAGCATATTGAAACTTATTACTCTAGTCGTTTCTCCCACCAATTTGGATATGACCAATTGTATGTTGAGAATCCAAATGCATCGATCAATTCTATTGGCAATTTACTTGAAGGAGTTAGAGCCTGGTACCACTTTGTATCTGGTGGTACGAAGGCTAGATTTAATTTACTATTGAAAACTCCAAACTTGTACATTTCCTTTAGTTTCTATGACTGGTATTCTATTGTCAACCAAGTTCCTCCCAATTTTAATGTGAATAGCACCTGCCTCAGAGATAAGTTCCTGAGCTAGATGAGTTTGAACAAGAATATGATGGTGAGGAGGATGACTTGAGAGATGATAGAGATACTCTAATCCTTTCAGGGGATCAACCCATAGCAACAGCTATTTCAGCCTCAGTTCCTCTTGTAGTAGAAGGATCATCTTCAGAGTTAGGATCTTCCCCTCAGAAGATTACATCTAAACGGAAAGGACAAAAATGGTCTCGTGACTTGCCAATCATCCCAGAAATTGTTTTAGCTGAGGCTGGTGCAACAATTCTAAGTTCAACTTTCGAAGCTACTGAAGAAAAACAAGAAGAAGTAGACGGGTCAAGGCTGCATTCTCGTTCATCTAAGAAGCGTCGTAGCCAAGGGCCTATTATTAGAATTGAAGAGGGTACTCAAATAGTATCTGAGTTTTCCAATGACTCAATCACAGAGGCTCCTTACACTATTCCAGTAGCTGAGCCCTCATATGCTACTGAACCTCCTTCTAAAGGAGTGCAAGCACGTTCAGAAGAATCAATTCAAACTGCTCCAAAGGATGTTGCAACTCCTGCTCCTCCAATAGTCCAAATTGTTGATGATGATGAAGTGCAAGTTGTTGGGAATTTTCGTACATTAGGCTCTACAGATCATCAACCTGCAGAGGTTGATCAAACTCGTAAATCTTTACTTTGGGTAATTCGAATTTTGATTTCTTTTGCAAAATCTACAACTTTAGGGTTTAATCTCATCTTCTGATTTTTTAATCATCCAGGTGATGATTAAGATGATGTTGACAGCAATGATGAAGATGATGTTGGTAGCGATGACATTCGTTCTTCTCCGTTACATTAAAGCAAGTATAATTTTCTGATAGCAGAAAAGAGAGCCAAGATATATGGCCCTGGGGAATCGAGCTCTCAACCCCAAGGATATACAAAATAAAGAAACTTTGATCTTTTCATTTTCCTTTCTTTTATTTAACCATTTTCTCTTCTTTTGAAAGCTCTATTATCTACCCCGACCTCAGAACATGTGCCTGAAATCGAAGCTTCTTCTGCTGAAGTTGCAGTTCCAGTTGAGATTGTATCTAGGATTGCTACTGCTACTGTTGTATCTGACATGACTACTTTTCTGTTGAGGTTATCAAAACAACTCCTCATATTGAAACCAGTGTCGAAGTCACTCCTCCAGTTGAAGTTGCTGCTCCTACTGAAATTATTGTTGCTCCTTCTGAAGACACGACAAGTATTGCATCACTTATTATTGCTGCTTCTGAAGACACGACAAGGATTGCCTCACTTTTACAGGATCCACTTCCCCATTCGTCCCCAACTGTTGGAGCTACTGAAGCTGCATCTATTTCTACTATCACTCTTCTAACATCTACAATCTCTTCATTGCCATCAGTAGGCTTCATGGAAGTTGACATGCTTGTTGATGATTTACTTCAATTTGCTATTGAAGTCTTCTTTGATTTCCCAAATCATTGTGTTAACATGATTCTGAAGGGGAATTATTTTGCTTCAATTGTCACCCTCTTGAACCTTTATGTGACTGGCATAGTAAGCACCGGTGGAGAAGAGAAAGTAGCTCCTTACAAGCTAATAGTGGCTCAACTTCAAGACTATACTGATACTTTACTGAAAATCCATAGTATAGACAAGTCAGAAATGGTTAAGACTATTTTTAAGAGATTGCTGGAGGAACAACTCGAGCTTCAGGAAGAAGTCCAGAGAAAAATTAATGCTCATCAGGCTCATATTGATAAAACTCAATCAGCCAATAAATCTCTGTGTTCTCAGATAGAAAGTGTTGTTGCTTCAATCAAGGGTCAAGATCAAATTATTGCGAGAGCTCAAGAAACTATTGCTAAACCTCAGACTTATCTTGAAAAGACTTCCAAGAAGCGTGAGGAGATAATGAAAACTCTCACCGATTTATCTAGGCAACGTGATGATCTTAATGGAATCCTTTTGGCCAAACAAGTGGAATTGGAAGCCCTTGAATCTGACTCAATGAATGATTTGACTATCAGTGAAGAAGAATTGCAAAGACAGGCTATTGTTCAAGCTTATAAGGCTATTCAATTGGAGATGAGGGAGGTAGAGAAAAAGATTAAAGCTCTCCTAACTCAACAATCTGTATGCATTGATATTGTAAGGGGTTGTTTGTAAGGAACTTATGAAAATGAATGGAAATGTTTTAGCTATTGGAACAAAATTTTTGTTATTACTCATTCAGAGGTAATCATTAACTTGATGAATGAGTTTGGTTTTGATGATAAGAAGTAACTGTTAACTTGATGAATTATTGACTCTTTTTGTATATTGTCTAGAGATAATCATTAACTTGACAATATAGAGACTGTATTCAATGCCCAAATAGATTTTGTAATGAATAAATAATTTTCTTAAATATGATATAAATAGTTATTAACTTTTCTTAACAAGTTGTGATTTCAGCTATTCAGTGACTTGCAGTATAACAACTTTTGAATTACTAGAGGTAATTTTTAACTTAGCAAAATTTGGGAAAAAGAATTTTTGTTTGTCAGAGGTAATTTTTAACTTGAAAAAATTTGGTGGAAAGAAATTTTGTTTGTCAGAGGTAAATTTTAACTTGGCAAAATTTGGTGGAAATAGAAATTTTGTTTTTCCAGAGGAAATTTTTAACTTGACAAAATTTGGTTGAAATGAAAATTTTGTTTTGTCAGAGTTAATTTTTGACTTGACAAAATTCTCGTGGAAATAGAATTTTTTTTGTTTGCAAAGCTGGACTCTGTGAGAATCCGTGCTTTTCAATGCTTTGTGCCTTTGACTATCTGCTTTAGAGTCAAAATGCGACTTTGTGATGATCCACATTTTTTACTGTTCAAGGTCAAAATGCGACTTTGCGATGAGTTGCATTTCTGACTCTCTTGGTTCTAGAACATGGATTTTGGTGGAAAAAACTTAGATTTTGTCAGAGGTTAAATCTTAACATGATAAATTCATGAGATTTTTAGTAAACCCCCATCTATAAACGGATTTGTTTAGTCTTTACCAATCGCCGTTTGCATTAATCTAGCCATACTTTTTTCCTCAGTATGATGAGTTTTTGAGGATCTCATTTGGTCTTAAACGCCAAACTTTTCTCTTCTCTAAACCCTAGCAGGTTAGAGTAGTTCATACTTTTTACCCCCAGCATGGTGAGATTGTCGAGAATTTCATTTGAACTTAAATGCCATACTTTCCTCTTTTCTAAAGCCTATCAGGTTAGAGTAGTTTATACTTTTTACCCCAAGGACGGTGGGATTGTCAAGGATTTCATTCGAACTTAAACAACTAAACTTTCCTCTATGTTTAGTCATAGAGACGTAGGATTCTTTTAGTGCTCTTGTTGGTATGTGTTTGCAACAAGCTAGCATATCTTGGTTGACTGTACTCCGTTGGGGAAATTGATGAAGTAACGGACCACAAAATGCTAAAACATCGCAGAAATAAACTCCTTCTTGTAGATGAGCTCCATTTGATTGGTGGACAAATTTGTCTTGTTTTGGAGATAATAGTGTCAAGAATTAGACATATTCATTAATCTCTTTGTAGGCTTCGTCTGCTTGGTCTTTGAACGGATCGATGACCAAGTCATAGTGTTGAATTTTTCTTTTGTTAGGAAAAAATTCAAGTATATGTATCAAATGATTTGATACTTTTGTATTCTCTTTTTTGCGGTACCAGTTAGAGATGTAATCGAGGATTATTGAAGAAGATATATATATATATATATATATATCAAACTACTCAATCTTTGACTTGATTGCTTCTTACTATTACATAAGCTATTTTACCTTTAAAAAAGGTTCGGGATTTTTCTCTTCTCTTGAAAACTAACTTGGCTTTTTGTTAAAAGTAATATTTCTTTAGAAATTTTTGTTGATTGACATCATTATTTTGTCGTCATTCAGTTTTGCTAACCGGTACGCACCATTTGAATAAACTGCGTCAATGACAAAAGGTCCTTCCTACTTTGGCTGGAGTTTTCCTTTAGATTTTTTATTAGTTATGATCGGTCTTCTTACTAAAAGACCAGATCACCTTTCTTAAAAGTTCTCTACTTAACCTTTTTATTAAAACTTATGGAGATTCGCACTTGATAAATCTCAATGCTTTGTTGAGCTTTAAAGCGCTTATCATCGAGAGTTTCCAATTCTAGAAGTCTCTACTAATGCTTTTCTTCTTGCATCATTTTAGCTGCTAATGCAACTCGCAAAAATAGAATTTGGATCTACAAAGGAAGTACTGTTTCGAATCCATACACCAAAGAAAAATGTGTAGCCTTTGTAGGAGTTCTGACAGTAGTTCAGTAGGCCCAAAGACATTCTCTAAGTTTTTCGTCCTAATCGTGTTGGTTGGATAAAACAAACTTTTTAAGAAGCTGAACAATGGTTTTATTGAAGGCTTCTACTAAACCATTGGTTGCAGGATAGTATGGAGACAAATCCACACTTTCGATCCTGTATTTGTTGCAAAATCTAGAGAATAACTGACTCACGAACTGAAATCTGTTGTCATGAACAATTCTCTTAGGCACTCCAAAGCGATATATGACGTGATGTTTGATCAATTTAATCATGTCTGATATCTTTACTTCGGTTAGGTGAATTGCTTCATTCTACTTTGAAAAATAATCAGTTATAGCCAATATGAACGGATGACCTCTTGTTGATGGTGGCAAAATCGATCCGATAATATCCATTCCCCACTGTTCAAATGGCCATGATGTAGCCGTTGGGTGAAGATATTCTGGTGCCTGATATATTAAATCTGCATGTATCTGACATACTCTGCATTTTCTGACGTAAGTGACTACATCTATCATCATCTTGGGCCAATAATATCATATTCTTTGGAGTCTATTCCAGAGTTTTGATCCTAATTGATGTGCTCTACAAATGCCGCTATGAGCTTCTTCCAGTGCTTCCTGAGCTTCCTTATTAGAAAGGCAATGAAGCAAGATGGATTTTCTATATAATGTCCAAACTTCGGCATTATAATAGAGTCGAATAGCATTTCTCCGAATTGTTTTCACTTCTTTGGAGTCTTTTGGTAATATTCTATAAAGAATATAATCTATATAAGGAAATTTCCAATTCTTTGGTTCAAGATCAGTCTCAAGAATATGTACTTCTGGTTTCTTATATGAAGCTAACTCCATTTTGAGTTCATTCTTCGGACAGAGCAATTCTTTGCTTCCCATCATTATGCGTTTGTTAGCATCTATAGGCAGTGCTAAAGTAGCAGCTAATAAAGCCAATGAGTCCGCACAACTATTCTTATAGCGTGGTGCATGGCTGATATAGAAGCCATTGAAACTATCAATTATCTTCATGACTGTTTAATAATAAGGTAGGAGATCTTCGTTCTTGACATCATATTCTTCTTTGACTTGATTGATGATAAGTTGGGAATCTCCATATACTTCTAAATACTTCACCCCCAGTTGTTTGGCTATTTTCAAGCCAATCATTAAGACATTATATTCGGCAATGTTATTGGAGCACGACTCCATTATAGAATATGCTTTAGGTATAATATGATTACAAGGAGAAACAAAGACGATCCCCACTCATGCTACCACTTTTCCTTTAGTTCCCATTTTGGAAGCACCATCAAAAAAATTTGTCAGACTTTTTCTGTAGTGGCATTTGCTTCAACAGTTTATTTTGGAGTATCACCTTCTGAAACTGTATCTCTTGCGATTTCTTCGCCGGGAATGTTTTCATACAATTTTAAAGAAGTTGGAATTTGATATTCAGCAAAGAAATCAGCTATGGCCTAACCTTTAATTGACTTTTGTGGGATAAAATATATATCATATTGTAATAACAAAATAGCCCAATTGGTTAGTCTTAAATTTAATGAGCCTAGTTTGGTCATTAATATTTTTAATGAATTGACCCTCAAAATAACATGTATTGTTTGCCTTACCAATTAGTATCGTTTTATTTTGTATGTCAAACACCAAACTTAGGCATTCTTTTTTCACTAAAATATATCAATGTTTAGCTCCAATCATCATTCTACTTAGGTAGCAGATAGCTTGCTCTCGTCCAAACTCGTTCTTTTGGGCTAATAAAGCTTCCAAAGAATGGTCCATAGCTCTCAAATATAACAGGAAAGATATTCCTGTTACTAGAACTACAAAGACGGGTGACTTCGTGAGATATCCTTTAATCTCTTCAAAATCTTTCTGACATGTGTCATCCCAAACGAACGACACTCCTTTCTTCATCAGCCGTGTGAACGGTTGACATCTCCCAGACAAGTTTGATATAAGTCTACGAATGTATACCAACCTTCATTGTAGTCCTCTTAATTCCTTAAGATTTCTAGGTGGCAATATATCTTGAATTGCTTTGATCTTATCTGCATCAAGATGAACTCCTTGAAAAGTGACTACAAAGCCAAGAAACTTTCCACTGGAAACTCCTAGAAAAGATTTAGTTGGATTCATCTTAAGTTAGCGCATTCGCATGAGATCGAACACCATTCTCAAGTTAAGAAGATGATCATCTTTGCTTTTACTCTTAATTGCTAGATCATCTACATAGCATTCCACTGTCTTCCGAAATGTTCTTGGAATATCATGTTCATGGTGCGTTGATATATGGCGCTAGTATTCTTCAAACCGAAGGGTATAACTGCATAACAATACACCCCCAATTGTGTTCTGAAAGACATATGCTTCTCATCTTCAGGATACATTTTAATTTGATTGTACCCCAAAAATCCATCCATGAAAGACATCTGTTCATAACTGCAAGTGTTGTCAATCATGACGCCTGTGATGGGCAAAGGAAATTCGTCCTTTGGGTATGCTTTGTTCAAGTCTCTGAAATCAATGCAGACCCTAATTTTTCAATTCTTCTTAGTCACAGAGACTATATTCACAATCAAATCTGGATGTTGTTCTTCGCGAATGAAGTTTGATTCAATTAACTTTTTTTATGTCAACCTCAATGGCTTCCATTATTTTAGGATGGAACCTTCATTGTTGTTGTTTGACAGGTTTTGCATCTGGACGGATATTCAACTTGTGCATTGCCACTTGTGGGTCAAGTCTTGGTATGTCTTTATAATTCCAGAAAAATATCAATGTATTCTTGAATGAGAGAAATCATTGTTTCTTTTTCTTCGGAGGATAAATTTTCACTGATAAATATGAGTTTATGATTAACTTCATTGCACATATTTTTTTGGATCATTTTATCTTCAGTTGGAGATTCACGTTGTTTAAACTGAACTTTTCACTTCATGTTGGGGTGCTTCGCCCAAGAATCATCTTTGACTGGCGGCAATTCTTCATCTTTTTCTTCTTTTTCATCTACGGAGACCATATTGACTGAGACTTCTCGAAAAATCGCTCCAATACTTACATCTGAATCCCAGCATAATGATTCAGATGAATGAGTTTGTCAAAGCTCTTTAGAATTTATTTCTGAAAGGTTCTTGAAAATAGTAACATATCCCAACCCCCTGCCAATCTTATCATAATAATCTGACATTTTTCCTTTTGGGACAAATGGTCGAAGTATGGCTTTTCTTTTCCAAAATTCAATCCTATGCTTTTGGCTAGGCTGTATCCCATCTTTTTCATAATTTTATGGGAGTATGTATCATAATGAAAGAACTCAAAATTTTTCTATTCATTCTCAAAATCTAAACATTTTTCTTCACTATTGTTTGTTTTTCCAAATAATATAAGATTTTGACCTTTATATTTGGGAGGGACTTCAAATATCGCTTCACTTGCATCTCCATCATCATCATTTTGTATACAAAAGAATGATTAGATGGGTACTTGGAATGATGCTAAGGAGTATATTTTGTATAGTTGATCACTGATCACATTAGTACTAGTACTTGAAAGTTCAGAATCAACCCCAGACGAATAAGCAAACTTTATATCTTCATTAATTACTCACTCGCTATCAGAATTAGTGGTGTCATTTACATCAAGGCCTTAAAGGCTTATTACAATGATTTCAATTTTCCAATTTTCATTATCGGATCTTGAATCTTCGGATCCTGATTCGGTATCGGCCTCATTGCCACTATTGGATTCCTCCGAGGCAGGTTGTACAGCTGCTTCAAATGTATTTTGATATAGTAATGCATCAACCAAATAGTTTTCAACCCTTTAAAGGGTTGCTTTTCTGCCACCAATGTCTTCACATTCCCGTCTTTGTCCACATACTTCATACATCAGTGAAGTGTGGAAGGGACAATGAGATTGAGGTGGATATATGGCCTCCCGAGTAAAAGGTTGTAAGACGTTACAGCATCTATCACATAATATGTGATTTCTTTCTTTAGGTCACCGATCTGGCATTTTAATTTCATTTTGCCCAAGGGTTTACTATCATTAGCATTAAGCCCAAAAATGGTCGTATTTGTTGATGTTAGTCTGCTAATAAGGACTCCTAAATACCGCAACACTTTCCTTGGCATTAAGCTTAGAGCAGATCCAGAATCGACTTGAATTCAGTTAATCTTAGTTGACCCTATGTAGCCTTTGTAATACAGAGGCCGGTGATGCTTGTTATTCTTTGCTTGCATATTTTCTGGAGAGAAAGTTATGCAAGATATCTTCTTAGAAGTCTAATGGCATGCTGCATAAACTTCTTCTTCTTCCATTATTTTTGGAATTTGGGCCATAAACACCTCAAAATCTTATAGAGCTTCTCTTAAGACTTCTCTAGTTTGTTTGGACAACCTCAGGAGCTCGTACAAAGTGATTCTTTTAGGAATGTTGGTCAGTTGCACAATCATATCAAATTGGAAAAGCTTCTTAAAGCTTTCAACCGGTTCCTTTTTTTAGTTTTAAGAGTTTTGTCAAATCCAAACTCTTGCTGTTTGTTCTTCTCTAGAGGCTGAAGTTCAACCACTTGGCTATAATTCTTCACGTAGTCTTTCCGTGAACGAGTTCCAGAAGGTTTCTGCTGGTCTTCATTAACTACTAAGGATCTTTGATCTCTTATTCTGAGTCTGAGAGGACGAACTCTTATGCCATTTTCAGGAACTACAGTGACAACATTTGAAGTGCGTGCTTTTCCTTTTGAATTCTTGTTAGATGAATTTGAAATCCATTGCGCATTTTCAAGGGGGTCTGGATGCACCCATATTATATCTCTTTTAGAGGTTTCAAAAGAGATAACCCTTTCTTTTATTGTTGATGAGGATCATAATTTACAATTCTTATTGTGCCTTTAGGAATTGGTTGTATTTCATCTTGAACAGTTGATTCTATCTAGTTTAGAGCCTTTCCAAATTTAAAAGTTACCATGTTTGCTATCACATTCTTCTGATCTTCTCGCAGCTTGATGATATTAGCATCCACCAGAGCTTGGATTTATCATTTAGAATATAACAATTCTTGGTAGGATGATTAACGATCCTGTGATTGACACAATAATTAGAATCGTTAATCTTTCCTGCTTCTTCGGATTTCTTTGACTCTAGCAGTTTCAACATATTTTTTTGTCATGAGTAGATTAAAAATGGTGGTGATATGCTCATCTTTGAAAGAATAATATTTTTTAGGAACTCTTGATTGAGGAGGAGTCTTCGGAGGAGACTTGGTTGGGCTTGGAGCATCTATTGTCATTGTCTCTTTCCTTTTTGGTCGAGACGATTAAGCTGTTCCAGGATTATTTCTTCTTTGTTTTCTTCCTTTTCAGCTTTAACCCTTTGTGTGATTTCTTCAGCCTCTTCAGCTTGTAGTGAGAGATCTTTCCAAGTGAAGGATTTTACGGCCCCTATTCTAGCAAGAACTTTGGTAGAAAGATTATGTCTACAGGTCTCCACTAAGGTTTTTCCAGACATTCCATGTGGACATCTGAGAGAATCATTTTTTAATCTCTTGATAAAGTCTCGAGCTGACTCCCCTTTCTTTCGCTTTGTGACAAGCAGTGCTAGCATTGAGATCTCTATATCATCTTCGTAGAATCTCATTAAGAAAACCTATTTCATGTCGTTCCATGATTAATAGTTCCCAGCTCCAATTTTCGGAACCATTCAAATGCTAGACCCATGAATGCACTAAAAAAACTCGTGTGATGATTGGGTCATTTCTAGTCAAATGACCCATCTAAGATTTGAAATAGTAAAGGTGCTGATTTGGTGAAGCGTTACCATCAACAGACTTGAGTTTTAAAGGTTTATAATTTTTCAGGAATGGTATACTTTCCCATTCCATCGGATACAACCTTACAATTTCCAGCTCTTACAACTTGTTCCTATGCATAAGAGCATTGAGTTGACTCTGAAAGATTTCCAACAACGTGGCATTTGGATTCGCTCATGTTCTGACAAAATGATTATCTTCTTCTTCAAGATGATCCTCATTATTATTATCAGTGTTTTCAGGAGGAGTATGAGGTTCATCTTCTGATCTTTTCTCCTTATCCTTCTTTGAATTGCGGGAACCTTTGGAAGAAGACTCTCCTTTATCTTTCTTTTTTCTCTTGTCGATCAGGAGTCGGAGCATGTCTCCGATCTCATCTATGGTGCTCTATTGTTTCTGAATGATCTTATCATGTTCATCCATTCTCTTCATAAATTCTTTCGGAGTTGCCTGCATCATGTGTGCAAAGGCGGACTCCTCTAGGAATGAGTCCAAAGTCTAGAACTTGGCAACAGTAGAGTTTTCTGTTTCCTCTTCTTTAGAAAAGGCTCCAGCCATCTTTCTATAGACCAACGACATTGTTACTCCTTTCTTGAGTCGGGTGTTTTGAAAGACACCCTGCATCTTGCTGAACACACTCTTCAAGCCACAAGAGTGTTCAGAGTCTGATGAGTCCGTTTGAGGAAGATTCTTTGTTTTCTTCTTCTCCTTTCCCTCAAATTTTATCATATTGGATGATATTTCAGGGAATTCTAGTTCAAAAAACTCTTGCTTGATGGCGCATCATTTTCTCTTTGAAGGTTGCACTGGAGACGGCGCCAGTCTATTGAAGATAGACAGCTTTGTAGGAGTCACAACGAAGTGACAATGAGGTACACTGAATTGATCAACTATTCATAACTACAGTGAGACTTCTAGGATTTTTCTCCTCATATTGAGAAATTCTCTCAGGTCTCCTGAATTGGAACTCGTTGTATTATTATCGGAGACAACTTCTCCTCCAAATAGTTTCTTCGGGATAGGAGTTTCTACTCCCTTAAAAATTTCAGGAGCAAACTTTACTTTAGCTATGGTAGTTGAAGGATGAGCTTCGGATGAAGCTGAGATTGAAGGTTCTTGAGCCTTAGAGGCTGATTCTTTTTTAGAAGCATGGGTCTGAGGGTCGCGGTTTTCTGTTGAAATGCGAATTTGCGATCTGCGTTCAACTTCAGTAATGCGAGTTTGTGACTCACATTTATCTTCTGGGACGCAGCCTTGGGGTCGGCATTTTGCTTCAGAAATGCGACCTTGAGGTCTGTGTTTTGCTTCAAAAGCACAAGTGTGGGCCCCACATTTAGTCTGTGAAACGCAAATGTAAACTTCATGCTTGTGATAAAAAATGTACTTGGTAGGCGAGCAGCATTTCTTATAGAAAATGCAGATGAACCTATCTGCATCTCTATTCATCTTCTAGTTGGGGACCATAACTTCACTCTTTGGTCGCCACACGCGAATTGGAGCTTTGCATGGTGGTTTCATGACAGTTGGTTCTTTCTTCATGGCTTTGCGGGCAGCGTGAGGTTTACTTCTTCTCAAGTTCCATCCCATGGTGCGAGTGAGAAGAACCTTGTCTTCAATATCATCTCCTTAAAAATCGAAGAATGGTCGTTTTCTTTTGTTATTGCAGGGATCCTGACCCATTACCTTGGGATCTTTTTGGGTCTTGAGTGGGAGGGACCCAGAGCCTTAAGCTGTTAGAGGAGACATATCTCCTTTGAGATCGGACTGGTCTGAGGAGTCCTTCGAGAAGATCATCATTTTTGGAGCCTCATTGGAGGCTGAACTGTTTGAAACTTTGCAGCACTTCTGCAAGGATCCTGGGCTCATGGAGCCGGAGGAGAGGAATTCCTCGTATTTCTCCTGGTCGAACTCAATGACGAGTGACTTGACCTTGGTGCCAACTGGAATTTCGTCGGATTAGGCTACAACCATATCACCAGAGATGATAGGTTTTCCCAGCGGAGTCGCCAATTTTCTGTTTGCCATGAAATTGATTTTTTTTATTAACAACTTCTCAATAAAAATTACAATTATGAATGGCTGCCCATTTACAGAAGATGAGGGATATAGTTTCCTCTTTATTTATTGCTAGGTTCTGTAGTAGCCGTGGAGGATGACTCTGCTCTCCATTGATACTCCGAACGAGTTCTTCAGTTGGCCACTTTCGTAAAGCTCTTCGATGCAATGGTTTTAGATCTTTAGCACAAGTGCTCAAATGGAGATAATCCCACTAGGTGTCTATGTATAACTATCTGTACCCCTTCTTCAGCCCAACTTTCGGATATGTATAGAGGTTGGGAGACATTTGAATTGGTGTAACAGTCCAATTAATGGTCTTCTTGATTGAGAATTAATTCTTTGTCTTTTATGGATTTGTGTTAAATTTCTAGGATTTGTAACTGACGTCTTTAATCCTCTACTGAAATGCAGATCTCAGTCTTTAGATTCGCGTTTTGGCTTTTCATAGTTTGCGTGGCATGCTCAGACCGGCATTTGAGTATCATTGGAAATGATTTTCACTTCTTGATGCTTTAAAGCAGAATCACAACCCTCTGGAGTTCGCGTTTTGGTTGTACTTAGCTCCAAATATGATATCAGGAAAAATAGTTGCGGATCTCTTTTGTTGTAGATGATCTATGATTGAGCTTTTAGCAATATGTTTTGCTTGATAAGATCCTCATTTTGGTGTAATATGAGGATAATTTTTATCCTTTAAGAGTATAGAATGGAAATGTGACTCTCTAGAGTTTTAATTATATTGAGCTCTAGTCATGAGCTAAAAAGCTAACTAAAATCGCAGATCTCTCTTTAATTGATGATCTGCATTTTAATTTATTAACCGGGCCTGCCTTATTATTGAAAAGGGGTCATCTTGGGTTTTTATATGCTTTCATGGGTCACACCATGAAATCGCACTTGAGTCACGAATTAGATCCATATTTTAACGCCACTCTAAGGGTTTGCGCAGATCTTTCTTTTAAAATGCGAGCATGTGGGGCCCACCTTTGTTGGCCCAATTTGCGGATCTCTCTAGTTGAAAATCCGCATTTTGGGCTATTTGAATGATAAAATACGGATATGTGAGAGTTGCTTTTTAGCTTTTCTTGGTTAAAAAACGTGGATTCTCTATAACAGATGATCCATGTGTCAGCCAATCATTATAAATTCTTCTTGTCTTTTCTTTCCTTCAAAATTTTTGCCAACAAACATTAGAGCTAAATATAATTAAAACATGACCTTGAGAGTCACGTTTTCACTTTAAAGTTTTAAAGGATAAAAACTATCCTTATTTATACCAAAACGCGAATCATCTACCATAGAGAGATTCATGTTTGATCTTTCTTCTAAGCTCATATTTGCAGCTAAGTATAACCAACACGCGAGCCCTAAAGGGTTGGTTTTCATTCCAAAATCTTGAGAAGTGAAAATCATCTTCATTGACACTCAAACGTTGGTCTGGACATGCTATGCAAGCTACCAGAAACTAAAATGCAGATCTAAAAAATGAGATCCGAGTTCCAATTACAAATTTAGAGAATTAAAGACGTCAGCTATAAATTCTAGAGATTTAAGACAAATCTAACGGATTAAAAGATAAAAATTAATTCTCAAATTATAGAACCCATTAATTGGACAATTACACCAATTCAAATGTCTCCAAATCTCTATAAGTAGTCAAACATTGGGCTAAAGAAGGGGCTACATACTTGATTACACAGTTAATCATCTCTATTTTTAATCATTTGTACTAAAAATTGAGAGCCCTTGCATCCAAGAGCTTTACGAAAATGGCCAACTGAAGAACTTGTTTGGAGTATCAATGGAGAGCAGTATTTTCCTCCACGGCTATAACAAAACCTGACATTAAACAAAGAGGGAAATATTTTCCTCATCTTTTGTAAACGGAAAACTATTCATATTGTAATCTTTTATTGAAAAGTTTTTAATAAAATTCAACTTCATGACAAACAGAAAATTGGCGACTCTGCTGGGGACACCTATCGTCTCCGATGATGTGGCGTAGTCCAATCCGATAAAGTCCCAGTTGGTACTATTGTCAAATAGCTCATCATTGGTTCAGCCAGGAGAAATACGAGGAATTCCTCTTCTCTCGCTCCATGAGCCTAAGATCTTTGCCGAAATGCCACAAGGTTTCAAACAACTTAGTTTCTAATGAGACTCTAAAGATCACAGTCCTGCTAAGGGACTCCCTTGACCTGACTGATCTCAAAGGAGAGATTTCTCCTCTTTCAGCACAAGACTCCGAGTCTGTCTCATCCAGGACCTGCATTGATCCCAAGAGGATGGATCAGGATCCCTGCAACAACGAAGAGAATGACCATTCCCCGATCCTCAAGGAGATGATTCTAAAGATAAGGTTCCTCTCACCCGCACTATGAGGAAAAATCTGAGAAGAAGTAAGGCTCGCACATCCCGCAGAGCTATGAAAGAACGAACTATTAGTGAACCACAACCACGCAAAATTTCAATTCGCATGTGGAGACCAAAATGTGAAGTTGTGGTCCCCAACAAGAAGTTGGACCAATATGCGAATTTTATCCGTGTTTCCTATAGGAAACGCCGCTCGCCCACCAAGTACATATATGACTTCAAACATGAAGTTTATATCTGCATTTCACAAGCCAAACGCAGACCTCAGGATCACATTTCAGAAGTAAAATGCAGGCCATAGACCACATTCTTAATGCTAAACACGGATCTCAAATTCGCGTTCCAACAGAAAAATACGGGCCACAGACCCACATTTTTGAAGAAAAACGCGAATCACGCATTTCCGAAGAAAGTTTAGCCGCTAAGGCTCATAGACTTCTAGTCCCAATTATACCAGCTTTGTCGTAAGCTCATTCTCTAGTCGAAAAGGCTAAAGTAAAGTTTGCTCTTGAAATTTTCAAGGGGGTAGAAACTCTTATCCCAAAGATACTATTTGGAAGGAATGTTGCATCTACCAACAACCGTGCTAGTTCCAATTAATTCCTCAACCAAAAAAGAGAAAAATCCCAAGTGTCACACTGTCATTGTGAATAGCTGATCAACACAGTGTTGTCCTATTGCCGCTGCGTTGTAACTCCTGCAAGGTCATTTGTCTTCCATAGACTTGCGCCGTCTCCAGTCCAACCTTCAAAAAGAAGATGACGCAACATCAAACAAGAATTTTCTAAACCTGAGTATCCCGAAATATCATCCAACATGATAACTATGGGAAAGAAGAAGAAGAAGAAGATGATGATGATGATGATGATGATGATGATGAGAAACATTCCTCAAACAGATTTATCAGACTCTGGGCACTCGTCAGGGCTAAAGAGTGTATTCAGTGATATTTGTGGTGTCTTAAAAACACCCAGCTTCAGAAGGGGGTGATAGTGCTATTGGACTACCGGAATATGGCCTGAATTTCCTCTGATGAAGAAGAGAGAAGAAATTCTTCTATTGCAGAATCCCAAACTTCAGATTCATTTCTTGAAGAATTTATCTCTACGCATATGGCGAAGGAAAATCCTGAAGAGTTCATAAACAGGATGGACGAGCAAGAGAAGATCATTCAGAAATAGCAGGAGGCCATTAATGAGATTAGGGGGATGCTCTAGTACTTGATCAACGAGAAAACAAAGAATAAGGGAGAATCTTCTTCTAAACGTTTCCGTATCCAGAAGAAGGATAAAGAGAAAAGAAAAGAGAATGAATCTCATACTCCTCTTGAAAGTACTGGTGGCGAGGATCAAAATGAAGAGGAAGATAACCATACTGAACACTCTCGCCAACAATCCGAGAATTCAGAACATGAAAGCAATCTTAATGCTGCCCTCATGGAGAGCTTCCAAAATCAGTTTAACACTCAAGTTTATAAGAGCAGCTTACAAGAGTTGAGGGTTATAAGGTCGTATCCAATGGAGTGGGAGAATATACCATTCAAAGAAAACTATAAACCTCTGAAGCTCAAGTCCTTTGATGGTAAAGGGCTACCAAATCAGTACTTTTACTATTTCAAGTCACGGATAGGCCATTTGACTGGAAATGACCCGATCATAATATGAGTCTTTGTTAGTACCCTCACGGGTCTAGCATTTGAATGGTTCCAAAGACTAGAACCAGGAACCGTTAACTCATGGAACAATATGGAAAAGGCCTTCTTGACTGACTTTTACGAAGATGATGTGGAGATCTCAATGCAAGTACTGATTGCCATAAAGCAAAAGAAGGGGATCAACTCGAGACTTCATTAAAAGATTCAGAAATAACTCTTTAAGATGTCCATACGAAATGCCAGAAAAAACGTTGGTGAAAACCTGCAGGCATAACCTCTCAACTAAAGTTCTTATTAGGATGGGGACAGTAAAGTCTTCTACTTGGAATGATCTTTCAATTCAAGCAGAAAAACCCGAAGAAATTGCACAAAGCCTTGAAGCTGAAGGAGGAGGAAGACCAAGAAAACATAACCCTGGAATACCTCCACGTCTTGATTTAGAGGGAAAGAGACGATAGAGATAGAAGCTCCAAGCCCAACTAAACCTCCTGCAAGGACCCCTCCTCAATCAAGGGCTCCTCAAAAACAAAATTCTTTTAAAGATGAGCACACTATCACTATTTTCAACTTGCTTATAAAAAAAATATGTTAAAATTACCAAAGGCAAAGCGCCCTGAAGAAGTAGTAAAAGTTAATGATCCCAATTACTGTGTGCATCATAGAATCATTAACTATCCTACTAAGAACTGTTACGTCCTAGATGATAAAATTCAAGTCTTGGTGGACAGTAATATCATCAAGCTGCAGGAAGAGCAGAAGAAAGTAATGGCAAACATATTATCTTTAAAATTTGGAAAGCTCAAGATTGGATAGAGTCAACTATTCAAGACAAAGTTCAACCAATTTCCAAAGGCACAATGAGAGATGTAAATTATGACCCTTATCAACAATAAAGGAAAGGATTATCTCTCTTTAAAACATCCAAAAGAGAGATAATATGGGTACATCCAGATCTTCTCAAAGATGAATGGTGGACTTCAAGTTCATCTAAAAAGAAGTCTAAGGAGTGCACTTCCAATGCTATCACTGCGGTCCCCGAAGATGACACAACAGTTTATCCTCTTTCAGACTCAAGAGAGGAGCTCAAAGAATCATTGGCGGTCAATGAAAACCAGTAACAACTTTCTGGAACTCGTTCAGGAAGAGATAACCTAAAAAGTTATGATCAGGTGGTTGAAACTCAGCTTCCAAAGAAGAACAGACAGAGTTTAAGTTTGATAAAACTCTTAAAAATAAGAAAAAAGAACCGATAGAAACTTCCAAGGAACCTTTCCCATTTGATTAGTTGGGGGCAATTGGCCAATATTCTTACAAGAATCATTTTGTACGAGCTCCTAAGGCTATCCAAATAGACTAGAGAAGCCTTAAGAGAATCTCTGCAAGATTTTGAAATGTTTCTTACCCAAATTCCAGAAACAACAAAAGAAGAAGTTTGTGCAGCATATCATCAAACTTCCAAGAAGATACCTTGCATAACTTTTTTCCAAAAGATATGCAAGCAAAGGATAACAAATATCACTGGCCTTTATACAACGATGGTTACATAAGGTCAACCGAACAGAGATTGACCGAATTCAATTCGACCCTGGATCCTCTTTTAAGTATAATGCCAAGGAAAGTACTGTAGTATCTTGGGGTTCCAATGAATAGATAGATATCAACAAATACATTCATTTTCGGGTTCAACGCTAATTGTTGTAAACCCTTGGGTAAGGAAAAATTGAAATGTCAGATCGGTGATCTAAAAACGAAAGTCACATGCTATATGATAGATGTTGACACGTCTTACAACATCTTACTTGGAAGGTCGTGGATTCACCTCAACCTCATTATCCCTTCTACACTGCACCAGTGTATGAAATATGTAGACAAAAAAGGAAATGTAAAAACTCTGGTGGCGGAAAAGCAACTCTTCGAAAGGATTGAGAACTACTTTACAGATGCGCTGCTATTTCAAGACACATTTAAGCAGCTAAACAACATACCTCAGAAGAATCAGATAGTGGCAATGAGGCCGATACTGAATCAGGATATGAAGATTCGAGATCCGATTATGAAAATTCAAAGGAGGAGCCAATTGTAATAAGCCTTGAAGGCCTTGATGTAAATAACACTACCAATCCTGATGACGACTGGGTAATAAATGAGAATGTAGAGTTTTCTTATTCGTCGGGTGTTGATTATAAATCCTCAAGTGCTAGTATTGACGCAATCAGTAATCAATTAGATAAAATATACTCTTTAGTATCATTCCAAGCACCTATTTGTTCATCCTTTTTATACAAAGCGATGACGATGAAGATGCAAATGAAGCGATCTTTGAAGTCCCTTCTAAATGTAAAGGTCAAGGACTTATATTATTTGGGAAAGCAAACGATAAGGATAAAGAAAAATGTTGTGATTCTGAGGAAGAATAGGAAAATCCCGAGTTCTTCCAATACGATAAGAATTTCCATAAAATAATGAAAAAGATGGGATATAACTTAGTCAAAGTCAGGAAGTTGAATTTTAGAAAAGGAAGAAGAGTTATGTTTCAACCTTTTGTTCCAAAAGAAAAAAATGCCAGATTACTATGATAAAATTGGTAGGGAATTGAGATATATTACCACTCTTGAAAACCTTTTTGAAATAAATTCTAAAGAGCTTCAACAAACTTAGTTATCCAAATCGTTATGTTGGGATTCAGATGTAAGTATTGGAACCATTTTTCAAGAAGTCTCTATTAACAGGTCTTTGCAAATAAAAAAGAATATGATGATGAAGAATTGCCACCAACTAAAGATGATTCCTGGGCAAAGCATCTAAACATGAAGTGGGAAGTTCAGTTTGAACAACGTGAGCCTCCAACTAAAGATAAAGTGATCCAGATAAATATGGGTGACGAAACTAACCTTAAATACATATTTATAAGTAAAAATTTATCTTTATCCGAGAATACATCGATGTTTTTGCCTGGATTTATGAATACATGCCAGGATTAGACCGAAAAGTAGCAATGCATAAGCTGAACATCCAGCTAGATGCAAACCAATCAAAAAACAACAACAAAGTTCCGTCCTAAAATTATGGAAGCCATTGAAACTAAAATCAAGAAGTTAATCAAATCATGCTTCATTCGTGGATAACAATACCCTGTTTGGATTGCAAACATAGTCCCTGTGACTAAGAATAATGGAAAAATTAGAGTCTACATCGATTTCTGAGACTTAAATGAAGCATGCCCAAAAGACGAGTTTTCATTGCCAATCACAAATGTCATGATTGACAATACTTGCGGTTATAAACAGATGTTGTTCATGGATGGATTTTTAGGGTACAATCAATTTAAGATGTATCCTGATGATGAAAAGCATATGTCTTTTCGAACACCACTGGGGGTGTGTTGTTATACGATTATGCCCTTCCGCTTAAAGAACCTTGGCGCCACATATCAACACACTATGAACACCATATTTCAAAAGCATCTCAGGAAAATGGTAGAATGCTACATAGATGATTTGGTGATTAAAAGTAAAAGTAAAGATGATCATCTTCATAATCTGAGAATGGTGTTCGATCTCATGCGAAAGCATCAGCTTAAGATGAATCCAACTAAGTCTTTTCTAGAAGTTTCTGGTGGAAAATTTCTTGAATTTGTAGTCACTTGCTAATGAATTCATTTTGATCCAGACAAGATTAAAATTCAAGACATACCACCACCTGGAAATCTCAAAGAATTGAGAGGACTATATGGAAAGTTGGTGTAAATTCGCAGGTTCATAATAAACTTGTCTGGGAGATGTCAACCATTCACACGATTAATGAAGAAAGGAGTGTCGTTCGTTTGGAATGATGCTTGTCAGAAAGTTTTCGAAGAGATCAAAGAATATCTCACAAAGTCACCTGTTCTTGTAGCTTTAATTTCAGGAATACATTTCCTCTTATATGTGAGAGCCATGGATTATTCCTTATGAGCCTTATTGGACCAAAAGAATAAATTTGAACATGAACAAGCCATCTACTATTTAAGTATAATGATGATAGGAGCTGAACATCGATATAACCTAGTGGAAAAAGAGTGCCTAGATTTGGTGTTTATAATACAGAAAATACGATACTACCTAATAGAGCAAACAATCCATGTTATATCGAGAGTTAACCCACTAAGAATATTAATGACCAAATCAGGGGGTCATTAAATTCAAAATTATCTAATTAGGTTATTTTGCTATCGCAATATGATATGCATTTCATCCCACAAAAATCGATTAAGGGTCAAGGTATAGCTAATTTCCTAGCTGAGCACCCGAATTCTGCATCTTCAAAATTGTACGAAGATATCCCTAACGAAATAGCTGAAGGAAGCACAGCTCTAGAAAATGATACTCCACAAGAGATTGCTGAAGCAAATGCCACTACAGAAGAAATATGACAACTTTTTTTATGGTGCCTTCAGAATGGGACTCAAAAGAAAAATGGTAGCAGGAGTGGAGGTTGTCTTTGTCTCTCCTCACAATTATATCATCCCTCGAGCATATTCATTAACAGAATCATGCTCTAACAACGTCGTCAAATACAATGTCTTGATGATTGGACTAAAGATAACCAAGCAGCTGGGAGTGAAATATTTAGAAGCATATGAAGATTCTTAGATCATCATTAACTAAGTCAAAGGAGAATATGAGGTCAAAAATGAAGATCTCTTGCCATATTACCAACCAGTTATAAAAATAGTTGATAGTTTCAATAGCTTGTACATCATTATGAGCCTCGCTATCATAATGGCTATGTAGATTCATTAGCTTCATTAGCTGCCACTTTAGCATTACCTAAAAATTCCAACAAATGCATAACAGTGGGAAGCGAAGAATTATTTTATCCAAAAAATAAACTCGAGGTGGAGTTGAGTTCAAGCAAGAAATAAGAAGCACATGAAATATATGTTCTTGAGTCTGATCTTAAACGAAGAGATTAGCGATTTCCTTATATAGACTATATTCTTTACAGGATATTGCCAGAATATCCCAAAGAAGCAACAACAATTTGAAGAAAACCTCTTTTGACTCTATTATAATGCCGAAATTTGGCCATTATATAGAAAATCTTATGACGGAATCCTTCTTCATTATCTTTCCAGCAAATAAGCCCAAGAAGCGCGTGAAGAAGCTCATAGCGGTATCTGCGGAGCACACCAATTAGGATCAAAACTTTGGGATAAGACTCTTCAGAATGAGGTATTATTGGCCCAAAATGATGCTAGATACAGTTACTTATGCTAGAAAATGTAGAGTCTATCAAATACATGCAGACTTCATACATCAGCTAGCAGAATATCTCCATCCAATAGCTACATCATGGTTATTTGAAATGTGGAGAATGGACATCATCGGGTCGATCTCGCCACCATCAACAAGGGGTCATCGGTTCATATTGGCCATAACAGATTACTTCTCAAAGTCGACTGAAACTGTTCCCCTAACTGAAATAAAGACATTAGACGTGATTAAATTCATTAAGCATCATGTCATATACCACTTCGGGGTACCTAGGAGAATTGTTCATGACAATGGACCTTAATTCGCTAGTCAGTCATTCTCTAGGTTTTGCAGCAAATATCATATCGAAAGTGTGGCTTCATCTCTATACTATCATGCAGCCAATGGTTTAGTAGAAATCTTCAACAAAACTATCGTGAAGCTCCTTAAAAGTTCATCTCATCCAACCAATGCGATTGGGATGAAAAACTTGGAGAATGTCTTTGGGTATATCGAACAACTGTCAGGATACCTGCAAACGCTACACCTTTTTCTTTGGTGTATGAATTTGAAACAGTACTTCCTTTGGAGATCCAAATTCCATCATTGCGAGTGGCGTTGCGACCAAAAGGACACAAGAAGAGAAGCATCAGTAAATACTTCTAGAATTGGAAGCCCTCGATGACAAGCATCTCAAAGCTCAACAGAGCATTGAGTTTTATCAGGCACAAATTTCCAAAACCTTTAATAAAAAGATCAAGTAGATAACTTTCAAGAAAAATAATTTGGTCCTTTCAGTAAAAAGACCAATCATAACCAATCAAAAATCTAAACAAAAGCTCCAGTCGAAATGGGAAAGACATTTTGTTATTGACACGGTCTATTCAAATGGCACATACCGATTGGCAAAACCGAACGGCGACAAAATAATGATGCCAATCAATGAAAAAATTCTAAAAAAATATTACTCCTAATTTAATATTCAAGAAATACATCATAGAAGGCTAAGCCAATTATCTGGTCTCCGGCGAATATTGTGGGAGGTTTTCGATGGGTATTAAGAAGAACCCAAAATCTTTTTAAGGCAAAATAGATTACATACAAATAGCTCATGTAATAGTAAGAAGTAATCAAGTCAAAAGTTGAGCAGTTTGACATACATATCCTCTTCAATAACCTTCAATTGCATGTTCAACCGGTAACTAGGAAAAGAGAGTACAAATGTATCAAATTATTTGATACACATACTTGAATTTTTCCCTCAACAAAAGAAAAATTCAGCACTAAGAATCATTGGTCTACTTAAACGCCGAGCATACGAATACTTTAAAGAGATTAATGAATATGTCTAATTCTGGACACTATTATCTCCAAAATAGGACCAATTTATCCAACAATCAAATGGAGTTTCTTTCGGGTGACTTAATCTCACAATGGTACAGTCAATATTTGATTGCTTATTTTTATCAATTTCCCCAATGAAGTACAGCAAATGAAGATATATTAGTTTGCCACTATCGTGCAGCTCCACACACCAACTGGGGATATCAAATGAAAGTGAACCCTACTACTCTATGACTAAGGATAGAGGAAAAGATTGGCATGTAAATCCCAAACAAGTTCCTTACCAACCCATCATGCTGGGGGGTAAAAGTATGAACTGCCCAACGCCATTAAGCAATAGAAAGAAAACAAGTTTCTCGTCATCCCATCATGCTAGGGAAACCAAGATTGTGCTGGGGAAACCAAGCTTGAACTTAGAGACGAATTAGGAAACCAAGTCCAGAAAAAAATTAAAAGTGAATAAAACTATAAGATCATAATGCTGCAGAGAACCAAAGTCTCTTATAGTTATTTAGATCAAAGGGAAAAGACCAGAGGCTCATACAGAAGAAAAAAAGAAAGCAATTGTTCACTCTTTTGCAGTCAATTGGCGGCAATTGCTGCCAATTGGTGGCACTATGGAACCCACATGTGATGAAATTCTAAAGGGTCTTTGATGTAATTTTGTAGCTACCTAGTTATACTCAGATTAGGGTTTGGTTCTCCGAAACCTATATATTGGCCGTATCTTTGTAATCTAGGGTTTTTATGCAATTTTGTAATCTTAGTTATCAATAAAAATTAGGATTTTGTTGAAAGAGTGACGGCCGTCATACCGCGCTTCAGAGATGCTTTCTAGTAGGTAGAAATATTTTAATTGCTTTTTAGATAGATTTAATTACTTTCTAATTTAGATTTTTAATAGATTTCATAGAAAAATATGATTTTTAATGATTTCTAATAATAAAATATAATCTTGCTAATTAGTAACATGAGTAGGTAACTTAGTTCAGTTCTAGAATGTAGATGAAATTAGGAATCCACCATGTAATTGTTTTATATTATTTTTTTCTAAAATAAAATAATAAAGATATGATATTTCAATAAAAAGAATAAAATACAGCAACTTATAAATTAATACTTTGATAGATTATACTTGAGTTAAGTTTCTTGATAGTCTATACTTAGTTAGAGTTAGGAGTTGTTGATTTTCGTCTTCTTCATAGAATTATTTAATGATTTAGTTTATTTTTATGAAAATTAGTATCTTTGATGAGTTATACTTGCACGTTACTTGATAGCTCATGCTTAGAGCACTTTAAATAAAAATTAAAACTAAAAGATCAGTTTTTATGATAGGAAGAAGATAATATAAGTAATACATAGTTGTAACCTAGCGGATTCTATATATTAGGCTAATTGGAATATCTCAAAATTAACTTAGAACTCATAGTTAGCTAGTTAGAATAATAGGATTAGAAAGATAACAAAACACTCTAGATCCCTGTGAGAACGATCTGTAAAGTGCTACAACCGATATTGTATATTTGCAGTAAATTTATTATGTCAAGTTTTTGGCACCGTTGTCGCGTATCGACAGTGTTTTCTTACTTTTTCTAACGTTTTATGGGTTAACAGTATATGTTGAGAGTGCGGGGACCTGAAAGTTCAGATGCAGGAAATAAAAAAAGAACGAAAGAAAACTCAGAAGTACACTGCAAAAACCAAGAAGCCAAACTCCCTGATTTTGCCGCTAAATAGCGACCATTTAGCGGCAAATTTGGTGAGACTCTCTCCCTATTTCTCTCTAGTTCTGTGTTTTGGGTCTCTTGTTTTGTAAAAAAATACTAAAAAAAATTAGAAACTGGAGGACATCATATTTTTCTTTGATCATATTTCTTCCACCGTTTCATCTCGCCACACATCACTTCGTGCATTAGTTTAGGAAATTCACGCATCCACTCACAGTCATTTGTTCCTGACACATTGGACTCGTGATCAATTTATCGATTTGCAAGATCAGATTTATTCATGTAAGATAAGATGGACCAATCGATCTCGGTCCTTCATGATCGATATTACCCGTTGCGCACATCATTACCGTCATGTATCAAACTTCCACACACAATAGGTAATTACTATGAACTAAAACTTTAGTACATCAGCATACTTCCTAAATTTACTGATTTTAATTCTAAGGATGCATACTCTTTATCAGTGAATTTCAGAAAATGTGCATGATGATTAAACTGCAACACTTATCAGAGGATGCAATTAAGTTTCACTTTATTTCACTCGCTCTCAAAGAAAATGCCAAGAAGTGGTTGTACAGTATGTTTACTTATTCAATCACTATTTGGGATGAATTCGTTACAGTTTTTTTCATGAAGTATTATCCCACGCACAAGACGACAAAAATTCGAAATCAAATTAATCAATTCCGTCAAGTACCGGGAGAATCCTTTTGGAAATACTTGGAACGGTTCAAAGATTTGTAGCTCAGTGCCCCCACTATGCGATCAGATTTGTTCATGAAAAACAAGATGGACCAACCGATCCCGACCCTTCAGGTTAGCCGTTGCACACATCATTACCGTCATATATCAAACTTCTACATGCAGCAGGTAATCACTATAAACTAAAATCGCAGTACATTAGCAT
This sequence comes from Dracaena cambodiana, assembly GCA_036321105.1. NCBI lineage: Eukaryota > Viridiplantae > Streptophyta > Magnoliopsida > Asparagales > Asparagaceae > Dracaena > Dracaena cambodiana. Next base: position 41,192,498 of record JAYEPQ010000003.1, read on the forward strand.
GCTTTCTAAATTTATTGGTTCTAATTCTGAGGATGCATATCTCTTTATCAGTGAATTTCAAAAAGTGTGCATGATGATTAAACTGCAACACTTGTCGGAGGACGCAATTAAGCTTCGCTTCATTCCATTTTCTCTCAAAGATAACACCAAGAAGTGGTTATAAAGTATGTCTACTTATTCAATCACTACTTGGGATAAATTCGTTATAGTTTTTCTCAAGAAGTATTATCCCACGCACAAAACGGTAAAAATTCAAAATCAAATTAATCAATTCCATCAAGTATGGGAGAACCCTTTTGGAAATATTTGTAATGGTTCAAAGATTTGTTAGCTCAGTGCCCCCACCATGCGATAGAAAAATGGTAGTTGTGTCAAATCGTGCACGAAGGACTCGATTACACATCCAAAACTCTTCTTGAGTCCATGTGTTGGAGGGAGTTTATGAGAAAGAATGAGGATGAAGTATGAGATTTCCTTGAGAACCTATCGTGGAAAATTATGTAGTGGAAGCATCCTACTAAAAAACCTAATGCATCAAATTCTGTGTATAAGGGTGGAATCCATAACATCAATAGCTTTATAGCTACCGAATATAAGGAGAATTGAAGTATTGGAGACTTCTAGCGCTCCACCGGTGGGTCAAGTCAATCAAATTCAAGTTCCCATATATTTTAATTGCAGAACTCCGAATCATGTTGTGAAGGAGTATCCAATATTAATTAATCTCATAGGTCCAACACTTGAGCAGGATAACACCTTATATCAATGACCTATGAACAATTCTTACACCTAATAATCAGTTTTCAAGACCTAACATGGGTGTATATCAACACCAAAATATTATGAATCAAGAGAACAACCAGATTAGATACCCTTCACATAATCAATCATATCCACAGCAGGGATCTAACAATGATTATGATAGACAGCTAATGACACTTGAAAGGAATATGCAGAACCATTTCAAGACAATGTCAAATTTAGACACACAAATGCAAATTCTAATAAAAGTATCTACTGACTTTATATAATGGACCGACCAACAACTTCTTGCAAGTTCTCAACCGATCGAGAATATAGAGCAGCAGGTGGGACAGTTAGCCACACAGCTGAGTGAGCGGGGGTTGGGTACAATTTCAAGCCAACCAATAATAAACCCCAACTCTAACTCATTTTAGTCTGTTTCATTCCATATTCACCAATGCAATGCCATTCACATGTTTAGATCTGGCAAGCAAGTAGACAGTAATATAACCATACCCCCTGATCTCACTCCTACTATTCTGCCGGCTATACCATTTTTTCCATCTCTTACTCCACGTCCATCTCTATCATCTCCATTACCATCACATGCTCATTCGGAAGAACCTGTTCTTAAGCTGAAAGCACCATATCTAAATCAGCTTAGAAATCCTCCACCGCAAGTAGAGAAGATTCTTGAAATATTTCAGTAGATGAAGGTTAATATTTCACTCATTGATATTATACAATAGGTTTCCACTTATGCTAAGTATTTCAAGGATTTGTACTAAGAAATGAGCAACAAACGTTTTTAAGAAAGTTTTTCTTACTGTAAATATATCGTAAATCCTCTCTAACTCCTTACCTGTCATATATAAAGATCCAGATTCTCCCACAATCTCATGTACCATTGGAAACACTACATTTGATAGGGGTTGCTTGATTTAGGGGCAAGTATCAACTTACTTCCTTATACTGTTTATCAGCAACTGGGGTTAGAAAAACTTCAAACTACCAAAGTCACATTATAGCTAGCTGATCGTTCAATCAAGAGATCACTTGGTATAGTTTAAGATGTACTCATTAAGGTCGACGAGTTCATCTTTCCAGTAGACTTCAATATCTTAGAAACTGAGCAAATTTCCAATTTACGGAATCAAATTTTCGTTATCTTGGACAGACCATTCCTTACAATATCAAATATATTAATTGATTGCAATAGTGGCCTCATGAAATTTGGAAATATGACTGTGGCATTGAACATATTCAATATGGATGAGCACACAACGAGCTCTCTTATTGAGCTAAACATAATTCACAATTTGCACTCTCACTCCGCCTCATTGCGTAGATGATGAACCCTCATTTAAAAAAAATTTCGAAGATGAGCTCATGCTATTCGACGAATTGGCATATACTAACTCTACGTATGATGATACTTGTGCAAGTGTGACATTCATTTATAAGCGAAACTTTGGGGATTTGTTTGCAGAGGAGCTTGCGTTATTTCGTGAGTTAGAAGAGCCACCACACCTCACAGTTGGTTCAATCGATTATATTTCACTCTTCACACCTCATGATATTCCTACATGTGTGCTTGTTACTAATAATGATTAGCAGGTTTAAAATGAAGAATTTTTTAACCCAATTATTAATGCTTACATGTGGACAAAGAAAAAGTGAGAATGGCATAATAAGTAAAAAGGTAATTTCGTGACTTTTAGGAGGATGATGAGACATAATAATACACCCACTACACGTTTAAAACGTATACATTATGAAAGTAGGAAGATATCAAGAGATCGTAACCACCTTCCAGGTGTTAATAGGGTGACCATATTGAGATCGTGATCTTTTACGACTCTCAATAGTTGTATATTATTTTTAAATAGTTTTTATTTTTATTTTGCCACATTTTGTTCGTGTATGAGGGCATACACGAGTTTAAGTGTGCGGAATGGGTTAGAAGATTTTTGTGTTTTTCTAGGAGTTTTAGTTTTTTTCATTTTCTAGGATTTTTATTTTATTTTTAGATTTTGGATTTCTTTATTTTACACTTTGGGTAGTTTTAGGGTAACTAAAAGAAGAAGAAAAAAAATCTAGAAAAAAGTTAAAAAACTAAAAAAAGAAAAATATATTTTTTATTCAATAAGTCAACCAATTACAAATAAAAAATAAATTTACATTTGAAATTTAATAGGAGAGTAGATTGGATAATACACTTAGAATTTTATTAAATAATTAAAATCTAAAAAATAAACACTGCTAATAGTAATTTGAGCTAAGTATATATCTATTTTTTACTTCACAATAGTTTATTAGGTTAAGGATAAAAATGATAATGATTAAGTAGTCTTTTCAATCTAAACAAGAAAAAATAAGAAAAAAAGAAAAAAGAAAAAAAGAATAAAGAAGTAAGCCAGATATTTAAGGTAATAATCTTTTAGAAATGAAAAAAATAAATCTCTTAAGAATTACTAAGTAGCTAGGTTTTTGTGTCTAAGTATGAATATTTGCACGAACGGTGTTGTTAAGAGGTAGAGTATGATCCGAGTAATCGGGTATTTACGCCTAAGAAGTGTGAATCTTCGCATGAAATGTGAAATATTCAGAGTATGATCCTAGTAATCGGGTATTTACGCCTAAATAAGCATGAATATTTGTGTGAAAGGTGAAATATTCACAAAAAAAGAAAAGAAAGAAAAGAAAAAAGTCAAAAAAAAAGAGAAAAAAATTATTTAGAGAGAATAGATGAAGTTAGTTTAACAGATCTAACATGGATTTATCTCATATTCTTTCTAAAAAGAAATAAAATTATGATTTTATATAAATAAATAAAATATAGAGTTCACAAATCATAATTCTTTGATAAATTATGCTTAATTAATATATTGATAATCTATGCTTAGATGAAGTTTGGAATTCTTATTTTTTGTTTATTTTTAGAATTATCAATAAAGATTTTCCTATACATAAATTTAATTGGATAAACTTGTAAATCTAATTTTTTTTTTAGGTTATACTTAAGTTCGGTCTTTTGATAGTCTATACTTATATTAGGGTTTGAAGTTTATTTCTTTTCTCTTGTTTATGAGATTTTCTACTTGATATGATTTGTTTTTAAGAAACATGTTATTTTTTATGGTCTATACTTACACATCACTTGATAGGTCATATTTAGGAGTACATGATTAAAATTAAATTAAAAAGATTACCTTTTTAATATATTACTTAACCATGCATAATTAAAAAGATAGAAAGAAAGAGATAATTTATTGTAAGGCTATTATTCTAATAAATTCGAAATCCTAAACTAATCTCTAGAATTTAAAACTTATCTTCTCTCAATCTAGAAACACATAGTTAGTCCGCTAGATTAAGAAAAAAGTAAGAAACGTAAAAACATCTTAGATCCCTATGAGACGACCTGTATAACGTTATAACCGATACTGTTCGCTTACAGTTTATCACATCAAGTTTTGGCGTCGTTGCCAGGGATTGACAGTGATTTTCCTGTCTAGCATTTTACTGGATTAATAGTGTATGTTGAGTGTACAGAGAATAGAATTTACAGATACATGAAGATAAAAGGGATCAGAATAGTCACTGGACTAAGCAGCGGAAAGCAAAGAGTTAGACCCTCTGCTCTCACTGCTATTTGGGGGCAAACACCGCCATTTGGCGGCCGTACAGGTACTATCTGAACCCAAATTTTCTCCAATTCTGTATTTTGGTTCTCTGATCCTGTAAAAAAATATATAAAAAAATATTAGGTACTGTAGGAATCACATTTGCTATTTGATCATATCTATTCCACCGTTTTATCTCTCTACCACACCCCACCTCTTGTATTAGTTTAGGAAATTCACGCATACACTCACAGTCGCTGGTTCATGCCACATTGGACCCGTAATCAATTTGGTCGACTAGTGAGATCAGATTTGCTCATGGATGCTAAGATGGACCAACCGATTCCGATTCTTCAGGATCGATGTTACCCGTTGCGGACATCACTTCCATCATACATAAAACTTCCACACGCAGTGGGTAATCACTATGAGTTGAAGTCGCAGTATATCAGTATGCTTTCTAAATTCACTGGTTTTGATTCAGAGGATGCATATCTCTTTATCAGTAAATTTCAGGAAGTATGCGTGATAATAAAACTGCAATACTTGTCGGAGGACGCAATTAAGCTCCACTTCATCCCCTTTGCACTCAAGGATAATGTCAAGATGTGGTTGTACATTATACCTACTGATTCAATCACTACTTGGAATGAATTCGTTGCAGTATTTCTCAAGAAGTATTATCCCACGCATAAGACGGCAAGGATTCGAAATCAAATCAATCAATTCCGTCAAGTGCCGGGAGAACCCTTCTGGAAATACTTGGAACGGTTCAAGAATCTTTTAGCTCAGTGCCCCCACCATGCGATAGAAAAGTGGTGGTTGTGTTAAATCGTGTACGAAGGACTTGATTACATATCCAAAACTCTTTTTGAGTCCATATGTCAGGGGGACTTTATGAGGAAAAACAAGGATGAAGCATGGGACTTGCTTGAGGACCTATCGTGGAAGACTATACAGTGGGAGAGCCCCACTGAGAAGCCCAGTGCATCAAATTCTGCATAAGGGCGGGATCCATAGTATAAACACATCTATAGCTGACGAAGCTAAAATTGCAACCCTTATGAGGAGAATTGAGGCATTGAAGACCACTCGTGCTCCACAGGTAGGTCAGGTAAATCAAATACAAGTTTTCACATGCTTTAATAGCGGAACTCCGAAACATGTTATGGAGGAGTGTCCATTATTAATAAATCTCATGGGTCCCACACTTAAACAGGCTAACGCCTTGTATCAACAACTCATGAACAATCCTTATGCTCCTACATACAATCTTGACTGGAGGAGCCATCCAAATCTATCATGGGTCAAGGACAATATCAGGGGGCCCTAACCCTAACATACAGCCTCCAGCCAATGGTCAGTTCCCAAGACTAAATATGGGTGTTTATCAACACCCAAATGCATCAAATTATGGGAACAACCAAAATAGACCACTTGCACAAAACCGCTCACATTCACAACAGGGGTCTAATAATGAACAAGAAAAGCGACTTCAGTCACTTGAGAAGCACATTGAAAATCTTCTCAAGTCTTTTGACATGCATATGTCCAACCTTGACACACACATGCAAAATCTTATGAAAGTGTCAACTGATTTTATTCAAACACAGGTCAGCAACTGCTTGTAAACTCTCAATCCATTAAGAATTTAGAGAAGCAGGTTGGACAATTAGCGAGTCAGATGAGTGAACGTACCCAGGGTACCTTTCCAAGTCAACCCATGACGAACCTTAATGCCAACTCCTCTAACTCCAATCAGTCACATATTCACCAATGAAATACCATTCACACGCTTAAATCTGGAAAGTAAGTGGAAAATAATGTAGCCATGCCCCCTGATCCCACTACTACTATTTTGCAGGCTGCACCATCTCCATCACCTCCATCACCGTTACATGATCATTTAGAAGAACCTATTCCTGAGCCGAAAGTATCATATCCCAATCGGTTTAGGAAGTCTTCACCGCAAGTAGAAAAGATTCTTAAAACATTTCAGTAAGTGAAGGTTAATATTATACTCCTTGATATTATACAATAGATTTTTACTTATGTTAACTTTCTCAATGATTTGTGTACTAAGAAACGAGAAAGAAACGTACATGAGAAAGTTTTTCTTACTGCAAATATATCGCAAATCCTCTCTAACTCCTTATCTATCAAGTACAAAAATCCAGATTACCCTACATCTCATGCACCATTGGGAACACTATATTTGATAGGGCGTTGCTTGATTTAGGGGCAAGTGTCAACTTGTTTTCTTATACTGTTTATCAGTAACTGGGGTTAGAAAAACTTCAACCTACTAAGGTCACATTACAGTTAACTGATCGTTCGATCAAGAGACCACTTGGTATGGCTGAAGATGTGCTCATTAACGTCAGCGAGTTTATCTTTCCTGTAGACTTTATTGTCTTAAAAACTGAGCCGATCTCCAATCCATGGAATCAAATTCCCGTTATCTTATGTAGACCATTCTTTGCAACATCAAATATATTAATTGATTGTAGGAGTGGCCTGATGAAGTTATCGTTTGGGAATATGACTGTGACATTGAATATATTTAATATGGATAAGCACACAACGAGCCCCCTTATTGAGGTCAACATGATTCATAGTTTGCACTTTCATTTGACCTCTTGCACTGATGATGAACCCTCATTTGAGCAAATATTCAAAAATAAGCTCATATTATTAGACGAATTAGCACATATGGATTCTATGTATGATGATACTTGTGTAAATATGCCATTGATTTATGAGCAAATTTTTGAGAATTTGTTTGCAGAGGAGCTCACATTACTTCGTGAGTTAGAAGAGCCACCACCATATTCACTTGATCCTATAGCACTCTTCTCACCTCACGATATTTCTACATGTATACTTGTTACTAACGATGATTGGCAGGTTTATAATAAAGAATTTTTTAACCCAATTGTTAATACTTACATGTGGACAAAGAAAAAGCGAGGGCAGCATAAGCTACAGACATGTAATTTCGTGACTTGTAGGAGGTTGATGAGATATAATAATGCACCCACTTCACGTTTAAAACGCACACACTATGAAAGTGGGAAGCGATCGAGAGGTTGTAACCGCTTTCCATGCGTTAATAGAGTGATGATATTGAGATCGTAAATTTTATGACTCTCATTATTTGTATAGTATTTGTATAATAGTTTTCATATTTATTTTACCACACTTGGTTTGTGCATGAGGGCATACACGAGTTTATGTGTGGGGGAGTGGGTTAGGATATTTCTTTGTGTTTTTCTAAAATTTTAATTTTTTTAGAGTTTTTATTTTATTTTTAGATGATTTTTGGATTTCTTTATTTTGCAATTTGGGTAATTTTTAGGGTAACTAATTAAAAAATGATAAAAATGGATAATTTATTTATTTTTATCAATAAATCAACCTAATTACAGATAAAGGGACAAATTTAGATTTGAAATTAGATATGAGAGCAGATTGGACGATACATTTTGAATTTTATGAAAAAATTAAAATCTGAAAAATAAATACTGCAACAGTAGTTTTGATGCAAGTATACATCTATTTTTCACTTCACAATAGTTTATTAGGTTTAGGACAAAAATGATAATGATTGAGTAAGTCTTCTCTCTCTAAACAAAAAAGAAAAAAAAGTGAGAATAAAATAATGGGGTGAGCCTGATATTAAGGCAATAGCCTCGAGAGTGATAAAATAATGGGGTGCACCTGGTATTAAGGCAATAGATTCAAGAGTGAAAAAAAGAGTATGATCTGAGTAATCGGGTACTTTGCGCCTAAGTAAGCGTGAATATTCGCATGAAAAGTGAAATATTCTAAAAAAAAAGTAAAAGAAAAAGAAAAGAATATGATCCAAGTAATCGAGTATTTTGCGCCTAAGTAAGCACGAATATTCTCATGAAATGTGAGATATTCTTTAAAAAAAGAAGACAAAAAGAGAAAAAAATGTTATGAGAGAGGAGATGAATCATGAGTTAGAGTTGGATTCCAAAGCCGAATTAGACTATCACACGTGCACGTGATGTATAGGAGCCAATGGATTATCTGTTAGTGGGTATTGAAAGATAGGATTTAAATTTTTGATTAAAATGATAAGTGTATTTAATATGACACTTGATTTGAAAATTGATAATCTAAATGCGTTCTTGAGTTTGTATATTACTGAGATTAATTGATGAAAATATTATAAAAAAAGATTTTTTCTTTGTTTTGTATAAAATTTTTATTTTTCTTGATTTTTGGCTATCCTTATTTTTCTTTTCTTTATTTCTTAATCTATTTCTTCACGAATTTTGTGGGTATATTCACTGCAAACCCTCACGAGACAACACTCATCCACTAGGGTAACTTAGGGGTTTAAAGTCTTATTGCACGTGCTAAGTACAATCGCGATTCCTGCGAAAGTGAGTTATGATTTTTTAATTTTCTTTTTAGAGTTAGGTTTTGCTCGAAAACTAGCAAAAGATAGGTGTGGGGGTGTAATGAGTACCATATATTGCATATTCATAGCCTTTATATTACTTTTTTTTGTATTTAAATAATGCTACTCGGGTATTTTTAGTGTGTTTTTTAGGAAATCTTATTTGTACAAGGAGACGCATGAAATCATAATCGGATTGGAAAATCAAGCCAGAAAAGTTTTCAAAGTCAGCAAAATTATGAGACTACGATGCTGCAGAAAGTCAAAGTGCAATACAGTCATCAAAATCAACTTGACAAGAGACGAGACTCAAGCAGAAGAAAAACTAAAAATTAATACCTTAATATTGTCGCGCAGCATAATGGGGTCCACTTCCTCTGAATTTTCTTCCGTGACTTCGTTGTAATTTTGTTATTTCTCAGTTGTATTAGAATTGGGTTTGGTTTTCTGTAGCCTATATATTGGCCGTATCCTTGTATTCTAGGTAGAATTCTGTAAGTTTTGTACTCGTTTTTCATTAATAAAATTAGGGTTTTACTTAACGGGTGACGACCACAATACCGTACTCCAGAGGTAAGCTATTGTTTTGAGATATTTATTTGCTTTCTAGATAGAGTTAATTGCTTTCTAGTTTAGATTTTATTACTTTCTAGATTAGATTTTATTGTGTTTATGAATAAAAATTCGATTTTGCTTATTAGGAATATGAGTAGCTAATTTTCTTTAGCTCTAGGATGTAGATGAAATTAGTTTAATAGATCTAATATAGATTTATCTCATCTTCTTTCTAAAAATAAATAAAGTTATGATTTTTCTATAAATAAATAAAAGATAGAGTTCACAAATCATAATTCTTTGATAGATTATGCTTAATTAATATTTTAATAATCTATGCTTAGATGAAATTTGAAATTCTTATTCTTTGTTTATTTTTAGAATTATCAATAAATATTTTCCTATAAATAAATTTAATTGGATAAATTTGTAAATCTAATTTCTTTGATAGGTTATACTTAAGTTCTGTTTTTTGATAGCCTATGCTTATATTAGGGTTTGAAGTTTATTTCTTTTTTTTGTTTATGAGATTTTCTACTTGATATGATTTGTTTTTAAGAAAGGTATTATTTTTTATGGTCTATACTTGCACATCACTTGATAGGTCATACTTAAGGGCACTTGATTAAAATCAAATTAAAAAGATCACCTTTTTAATATGTTACTTAATCGTGCATAATTAAAAAGATAGGAAGAAAGAGATAATTTATTGTTAGGCTATTATTCTAATGGATTCGAAATTCTAGGCTAATCTGTAGAATTTAAAACTTATCTTCTCTCAATCTAGAAATGCATAATTAGTCCGCTAGACTAAGGAAAGAGTATGAAACGTAAAAACACCTTAGATCCCTGTGGGACGATCTATATAGTGCTACAACTGGCACTGTGCACTTGCAGTTTATCACATCATATACCCAAATGCATGTTCCTGATGCACAATATGTGGATCCACAAATATTGGAGAACAGTGATGAGCACCTGGGAGTTACAAAGCTGTCTACAATTATTTATCATCCTTATTTTATCTATGAAGAAAGATGAAGGGCGAGAAAATAACAATGCCAAAGACCCGAAATCTTTTATCCCATGTAAAACACATGAAACTTTCTGGGTCCCCAAAGAAATAGGAAAAAGTTGAGAATCAGGCGGGTGCAAGTATTGTTCTAGAAATTCTAAAGAGTAATATCTTGTATTAAATCTTAAACCTTGTCAAAAGATATATCACAATAACTACAGAGATTATGGAGACTAATGACAAGAAAACTTACCATAAGTCAAGAGGGTACTCGCAGTTATAAGGATCTTTCCAACAGAATATTCTTTCTTTAACGAACCTAGCAGTAGACTAGTTACAGATTTACCAATAATCATGGAAAATACTGAAGTTGCCCCAACATATCCGAGAGATATATCATCTAGAGGTCTTGTCAAATGACAACCCAAGTTCACTGCGCCAATCAAGGAAAACAATAAGGAAAGAGGTTCAGGCAAATTCATACTGTTTAAATTTAAAACGCGGATCGCAGGTCCTTGAGAACTGCATTTAAAATAAAAAAGAGACCAACTATTCCAAGTTGTCTTAAAAATTTAAAATGCGGATCACAGATCCTCAAAGACTTGCGTTTCAAATCAGAAAGATTAACTTTGTCAAGATCAATCTTCCAGATCCAAAATGCGAAGCACAGAACTGCGTGTTACATATAAAAAAAGGATCATGAACCTATGTTTCCAAAAAGTTAGCTCTTTTTAATCCAATGACAGTCCATGGTGACGAATCACCAAGATTAAACGAGACGAAATTCGCTAGCTTACCTCAAGTCATGGTTTCTTCCCAAACCATGGCCAAAGAAATGCCAAGAGTGGCCTGAGGATCCTAAGAGTCGCTAGCAGCTTGAACAGAGGATGAACTTTTTCTCATCATCTTCTTTATAAAAGTTCTAAAAGAACTTATGTCAGAAGCACTCGAAGGCTAAGAGAAAAAGAGTTTCAAGAAATGTGGAAACGAAAAGCTTGAAGAAGCTGAGAGACGAAGAAAACTCAAGGGCTCAAAATCCTTTTAGAATGACTTTCGAAAAAGACTAGGGTGTCTTATATAGAAGATATGATGACCAAGATCTTCGGCTAGAAGATTTGATGGGCAAAATCTTCGGTTGAGATCTTTGGCCTGAATCTTGTTAAAGATTTTATCATTAATAAGTGCATGGGACGCTTAGATTTCTGCATCAAAAAGGCGATAAAATAGCGGCAACGCTTCATTTTAATGCCCAAAAGCATGGATTTGAAATTTCAAACGTAGAATCACATTTATACGTGAACCCACGAATTAAGCGCAAGGTCGCATTTGAAAGTGAATTTGCGAAATTTGGCGCAGAGTCGTGTTCAGAACTATTTTGGATACTGAACAAAAATTATTTTATATATCCAAAATATTTCAAAACACCTTCAAAACTACGGAATTTTGAAAACTTTGGAGCGAGGTTTTTTGGCAAAACTTTTAAGAAATGAAAAGGAAAGGAAGGATTTATAATTCAAGCGAAAAAGGCTAACACGCAGATCATCTACCAGAAAGAGAAACGCATTTAGAGCCAAGAAAAGTTAAAACATGACCCTCACAAAAGTCGCATTATTCATTTTCTACAGTCAAAATGCGGATTCTCATCTGGAGAGACCTGCGTATTAGGCTAAGTAAAGGCTAACACATATAGACCCCTTAAGGTTGCGTGTTGTCTCTGAAACCTTAAAAATATAAGGTTATGTATTTTTATACTCAACTAGAAGTTTGATTGTATGGATCATGTTCATTTAACCAACTGCAAGTTTGATTGATTGTTGCTTACTGATTCGGCAAAAATTATTATAATTCACTCAATAAGGATTGAGTGGTATGGTGTTGCAATTGAAATGAAGTACCATGAAGCTTTCAGTGATGAGGCAACTCTCATAACACATAAAATGAAGCATAATTTATTCTACGAAATAAGCCAGAACATTTTTCAACCTAGACATGAATATCGAAATTGTCCAGTGCAATCAAGTCCTATTTTGTAACGGTCTGCCATCAAGAATGTTAGATAGCCGAGTTGTTCAGCAGCATACTCGTAAAAATACGCTAAGTCTCACTATAGCATCAGTCATTATCACATATCACAATAATATTTTTTTATAAAAAATAGAACTTTTATTTAGTGGATAAATTTGGATTACAATAGATAATGACGGAAATATGGATAGAGAAATAACTACATATAGAATATTTCAAGAGCGGCAACAATCTAAAATAATTAGTTCAAAACTAAAAGAAAAGAACAACAATATACTGGGCTCAATTACTCTATTAGATTTTCAATTTACTCCATCGTATCTATTTCAAAATCTGGACATGCACACTCATATCGTCAAATCACGACCAATAAAAATAATACAACTATGAAAAGATAAATGAGTAAGACTAACTAAAAAAGATATGAATAGACATATGAATGTAAGTATAGAGTATGATTTAATTTATTGATTAGGTACTTGATAGTAGTTCTTCTAATCAAAGTTAAGCTCTAGCATATATATCGAATTTTCTAATCTAAGTTGTCAATAATTATGGGAGAAACTAACTGATTTTATATTTGTATTTCACTTGTCTCCCGTACAGACTCGGAAAAATGGTCACTAATATTGTTCGGAACTGATTCGGACTGCAAACAGTAATTTTCAGATGTTATGTACTAAATCACTATGCACCTATGGTGTGCGCAAAAATTAGTTGTACAACTAACAGTACAACCAAAAAATAATTTTCACATTAATAAGTTCTCCTCCAATCTAGTATTATTTATAGTTATCAAGATCTTATCAAGTCCAGTACAATACATTTCTAATCACTATGATCCTAATTCAGTTAGAGCTCAAGTGTAGTTTAGATACATTATAGTTTTTCAGAGAAATATTTTCAATTGTAATATGCTATTAAAATTTTAACTACTAATTTTAGGAATTTCTGACTGCATATTATAATGACACACGACCAAAAAAGAGTAAATAAGTGAGGGTTTTTCGTGCAAGCACGTTCCTTAATTAAATAGCCACTTTCATTTAAAACTCTTTTCTAGACACTATAGTTATACAGCATTACAATCACCACCACTATCAATTAGCATTTCAATTTACTATTTTTTAGTTAATTTATAAAATATGCTTCATTTGAATAAAGTTTGTAAGATAATTAAATTGCATGAGAGACAATTCTTAGAAATAAGATATAATTTATTTAAATAGTTATTGTCGATGCAAACAATAACTTATTAATAATATAAATAAATAATTGTATAAAATTGATATATAATTCATTTTTATCTAATAGGAATGGTGTGAGAACAGCTTGGAAGTTGCTATATAATAATAAACATGTTCTCTGAAAGTAATAGAATTTGTATTCGATAAATTCATTTCTATATTTAATATATTTAGTGGAGAATAATAGATATGGTCTCAGTTGAACTGCAATATAGAGAGAGGAGCCCAATAAATGAATAGAGAGAGAGAAGAAGAATATAGGGGAATCCTATAAGAACTGAGAAGAGAGCAGGAAGAGGAAATGTATGACTAAAATGAAATAAGTCAGGGGTATAATAGTAAATTCGGTTAAAAAATTAGACTGGCCTAACTGAAGTTATTCAGGGTACTAAATTGTAGTAAATTAAAGGATTTGGATTTGGAAAACTAAATTGTAAATATAAAGATTTTAGGACTAAGTTTTAATTTTTAAAGATGCAAGGGACAAATACGTAAATACAAAAAAAAAAATACCGAACACGTGCTGACTTGGCATCAATGACTTGACTTCCGACTCAAACCCACAATGATAATCTCTCTTTCCTCGACTCGTCGTCGATGATATTTCCCACTCGGGGAGAGATTTCGAGATCCACCCCGATTCTCCCCGATCTCTCTCTCTCTCACTCTCTCTCTCATTCATCTCCAAGCAAAACAAACATCCGCTCTCTCGATTCACGCCGATCAATTCATCCATCGAATCGATTACTCTTTCCGGGCAATTAGGTCAGTATCTTTTCTTTTTCGAAATTTCTCTCAAGCACATCTTGAATCGTCGCCTAGGGTTTAGGTTTCCGACTGGTGGAGGTTTTGGATCTCATTCCATTTTCCGATGCTTAATTTTGCAGAGAAGAGTAATCGGGAAAATGTCGGCGGTGTTCGGTAGGCTTTTTGGGAAGCCTAAGGAGCAGGCCAACGCTCTGGCTACCCTCGACAAGTTAAATGAGGTAATTGATTCTTGATGCGTTTGTGATCAGATTGGATTAATTGATTAAGTTGAAATTAGATAAAGGTTGAATCTTTTTTTCATGCATGTTTATGGATTCTGGAAGTATTAAACATTGTTGCGGCTAGATAGAAGACTGCATATGAACTATTGATGTCTCTGCATTTATATTGATATGTTGCAGACCATTCACTTGTACTGCAGTGACTGTGAATATTCCTAATGACATGCTAATTTGCGTACTTTCATCATTGGGAGTCTGAGATTGTCGTGATAATTGATCTTAGATAAGATCTTAGATAGTTATGAGAAATTTTTACAATATTTTTCTAGATCATATAATCTTTCCGTCAATAAGCTGTGATTGAACACTTGAATATAAGCTTAGTTGGACCTCTCAAGACAAGAGAGTTGGACTTACCCCATACTGTTCTATCCTATCTAATTCTGCCATATTCAATTCAACCTGAGTGGATTTGATTCTGTTACATCTTGATTTGCCACTAATAACATGGTTGAGTATTCATTAGCCTTTTGATTTGTTCCTGTTCATCCTTCTTACACCAATTTGTATCTTTGTGGCTTCTAAATTCTAAACATCAAAAGTTGCGACACGAATCCTTGCTAAAAAAGTAGTACATAATCAAACATAATAGTAATGACTTGATATTGGATTAAGTCGGCTCATCCATCAATTTTTAACGTAAAAAGCTTCAATTGTTTGAAGGCTTGTGAAAATTCGAAATGTTTTGTGATGCCCTTATTCTTTCTATTTGTTAGTGGAGTTCTATGTAGCTCGATTATAATGATCGTACCTATAGTCAAATTTTCCAGTGCTTTGTGGGTGCGTGGATGTCAAGTCGTCAGTGATGTCTGAGGTGTTTTAAATTAATGATTGTAAGTGCACGACGTATATTTTGCTTCTATAAGAAAGGTTTGATTCGTAGGATAATTGATTTCTCTTATTGACGCAGGACAGAGGCGAAATTAGGGTTAGAGTTTTGAGAATTAGGGTTTTTCAGAGGAATTGGGGAAGAAAAAATAGTTTGGAAAAACTTACAGGATTTGGAAATCCACCCAGGCCCACGCCCACTCTCCACGAATTCACGAGGAAAGATTTTGATTTTAGCGAACTCCACGCCAGAGATTTCTCAAGAAAATTTTAAAATATTATTCATCTTCTCAATACTTCATACAAACCCATATATATAGGAAAACCCTAACAAACATAATTCTAATAGAATCCAAGCTCTTAATCTAATCAAATATCCCAGTAAAATCTAAATCCTAATAAGATCCAAATTAAATCAAATCAAATCAAATTCTGATCTCCATCAATTCTCCCCGGCTTTAAAACATGAATCTCTGGTGAATGACGAAAATGATAATTATCGAGCAAATCCGGATCGAGCTGCTGGACTTCTTCAGTACGCAACCAAGTGCAATCAGAGTCTGGACGTCCATGCTAGCGCACCAAACAATGCTGATATCTACCATCAGCAGTCGAAACAATCTCATCATCCAAAATATCTTCAATCTGATCTATATGATGCTTCTGTTGAGCAGGAGGAGGCGGTGTACGGATGGAAAAATGCGGATGCCCTGGCGAAGCTGATGATGGTAAATTCGGAATAACTGCTAGATAATCAAATGGAGCATGGTATGAAGTCAGGTCTTCGACGTTGAAAACTGGATTTATCCCGAGATTGTGGGGAATCGCAAGCTCATGAGCATTAGAACCAATCTTCTTTAGAACTCGGTAAGGACCCATACATCGAGTATGAAGTTTTTTCAAGGTTTCTGGAGAGAACCTCTCTGGACGCACTTTAACCATCATCTCATCACCAACTGCAAATTCCTGTAATATTTTATGCGAGTCTGCTGCAGACTTGTAGTTATTATTACTAATTGCTATTTGCCGACGAATATGATCATGCAAATTATGCAAATGCTGTGCAAAAGACTCTGCTGAGGCACTAAGCCTATCACCTATGGGGAGTGAAAGAAGATCTATAGGTTTTCTAGGTTTATAACCCGTAACTACCTCAAATGGACTCATCCCAGTAGACCTATTGACTGAACTATTATATGCAAACTCTGCTATAGGCAAAACAAGATCCCACGTGGTTAAATGGTCGCCCACTAAACATCGAAACAAGTCACCTAAATTACGATTGACAACTTCTGTCTGCCCATTTGTCTGTGGATGATAAGCAGTGGAAAATTTAAGTGTAGTACCCATTTTCTTCCAGAGAGTTCGCCAATAATGACTTGTGAACCAAACATCTCTGTCAGAAACAATTGACTTAGGAAGGCCATGCAAACGGACTAGCTCTTTACAGAACAAGTGTGCAACATGTGAGGCATCCGAAGTCCTATGGCAAGGGATAAAATGTGCTATTTTGGAAAATCTATCCACCACGATTAATATTTATCATGTTTCCTAAGTGTGCGAGAGAGTCCTAAAATGAAATCCGTATTAAGATGCTCCCAAGGTGCAAAAGGTATGGGTAAGGGTGTGTAGAGTTCTGTATTCTGCTTCCTATCCTTAGCTACCTGACAAACTCGACAATGCGACACAACTCGCGCAACATCACGTTTAATACTTGGCCAATAAAATCGGTCCTCTACAAGAATGATAGTTTTATCTCGACCAAAATGACCAGCGATCCCTCCTGCATGCATTTTCCAAATCAGATAATCGCGCAAAGAAGTATTGGGAATACATAGACGGGTACCTCGAAATAAAAAACCATCAACAATGGTGAAGGCATCTACTATACTAGGAGGATCCTGTGTCAGAGATGAATAGATGTCACCAAAGTCCCGACAAGTAGGATAGTCTTAAATGATATGCTCAAATCCGATAACTTTTGTACTTATCGTCTGTAAAATGCAAAGTTTCCTACTTAATGCATCTGACTTTATTTTCAGTTCCGGTACAGTGTTTGAATACAAAATTGTATTCCTGAATAAACTCAAGCCACTTGATGTGTCGATACCCTACTCTCTTTTGGGAATTGATATAGCATAGAGCTTGATGGTCTGAGTATAGAACGAACTCTTTTGGTAGCAAATAGTGACTCTAATGACGTAAATATTGGACTACTGCATAAAACTCTCTATCATAAACATCGTAGCGTTGTTTCGTCTCATTCAATTTTTCGCTAAAAAAGGCGATATGATGATTTTTTTTGGCTCAAAACGCCTCCTATACCTACGCCTGATGCATCACATGCTATCTCAAAAACCTTCGAGAAATCTGGAAGATGAAGGACCAGAGCAGTAATCAACTCTCCTCCATCTCCTCGAAAGCATGAGTACATATTTAGTCCATAGAAACTCCCCTTTTTTAAGACAATCAGTGATTAGAGTCATAATGGTACTAAAGCTCTTAACAAACCTTCTATAAAATATGGTTAGACCATGGAAGCTCCTAGTCTCATGGATCGTACGAGAAGTAGGCCATTCTCTTATGGCCTTAATTTTGTCAGGATCTGCTGCTACTCCGTCTTTAGAGACAATAAATCCAAGAAAGTGAACAGAGGAAGTTAAGAACGCACATTTTTTCAAATTGACAAACAGTTTCTCCTTACGGAGAGTTTCTAAAATCTGTGTCAAATGAGAAAGATGCTCCTCTTGGGTTTGACTAAAAACGAGAATGTCATCAAAATAGACAACAACGAATTTGCGTAAGAAAGGCCGCAATATCTGGTTCATAACTCTCATAAATGTGCTGGGTGCGTTAGATAAACTAAAAGGCATGACCAGCCATTTATACAATCCGTCTCTAATTTTAAAGGCAGTTTTTCATTCATCACCTTCACAAATACGAATCTGATGATATCCGCTTCGAAAATCTATCTTTGAAAAGATTTGAGAGCCGGCCATCATATCTAATAAGTCATCAAGTCTAGGAATGGAAAACCTATACTTGACGGTAATTCTGTTGATGGCGCGACTGTCAACGCACATCCTCCAGCTACCTTCCTTTTTAGGTGTGAGTAGAGCGGGAACAACACAAGGACTAACTCTCTCTAATAAAGTATTTTCACAATAACTCATCGACCTGTCTTCTCAACTCAGCGTGCTCAACAGGATTCATCCGATAATGAGGTAGATTAGACAAGCTGGATCCTGGCATAAAGTCAATGACATGCTGAATGTCCTGAAGGGGAGGAAGTTCATCAGGTAACTTATCGGGCATGATATCCCGAAAATCAGTGAGAATCTGATGAATCTCGGGATGGTAAATGACAGGTGGACTAGAAGACTCTCCTAAAGCAATTACCGCATACACTAGTCCCTTCTCTAGACTCTTCTTGAGGAACTGTGATCGACTTACCAAGTGAAGAGACTTTTTATGTACCTGGCCTGTGACCTTTTCGCTCTTTGGGCTCTCATCACTAGACTTAGGCGGCGCGGGTTTCAAAATAATTTTTTTCCATTAAATTTGAATGTATGTGTTTGATTTGTCGAAACTCGTCACATCTAAGTCATACAACCATGGCGTACCAAGCAAAATATGTGCGGCAATCATATCTAACACATCGCACCAAAGCTGGTGCTGATAGCTTGACATCTGGATATGCACTAGACAATGCTGGGTAATAAATTGAGCAATTTTATCTACCCATGTTACGTTGTATGGTTGTGGATGGGGTTCAGCGTTGATGCCCATTTTCTCAATAGCTGTTCTTGAGATTATATTCACACAACTACCCCGTCAATCATTACTTGATAACTCTTTCCTCCGTGTGTGATGTACGTGGTGAAAATGCTAGATCTACGCCAATCTTCATCTTTCATTTTAGTGTAAAGACACCTAACGACGCCTAAGCGCACATTTGAAATGGCTATTTCCTCGTTTGACTTACTAGCGTTTCCTACTGGTTCATATACTTCTTCCTTAAGATCATCATTATTATGTTCTTCTACGAGTAAACCTTTAGTGGGACACTGTGAAGCTTTGTGGCCATACTCGTGACACCTAAAACACTCTATGTCTTTCGTGCCCTATTTAGATGACTCACTTATTATGGCTTTACCCTTAAAGTCTTTGTTGAATTGGGTATTAGGTCTCTTGTTATCTTTAGAATAACGTCTGGACTGTTTCCCGTCTATCGGAGTAAACTTGCGGTCAGTAGAAAATTTGAGAGAGTATTCTATATCTTCTGCTAATTGACAAGTTTGAGTAAGAGAACTTATATTCCGAGAATGGATATGCATGGCTCGTATATTTACGCGTAGTTCAGAACGAAATCTAGATATCGCCTGGTGTCGGTCCTCTCGCAAATCACACCGAAGTGTCAATTCATCAAATTGAGTCATATACTCTTGGACCGTCATGCTTTCCTGGCGAAAACTGTGCAACCTATCTAAAAGGTGACTCCTAAATGTGACTGGAAGATACTTCTTTTTAAGTCTAGTTTTCATGTCATTCCAAGTCTCTATCGCATCCAGATATCTGTCACACTCTCTTTCTACCGATATCCAATATATCCTAGCAGGCCCTGTCAATCGCATCCGAGCAAATCGTATTTTGCGCTCTTCAGGCATGTCATACCAATCGAAATAGTAATTCATGTCTGCGAGCCAGTCACTAAAAACTTTAGGGTCGTGAGTGCCGTCGAATGTAGGAGCTTCTACTTTTATCTTACGTGTGATGTCATCTTCAATACGTCTAGTTCTAGAGACACTCTCATCTCTATTCCTTTCATTTCGATCTCTTGGTTGTCTAAACTGATCGTAATTCCTTTCGTTATATTCATTCTTATAAATTTGATTATTTTGTTCTTCCATTTATTGTTTTAGTACATCTAATCGTTTATTAACAATTTTAAACTGTTCCATTTGTTCAGTGATAGTTTTTAATTGTTTTATCATGATTTCTAACTTTTTATCCACATTACTAGAACCTGGAGTGGTCATTTTACCGTTACGAAGAAGCATACAATCAAACAAGCGTATGCAATGCAATTTCCTAGACTCAGTCAAATTCTATATGCGTGCACTATATGATCAAATAAAATTTTTTAAGGTTTAGTTTCTAAAATGTAAGAAAATGGATCCTAAAATGTGTGTATGTAGTAAGCAATGAGTTGGCAAATAATTATTAGTAATTCTAACTAACAATCTTATGCAAAATTTCACAAAATAATTGCAAAATTTTGTTGAAGAAAATATGTTAGTTTAGAGATTACCCAAATACCGAAGAAGTTCGTGCACTTGTAGTGGTCCCTTGGAGTTTTCCGAAATTGGTTCGCCTGCTGAAGAGCCCTGAAATCTTGCCACAATTGTTGGAAACAAATCCAGGAAAACAACGCTTCGAATCTGACTCGAATTGGACTCCGAACGGGCTCCAAATCACCACTTTTCTCCTTAACGGGTCTGCACTGTCAACGGGTCTGCATTGCTGTACTGAACTGACCCAAAAGTGGAATGTATCTGGATTTGCCGGTCGGATCTGAGTCAATGCAAAACCAAACTTTTTCTAATTGGGTCTAAATAATTGGATCCAAATCAGAACCAAATCAAACCCAATAACAAACAAATCCAAAACCCAATAACTTTCTTCTCCTTTCTCTCGTTCTACAGGTGGCTGCGGTTGAGGGGGGAATCAGCCGGTTCGATCGTAGCTGCTTGGACAAGGAGCGGCGAGGGCGAATGGCGAGGAGCGAAGGGGTGCGGAGCTTGTGGAGGGGGTCGTCGCTGACGGTGAACAGGGGCGATGCTGGTGACGGCGAACCAGCTGGCGACGTACGACCAGGTGGAGGAGCGGCGAGGGCGATCTGCTCGTTGGCTAAAGATGGCGGCGGCGTTGCTGGTGGGGAAGTGACGAGTAGAGGCGAAAGCGGTGGAGAGGGCGGTGGATCTGGTGGTTGACTGAGACGTGGGAAGGAGAGACAAGGGGTGGATCTGGTAGTTGATGGCGGCGGATCAGCTGAGAGAAGGGGCGGCAGGCGATCTGCTTGTTGGCTGAAGATGGCGGCGGCGTCGCTGGCGGGGAAGCGACGAGCGGAGTGGAGTTCGAAATCCCTGATGGAGTGGAAAATCGCTGGCGGAGTGGAAAATCTCTGGCGGAGCGAAGATTTGCGATGGAGACGAGGGCGTCGAGGATGATGAGACGAGGGCGGCGGGGGTCTGGGAGGGTGTTGCGGTGGATGGTGGCGATGGAGACGGAGTCGAGGGCTGCGGAGATGCCGAGGTGGTGGAAGAAGGGGAGGAGCTTGGGCTAGTGCTTGGGGGGCGGAGTAGAAGGAGATGGAATCAAATGATGGCTTGCTGGTGTTTTGTGGGTAGAGAAGTTGAGGGAGAGGATGAGGGCTTGCTGTTTTTTTTTCAGATCTGTATTCTTTTTTTTTCAGATCTGTTTTTTTTTTTAGATCTATTTTTTTTTCAAAATAAAAAATAAACTGAAATAAAAGAGAATAGAGATGTGGAAGAAGAAGATGGTAATGGAGAAGAAAATCTAGACTCTGATACCAAATTTGATGCAGGACGGAGGTGAAATTAGGGTTAGGATTTTGAGAATTAGGGTTTTTTAGAGAAATTGGGAAAGAAAATATAGTTTGGAAAAACTTACAAGATTTGGGAATCCACCCAAGCCCACGCCCACTCTCCACGAATCCACGAGAAAAGATTTTGATTTTAGCGAACTCCACGCCAGAGATTTCTGAAGAAATTTTTTAAATATTATTCATCTTCTCAATACTTCATACAAACCCGTATATATAGGGAAACCCTAACAAAAAGAATCCTAATAAAATCCAAACTCCTAATCCAATCAAATATCCTAGTAAAATCTAAATCCTAATAAGATCCAAATTAAATCAAATCAAATCAAATCCTGATTTCCATCACTTATTCTAGCTATATTCGGACAAATTAAGAACACATATAGAGGTGCTCTTTACTATAAAACAAAGACACTAAATAAATGTGAATGTTAGCCTACATAACTCTTTCTCTAGAGATATCAACTCATTTCTATCCTTCAATTCTAGATAATATAAGTTATCATAGAACTTCTAAGCATAACCTATCAGTCTATAATGAATCGGCAAAACATGAGAAGCATAACTACTACTACATCCAATTTAACAAAATTCGAAACTATTATCACTAGTATAGATCATGCGGATGAGATCATTACTATTAAAGTTCTTAAATATGATTTATGAATTATCATTTAATTAATCTAGTTATTTAGTCATGATATCTAGATTCAACAAAACTAATAATCGTTGATTTCTTATCTAAGCATTGACTATTATGGATTAAATTGACATAAATAATCTATCAAGTTATATGGGTGTGGAAATATGAATTAATCTATCTAGAATATTATAGTTATGGTTTTAGCATAAGATCTAGAGAAGTGTTTAAGTATACATGCATATTTACATAGCTTCATCTAATCTAAGCATGAAATAACTGACTATTGATAATAAGAAAAGCATAACAACAATGATTTAAAGAGATAAATATAATAAAAGCATAGTAACAAAGATATTAAGAAATAACCATAAGGAAAGCATAAACTAAGATCTAAAGCAGTAAACATAATGAAAGAATTACTTTATTAAAAAGAACCTTGTATAAGTGCATTACAGAATCCATAGATAGAAGAAGACTCTAAAACAAGATATGATCTATTCTATAGAGCTCCGAAGAGTCCTATAAGAGATTATTTACAATTCAGAATTCTCCCTCCTTTTGTAGATGAAGGCAGCGGTTGGAACTGTTACAAAGCATCGAGATCAGATCATATTGGGAAATAATCAAAAAAAATCTTGGACGTGGCTATGCTAGCATGGCTGTTTGCTAGCATCCCAATATGCTCCACTTGTCAGTTGTTTTGGTCGGCTCTAATTTTCATGCTTTTGCATTTTAGTTGGATTTTTTGTGTTAATTTTTTGTACTTAAATTATTTGCACCTTGAACCCAATCCCAAACTTATATTGTAAAAATTGGAAAAGTATGCTAAACCTTCCTATTCTCAGGGTCACCCATTCTTCTCTTTCATATGAGTGGTGAGGTTGTGACATGGATTTTTTTTTTCTTTATTTTCTCTATATGTAGCAAGGATACTTTGAAGGAGTCACACCTGTATATATATATATATATATATATATATATATATATATATATATATATATATATATATGATACTTTGACATTTTGATACTTGATCTGGTATGTGTCAAGATACTCCTTTTGTTATATTCAAAATTGTAACATATCCCATTCTCCTAGACGTATAAAGAGACATCATAATTGCAATTTAGACAAAAAAGTAGAAAAATCAAATGCATGAATGAGGCATTAACAAATGTAGAGGCATCGCATTTATATAATTTATCCATGTTTTTATTAAAGAATATGAAATATTTGAGACATTTTGAACATTAACTCTTGCGCACAAATATAGTTTTGCTATTGATCTATTATACTTGTACTCTTAAGTGTTCTGGATTTGCCTTATCCATGTATAATTCATATGCTAAATATATCATGTGCATGTTTTTATACTTTGTGTTCATATTTATTGACAATTATTACCATATTCATGCCATACCCGTGTCCCATTTTTCCAAAGCTTAATGTATCTCCATGTTAGTATCGTACATGTATCCTATATTGCGTCCATGCTTTACAATTTTACCTTATTCCCTTGAGCCTCGTCTTACTATTATAATTATTTATAAAACTTCTACTTTTGTAATCACCTCTCTCGATCTCCAAATAATCTTGTTGGTGAAGCCTCCTAGCAACACTTTGCAAACATAGAAGAACTCTTCGCACGTGGTCTCTAAATAATGGCTTCTAGAGAAATTTTATCATATTATTTTCAATTTTTTAATTGATTGAAGGTTTTTGACACATAATAAATTTAAATGTGGACATAAGTTTAGTATGTGCATATAAAATTACATCTAATGTAATTTTGTGAACCTGCTTATGTGGCTTCATAAACTATGTGAAGCATAAGGAAATTGTGCTTTATAACTTTGACTTCAGCACTTTCCAACTATTGTAGATGGCAAAAAGCTTATTATTAGACATGCAAATTGGGATTTTCAGTGATTTTAGAATTCTATATTAATAAATTATCTTATTAATTGGTCATTTGGTGAAGGCAAAGTGACAACCAATTGTTTGTAAAGGGACAAGTATTGATACACATATTTGGGAAGTACTCTACTATAAGCAATTTTTCAAATAGTGATAGTGTTTATATAAAATTGATAGGAGTTCTAGCTGAATAGTGGAGTTCGTACCATATATATATTATCTTAGCTTAATTAATTAACTTAGTTTATCAAACAAAGATTATTAGATGGACTACATTGAACGTTATATTCTAGGGATTGACTTTGCTATAATTGGAAGCATATTATTGTACTAGTGTACCACCTATTAAATGTTTTGTAAAATGAAAATTTATAACCTCATGGTCATTGTTTTAAAAGTAGGCTTAGACGGTTGACTAGGTAGAGATGCCTCTGGGCTGAATGTAATTTGCTCCTGGATGGTCCGCCTAACTGATGACAATGATCAAACATTTGTGATAGAGATAAAATTAGTTATTTAGTTGGATTTGATTTGATTTGATTTGATTTGAAATTTAGTTGGATCTTGGATTTTTAGAGATTTGTTTTTATTTTATAATTTGCTATAAATATTTTTTGTAACTTTGATTTTAGAGATAGTGAGAGATGATTAATGAAAACTGAGTGCATGTGTTTTGCCTCTTCCCAAATCTTTCCCATCAGTGATTCGTGAGAGAGTGTGCGAGTGTGCGTGTGATTTGCCTGGACGTGAGGTCCAAAAACTGTAATTTATCCTCAAAACTCAAATTTTTCTCCAATTCTCCACTATAAATCCTAAATCGCTCTTGTCCTGCTTCAAACTGGTATCAGAGCTCAAATTCACCATCTCCATCTTATTCTTCCACTTTCTTTTCTATTTATTTTTGTAATTAGATCTGAAAAAAGTGAAAAGAATAAAGAAGAAAGAACAAAGAAGTCGAAGTAAAAAATAGAAGCATAAGAGAAGAAGAGAGCAGAAGAAAAAAAAGAGAGGAAAAATCCAAAAAAATATTGAGAAAAGAAACAGATCAGACTAGAAGAAGAAAAAAAAACCGAGCAACTCTTCCAGCCCTCTTCCCCCCAAAGCCCAACAACAATGACCACAACAACAGAGAAGCAGCGACGCTCCCTCCTCTCTCCAGCTTCACCGTCACCGACAGCAACCCCACCCACCTTCACTTCGCTTCGCCGACCACCAAACAGTTTTTCTCCTTCATCTCCAATGCGACCACAACTTCTCCAACAACTCCCACCATCGGCGCCCACAATCGAAGAGGGATTAAGAGCCTCAAATTGCAATTTGGGTTTATATCCGCAAAAGTTTTAGGTTCAGGTTCAAAGATCCGACTCGAGAGCAATTCAAACCCAATTGAATAGATTTAAAACCAAAACACTGCATATCAGACCCGCAAAGCTTTCCAGACATGTTAAGAATTTTAGGGTGATTTGGAAGCTGTTTGAAGGCTCGTTCGAATCGGATTTGAGTTACAGCGAAGAAGTTGTAATTGTTTGGTATTTTCTAAACTTTGTGCTTTGAATTTTGGAGATAATTATTATGGGATTCATATTTTGTGATAAATACATCAATACTGATGCCGATTTCAGACAAATTGAGTATGATATATACAATGCAGTCCCATAATTTTCATAGTTATAATGACCCAAGGTTATAAAAATTGAAAAAACCATTTAGAGCAATTTTTTCGTTACTTTTCTTTGAGTTAAGAACATGAATATAATTATGCTAAATTGAAACTGAGAATCTTCTGATTGATATCTCAGTAATTATAAATCTCGTCCAACTTGAAATTGGTTGCAGGTTTTTTTTTTGTGCATGGTATGATCTGCATCTTGTTTTTTAAGTAGTACTTTAAGTGTGAAGGATACGGACACTTGGTTCATCAGTGTTCTTCTATCAAATATTCGGCATGTGGAGAATTTTGATATTATGAATATCAGCGCTCTTCGAAGAGTCCAAATATCGACATATTAGCTTCCAAGAATTTAGGTGATGATGTTATAGTTGAGATCAAAACCATTATAGAGCCTGTCATAAGTCCAGAAGTTGATCCGATTTTTCTACCAGAGCCAACTACAGAAGTATTCAAAAACCATGTTCATGAAGATCATGTTTTCTTCGTCTCTCCAGCTCACATTATAAATTCTTTATTTTCTGCAGAAGCGACCAACTTCAATTTCTCTCCAGACCTTCCACAGCTATTACTGTCGCCACTATTGAAATGTAAGACAGCATATATTTGGCTACTGATTTGTTCGATTTTCTTATATTTAGTTCGGTGGAAAGGTTTACTAGATATCGGAAAGAGCGTTCGTCTTCATTCGGACTTGCGTGACTTTCTTCTTGCCAACATTCACCCCATTCACCAGATGGTGAATGTTTCCAAGCAGGGTAGAATTGATAGAGATAAGATTAGTTATTTAGTTAGATTTGATTTGATTAGAATAGGAATTTAGTTGGATCTTGAATTCTTAGAGATTTGTTTTTATCTTATAATTTGTTATAAATTTTCTTGTAACTTTAATTTTAGAGATAGTGAGAGATGATTAATGAAAATTATTTTATAATTTGTTATAAAATTTGTTATAAATTCTCTTTCCAAATCTTCTCCATGAGTGATTCATGAGAGAGTGGGTGCGTGATTCGCCTGGATATAAGGTCCAAAAACTCTAATTTATCCTCAAAATCATAATTTCTTCCCCAATTATTCACCACAAATCCTAAATCATTTCCATCCTACGTCAATTTGCTTGGGCGGACATGAGCTGCTCAAGCGGATTTGGGATGCCTGGGCAGCCAGAACTACCTAAGGTGGGTTCGGGGTCTGCTTAGAAGACTCCTCAAATTTTCATGTCTTAGTTAAATGGATTGGACCCATTTAAGAGGTGTGGAGTTATTGTCGTCCCTAACCCTAGATTCCTATGCCGCTCTACTTTCAATCTTCAATGTAACCCCCAACTCCTCCACAACATTGTTGCTTCAACACTGCTAGTTTCCTCTGTCGAGACTCCTCTCATTAATTCGCAACTCCTCGGTACTCAAGTCACCTCGTCGCCTTACTGCTTGTCCACCACAAGTCTGTCTATGCATGTTGCCTTGCTTCAAATGTGTTTTAGGGATTTTTTTTCTATAATTTAAAAATATTTGTTTAGTTTGTATCGTTTATATATATGTATGTATGTATATATATATATATATATATATGTATGTATATGTATATGTATATATATGTATGTATGTATGTGTATATATGTATGTATGTATGTATGTGTATATATGTATGTATGTATGTATGTGTGTGTGTGTGTGTATATATATATATATATATATATATATATATATATATATGTATATATGTATATATATATCTACACACACACACACCAACCAAATGCCTAGGCGTTGACTAGTCAGGGGTCGGCCGCCTCGCTTCCATCTAAGCCTACTTGAACATTGCATAAGATTGTAAAATTGTCTCTCCCTAATTCTAAAGACAAGTTGGCATGTAAATACAATCTACCTTGAAAGTCATGCAGTTAACTAAGGAGCAAAGGAACTCGTTAAAAATGTTTTTGACTAGGAAAGACTATAACAAAATTACAGTTCTACTTATGTGGCAGAGAGAAGGCCAGGGCACATTGTTGAGTAATTACTACCAAGAGTCGTATTTCTATAGGTTGGTGTAAAAAAATTGTGATATGGATTTTTAAGGAAAACAATCCCTTCTTTAGAAATTTAAATAAAGTATAGAGGTGATTAGAAATTGAAGAGTGAAACAAGTTCTTTGTGCCTTCATGTCATGGATACTTCATCTCAAAAGTAATCTAGAAGCAAAAAAGAGGGATGAATTTTCCCATATCTATCAATACGTCTTAACCATTCAATCATATCATATTCCTCGGTGTTACATATTCAGCTTTTTTATTTCTCCATTTAACTGAATTAATAAATATATGACTGAATGTTGTGCAATGCTTTTAAACTCCCTTACTGAGACGCACATCCTGCTAAACACTCGGTGCAAATGAACCACACAGCTTTTCCAATCATGTATTTTGCTTTTTTGCACGCTCCTTCCTTAGCTTGTTACCTTTATTCCTAGTGTCCATAAGTGCACTGACAATTGTAATATGAACTTATAACTTTAAGAAACCACTTATATATAATTACCCTAAAGAAACTCTTCTTTCCTCCCGCTCACTTATAATTGTCCTAATAATATTTTTTTTCTTCTTATTTTGATGTAAGGACAGATTAAAAAGTGAAGGTTGAATTCAATTTTTTTTGTGAATTACTAGTCACATTTATTAATATCTGGTTAGTATGCATGTTTGATCATAGTTTAAATTCAGTTTCATTTGAAATGATATTTAGATATCTTAGTAAATATACATATTGTGGTATCTGTTACTAGCTTTCATAATTTTATATTTTCTTGTCTTATTTGTAAGACAGATAAAAAGGTGAAGGTTGAACTTTTTCTTGCAATTTACTAGTCATATTAAATGATATCCAGTTAGTATATCTTAGTTCAAATTTGCTTTCATTAGAAATGATATCTAGCAATGTTTAAAATAGCGATAACGGTAACGTAACGTTTTATCTTTGTTAGGTTATGTCGCAAATAGCGTAACGCATAACGTAGGTTATGCAATTTTCTATTTATTTAATAAAAATAAATATAAAACCATATAAAATAATTTTAATAAATTGAAAAAAAATTAAATATCTAAAAAAATATAAAATTATTTTGTAATACATAATCTATTCAAATGTTATATTAAGTTTTACAATAATTTTCATATATCTTCATAAATTATATTAATTCTGTAACCGTAATTCCAATCATCATTTAAATAAAAAAGCAAGATTCCAATTTTTTATTTCGATTCCAATTATTATCATTGTTGTAATTTATATTTTGTAATGTTCAATTTATCTTATTTATGATTGTTGATTTCAGTTCAATTAAAAATTCAATAAAATCAACAAATAAAATATTTTAGCAACCGGACGAGAAATAAAATAAGTGAACAAGGAAATAAACTTAAATTATCAAGTTAGAAATTCCAAAAGCAATCAAATAAGCCAACAAAATTTGCTAATAATCAAAATAATAATCAATAACAATATATAAATTACTAAAAAAATAATTGTAAATAACGTAGTATAACGTAATTTAACGGAATGTTATGTAATATAACGTAAAATAACATAAAAAATGTATTGTTACGGTGCACTGAGTTATGTCCAGTTGTTACGTAGCATTGGGATTCCGTTAGGTTACGTAACGCAATATAACAGGTTTCATAACGCGTTATTTTCAACAATGATATGTAGTTCAATATCCAACAAAATGTACATATTGATGTCTGTAACTATTTGCAGAAAACAGATGCAATACGATAAATATACACTTTGTATCCTCTCAGCTTATATCACTATTTGAAAATCTATACAGCCTCTGGCCCATTCCTCTACCAATTAATGATCCTGACTTGATCTAGCCAAATGCAACCTTGTGTTGAGTTGAGAAATATTTTTCTCTATTTGAACTCAGATGGTAGGAACCTTATCATTTTTTGTTGTGTATTTTACGCAATGAGGCGTGACTGTTTAATATCTAGCATTTATCTGTGCAATGTATTTGATGTACCGCATCTAAGTTATATGGTTGAGTTACAAAACCATCTATTTCATCATCCTCATGGATACATGTATCTGGCTTATTTCATGTTTTGGGTAGGGCTTATTTCATGTTTTGGGTAGTTTACAAGGTTCTTATCATCTGCTATTCTTAAGTCTTCTTTTGAAGAAATTTTCCTTACCGCTTAGAAAATATTTTAGCGCACTCAACACTGTTAATTACATGCTCTCCTTCCTTCCCTGGTTCACTCTCAATCTATCAATGAATTCATCTCTTTTACAATTTATTGGGAGTTATCTTCTTTCAAATAATACACATTTTTTTAGACACATTATTTCTTACTTCTTTATGAGAGTTCATATAAATGATTGTAGTTTTTTTTTTTTTTTTTGGGATAATGGAGATACATCACTAATGTTTATAATCTTGATCAAGTTTTCTTCTTTATAAGAGGTAGATGGGCTGCCAGAAACATTTACATTCTTGTTTATGTGTAATTTTTTTTAAATTCTCATACATATGAGTAATTGAGGCTGAAATTATCACTACTGATGCCCTAATTGTGATAACTATGCAAAATTTTAGACACTTGAAATGCTAGAGAAAAAG
This sequence comes from Dracaena cambodiana, assembly GCA_036321105.1. Classification (NCBI taxonomy): domain Eukaryota; kingdom Viridiplantae; phylum Streptophyta; class Magnoliopsida; order Asparagales; family Asparagaceae; genus Dracaena; species Dracaena cambodiana. The sequence goes on from JAYEPQ010000003.1 coordinate 41,223,496, forward strand.
GAGGGTGTTCTTCTGAAAAAGGCTGCTGCTGAAGTTGAAAAAGCTAAGGAGTTCACCAGAGCGAAGAACAAAAGAGGTATTCTTTATAATTTTGTCTCAAAATCCTGTGCTATATATCTTTTGTAATTTATAAGTTATTTTTTAGACTTTCCTGCAATCTACTTTGTATCATTGAAAGGTATTTGAAAAATATTATATGATTTTCTGCAGTTCTACTATATTTTTCTGATTTTCAATTTTTACCCATGCCCTTTTTTTTGTCCCTGTTCTGAGTTAAAAGTTAATAGCTCATCATGGTCATTCTTTGAAATCGGCGAACCCTCGTACATCATTTGCATGTCCTAATAGCTGGTTGTTGACACTTGACACTACCAAGCTAAGAAGTTAAATTTCTTTCTTTTATTCGGTTGTTCCAAAAACAAAACAAAAGGGAAACCTATACTACCACTCCATTATGGCTATTCACTGCCAGTTGACATGGCTGATAAGTAGTAAAATGCTTAAATGCTGGAGTTGCTGTAATGAATGCATGGTGTTTCATTGATAAATTGCCAATAGGTTGGTTACAACTCATGTAAAAATTCATCATTTTATTTTATGTTTTTCAACTTTGAGGTGTTACACCATTACTGCCAATTTGTCATCATCTTGAACATCATTGTTTTGCTCCTCTTCCATAATCCCATTCATAGTGGGGCTCAAGTTGCGTTTGCAAAGTAGCTAAACATTGAGAAAGCTATAAGCCTCTAAGAAAAACTTGTCATAGGTTTTATAGCAAGCTGTTAACCTGATGTTAATCTTATACTCTGTGGTTGAAAAACTTGTTAATGCTGTTATCAGTAAGAACAGGCTTGACATGAATTCTGAATATAGCTGGTAGCATGCTTAGAACTCTTCTTTTTGTTCTTGTAGTCTTTTGAGGTTACAAATGCAAAATCTTATATACTAGGAAAGTGTCTATGTAAAAGCTACAAAGGCAAGATGGCAAGACCTGCTATAGGAATCACATTCATATTCGTGGCACAGTATGAACAAAAGAGATGAATTGAATCCCATTCCCAAATGGATCAACTATGTGATGGAGCTATTTGGTAGTTCCGCTTCCAAGCCTGCGCACCTTTTGTTAGGTAATAGCAAGTTTATCTTTTTTAGAGAGCAGTTGCTTATATAGGGTTACAAAATGGATACTAATTAGATCTACTATCTAAACCACCTAATAACTACATAGCAAACTAATAGCCAAATAACAACCTAACAGATTTAACAGACTAAACAACATTTTCCCTCAAGTTGGAGCATATATTAAATACTCATAGCTTGTTACTATAATATCATTTTAAAAGGAAATTGCTCCACAAGTAATCTATATATTTGTTGGTCTAACACTTTTGACAAGTACCAGCAGTAAGGTTTTAACAAACAGTAGTCGACGGGTTTTTGACAAGTAGCAGCGAATCCAGTAGTAAGTTCTTAACAAGTACTAGTCAATGGATATTTGGCAAGTAGCAATAGAAGTAGTTTGACCTGATACAAGTTGTATGAAGGATTAAATCATCCTTGAGTTACAATGTGGAATATCTCTACAGTTGGAAGCCCATCGATAAAATCCGCCGTAGTTGGCAGCCCACCTGATAATAGTTTGGGGTTGTTGTGATGGCAAGCAAGTGCAGCATCAGGAGATGGTGCAATGGAAGCTATGGTAAGGTGAATTATGAGCATGCACGGTGGTGGCCCAGTGTCGACAAGGTGATTTGTTGTTTCTAGAATCTGGATTGCTCTGACACCAAGTTAGAAAATAGTAAGTTCATCAAGTTAGGAAATAGCAAGTTCATCTTATTGATAAAGAGCAGTTGCTTATATAGGTTACAAAGTGGAAACTAACTAGATCCATAATCTAAACCACCTAACAAGTATATAATAAAATAACAATCATTCCAGCCTAACAGATCTAAGAGACTAACAAGCTGACACCTTTCTTATAACCAATTAATTTTCGATGTTTGCCAAGTTAGACACCTTTATAGGCCTCCTAGATATTACTTATTTATAAAGCTAATATCGGCACATTAGCATCTAGAAGCTCAAGGCGTCAGTTTAGAGTCATAGAACCAAACATTTGCATTAGAATTGAGGAGGTTTAATTGTTTCACCAAATCTACCATATCCAGAGTATAACAGTTGGTTTAAAGTAGTAATACATTTCAACAAGGCATCGAAACTCGATTGTTTATATTCTAAATATCACTTAGATCAGAGAAGTTCTTACTGGTATAGTTTTTGATCTGGATTTTTATTTTATTATTGGGTGATGGTTTTTTTTTTTTTTCGGTGGGGGGAGGGTGGTGCTGTCCAAGATCCAACTTGTTTTGCAAGGGGTAATTGCTCCTCAAGTTCTTTCTCCCCATGGATTTGGAATCTAACTAGTGCTGGTTTGTGAGTGGCCTGTTTACTCTTATCTAGTAAATAATTTTGATATGATGTTTTCTTCTCATCGAAGAATAGGATGCCAGAAATTGTCAAGCTTGATAATTAGGAAAATTGAGAGGAAGCTATCCTTTAAGTTAATCTCTTTCTTCTAATATTTATCTAGATTTTCTAGAGTAGCGGAAATTTTGCTGATGCTAGTAGTTGGAAGGCTGTAAAAGTAATCTAGAAAATCAGATTAATAGCCAGTTTTATAATTCCCAGCAATTTCTTGGTGACTTATTGTTTTTTGCTTTCTAGGGCATATGAGTAACTTCCACCCTAAGAGGACTTCAAAAAGTGCTCGGGGTTACATATATCACTTTATTGTGCAGTTGGGTTTGAAATATTAATGGTAGATTTTTAATGTCAAGTGGAGTTCATTACTTTTTTCTTTTGATTTATCTTTTTTTTTTGTTTTTTGCCCTGTCTTGTTTTATTGAGCATATTTTTTTTTCCTTATCTTGTTTGCATTTGAGTTAGCTGCAATACAATGCTTGAAGAGGAAGAGACTATATGAGCAGCAAGTTGAGCAGCTTGGGAATTTCCAATTGAGAATTCATGATCAGGTATCTTTTCAGCATTATTTTTCTTTTTCAACTTCATTCCAGGTTGAGCATGGTTACTCCATTGATAAAATTGCATTCTATTGCTGAATATTTGGTCAACCCATTTTTTCTTTTTGTTGCATATCTTAGATGATAATGTTAGAAGGTGCAAAGGCTACAACCGAAACTGTTGATGCATTGAGAACTGGAGCAGCTGCAATGAAAGCTATGCAGAAAGCAACGTAAGTAGGCTATTAGAATATTACTTTCTTTGGGAAATTTGAATTTTAGTTTCTCTAGTATTTTCCAGCCGTTTGATTTATGAGTCATACTTCGATGCAAAGCATATTCTCGTGTGTATGCATGATCATTTTTGCACTTTTTTTGTTTTCTTCCTTTCTTTGTGTGTGTGTGTTTGTCTTTTGTGGGGTTGAGGGTATTTTTTGGGGGGGTGGGATGGGTGGATGTGTGTGCACGTCCTCATGCATATTTTAGTTATTTGTTTTGTGCTAATCATCTAGAGAATCAACCTATCAACCAATTTCCCCTCATCATATCTGTTGCTTTTTTTGCCTTTTGGATTTTAAATCTTTTTATGTCTTTTTGGGATGAGCTTTCGGAATTAATAACTTGAAGTTCCAGTTACTACTGTGTTCTCATTCTGTGGTTCATTGGTTTGGTTAACGTTGAGTTTTCACAATATCTAGTAGTTTTCAGTTTTCTTGTGTTTTCAATAGAGCGCAACAAAACTTAGATTGTGGTTACATGGCACCTTTTGAATTGACAAAGTTGTTAGACATTCTTTAGTGTTCCTTTCATTTCTTGATTTTCAGGAATATTGACGATGTCGACAAAACTATGGATGAAATTAATGAGCAAACAGAAAATATGAAACAGATCCAGGAAGCATTGTCTACTCCTATTGGTGCAGCAGCTGATTTTGATGAGGTACTCATCTTTGTATGTATCTCGTAGGTCCTGTTTAAATTTCTACTACATGCATCCTATATATATTTTGCTACTGTAGGATGAGTTGGAGGCAGAACTTGAGGAGTTGGAAGGAGCTGAATTGGAAGAACAGCTTCTTCAGCCTGCTACAACTGCACCTGCTGCTCCAGTGCATAATGTTCCAGCTGGTCGGCAACCAACTCGTCCTGCTCCACAGAAAAACACAGCTGAAGAGGATGAACTTGCAGCACTACAAGCCGAAATGGCTCTTTAGTGAGGTATTCCTCTTTTTACCTCCAAGTAGTCTGTATTTCAAGCTGCAGCCTACATGCGCTAAAAACAAAAAACTGTACTCCTGGGAATGTTGAGGTCTTATTAGCTTTCACTTTTATTATGAGCTCTGTCATTTCATGGCTAAAAGGAAAAGGAAATTTTTTGCAGCATCTAAGTGGACTTGAAAGAAAATAACTATTGAAGTATCTGGCGAGATGTGCTACTTTTTGTCACTCCAGCTTAAATGAAAACAAAAGTTTTAGGGCTCAATGCACCTGTCTTCTTGATTTGTGCATTGAACTTTAGGTCATTGATATCTTTAAAGATCAGAATGGCTTGCTGGCAGTAATTTATAACTCCAGATTCATGATTTTTTGTGTGTATGTTAGTTTGTATCTATCAGTGGGAACCCCCAGTGATCACTAACTATAAGCTTAGACTGGTTACATTTATAGGATGTTAGTTGCAGAAGGCATGCAAGAATTGCCCTTTAATCAAAATCACATATCCTTTTCTTGGGTTATTATGCAAAATGGCCTTTTTTTGGTATTCTTGTTTTTTTCCCCTCTTGTTTCAGCATGATGCATGCATTGGTCTCCATGCTGTCATATTCTCATTTTCAGGATATCTGCAGGTCAATAATACTCTGTATTGGGGGTCACTCTGCTAAAACATATTTGATCTGCTGATGATGGAGGGATGGAGCTTCACAATATTGATTTACAGACTCAATATTATTCCTGGTACATATTATATCGATTGACAGAAGAAATCACCTCATTGTATCTTCTCACTAAGTTATGATTGGGGTGTTTCTTCGTGTAAGCATATGTTTCTGCAAGGAAACCAAACAGGTTTCTAGGTTGTTTTACTGAGGCTTGTGACGGTTTATGTACAAGTAGCTCGGCTTTGCTTTGTGAATTCTCAAATAGTTTTGCAGGTACTGTATTGGATGGGGATATTTTTCTACTTATTGCAAAGTCCGTGGTAATATGCAACTTACCGAGTTGCAGAGGATATAAATGTGATGAGTCCAGAAGAAGCTGCGATTCCTCCACAACGGTTGCATTTGTTATTATGTTTTCTTTAGGGACAGTAATGGTTGCGTTTATAGGTCAATTTTTAATTCGTTTTATACAAAATTTTGAATTAGGACAGTAATGGATGCATTTATAGGTCAATTTTTAATTTGTTTTATACAAAATTTTGAATTAAAAATAAAAAATTTATTTTTCTAATTGAAAATATTGTACGTGAAAAAACTAAAAATTGACTTGTGGACGCGTCTATAACCATTCCTATTTTTTATTTGAAGAGAAGAAATTATCATATTAAAGTTATAATTTCACGTCTTTGCTGTGGAGGCTAACCATAAGAGCATAAATCTTCTCCATTGGCTTAGGAAGGAGGATTGTCGGAGGAAAACGGTCATAGTGAATTTTGTGAATTTTAGGATGTCTACTTAGATATTTATCTAAGCAGATGCCCTGAAGGACATGAAAGTGGACCATCCGAGTGATTTTGATCTTCATGTTATAAAATATCACACGCCTTAAACATTTTTTTACCTTATAGTGAACAGTTTGGATCATCAATTATGATGCCTCATCATGAGATTTTGGAATGCTTTTTTAGATTATAATTTAAAAAGTTGCCATGTACACACTTTTCCTTAATGTTAGAAAAAATAATAAGTAGGTAAAAGAGATTAAACTCTTCTTAACGTTTGCGATGGATGGCAGTAAGCTCCATGTTAGTTTTAGCTGCAATGATCCATTCCCTCTGAAACTTTTTCTTGCTTCTAAATTTTTTCGTTGTGTTATATTTTTGGAGATCTGCCAGTAGGCTTATATTGGTAACATGGTATCTCATCTAAATGGGGAAAAGAAACTTCTTTTTCCTTGCATAGATAGGCAATAATCCTCGAAGAACGTTGTTGTTTCCCCCTTCCAGGTTTCTTTACGATCGTGAGCCTCTCCACTTCCCAAACCACAAGTTGAACCTAATGGGTTCTGTACGTCACACTAAACCTGTACGTCACACTAAACCACTACATTGCAAGAAACTTTCTAGTATGCCGGTTAAACCATTAAATTTTTTATCCAAATCTTATACAAACCCACTCTCATTCACATGATAAGTGGTAATGTGACTAGAGCCAAGACTTACTTTTATACTTCATTTCTTTCCTTTTCCTAATTATATATTTATATGTCAAAGTATGTGACTACAATCGAGACTTACTTTTATACTTCATTTCTTTCCTTTTCCTAATTATATATTTATTTGTCAAAGTTTGACCCCTTCTAAATTATACTTATGTTTTAATTTTATTCTTTAATTGAAGACTTTTTTTCCTTTCAATCTCAACTGCATACAATCAATTTATGATTGTTTCTTTCTATCATTCAATTTTTTAAATATAATCTTTTTTAGATTATAAAATTAACTATGAAGTTTGTCAACCTTCTCCTTAATTTTCTCTATTTCCAACTCAATCAGCACTCATTTTCATTGCTAGCTCACTCATATTCACCAGTATCATTCCTATTAAGTATCAGTCATCTCTATGTTATAGGTTAGCAACTTTTTTTTTCATCCTCAAATACTCAAAAATTGATTGCAATAACCTCTTTTTTTTTAACCTTAGGATCCTCACTCTCTTGATATCTCAACCTTCATGGTATGAGTAGATCATGTAAACTCCAGAATTTCCATTTTCCATTAGTTAGAGGAAAAAGATGACAGCAATTGGGGTTCAAAATTGTCCTGATTCTATATTTGCATAAGCGCCCATTTTGTCCTTCAGGGTTGTTCGGTTTCACCATATTTGGGTTAGGGGTGTACAATCGGTCGGAAGAGTCGGTGGCTGGATATTTCCGACCGATTCTACCCAAGAGGAGGAGACAAGACTCCGAATGGAGTGCTCGCCGAAATCCAGCCGCCTCTTTGACGGTCGGATGCAGTCGAATTTCAATGGAGGTAGCAGGAATTTAGATTTAATAGGAAAGAGGGAGGAAGAAGGAGAGATAGGGGGGAGAGAGAGAGAGGGGGGGAGGGAGCCGAATTTCACATCTTAGTTCTTTCTTTTTTATTTATTTTTTTCTTTAATTGATTGCTCTCAACAAGTCTCTCTCTTTATTTTGATCTAACGAACTGCAACAACTCACAGCTCACGTTTTTGACTCACAGCTCACTTTGTCACACACACACACACTCTCTCTCTCATTTCAATGTTACACTCACTTTTTCTGTTTCTTCTCTCTTTCACTTTTCAATTTAGTTGTTATTGTACTAACGGAAGAAGGAGGGTCAGAGAGAAAGAGAGAGGATGTAGAGAAGGAGGGGAAGGTGAACAATAAGGGGGGAGAGAAAGAGAGGAGAGAGAGATGAGGGGGAAGGGGATGTGAAGGGTAAACGAGAGGGAGAAAGAGAGAGAGGGAGAGAGAGAGAGAGAGAGGAGGTAGAGAAGGAGGGCAAGGTGAACGATAAGGGGGGAGAGAAAAAGAGGAGAGAGAGATGAGGGGGAAGGGGATGTGAAGGGTAAACGAGAGGGAGAAAGAGAGGGAGAGAGAGAGAGAGAGGAGGGAGTGGGAGGGGGAGCCAGAGGGAGAGGGGAGTGAGAAGGAGAAGGAGATGGGGAGAGAGAAAGAGAGTTGGGAATAGGGGAGACTCACTGACTATTTTCTGACCACCTTCGATGATAATTCGATTACCTCCGACGGCCAATCTCTTTGTAAATGTGGCTCTGACTATTTTTACTTTTAACCTCCGATCGAACTCCGACCGATTTCAATTGGAACCGGTCGAGTTAGTTGGAGGTCGGAAGATCTGTTCATCCTAATCTGGGCTTTGTTTGTTGCCTATATGGGTGCTTGGTTGCGAGGGTATTCTTGGAAGTTTGGGGTTCAAAATTGGAGGGAAATTCTATTTACGCACGGAAATTTACTTTTCATGCACAAATTTAAAACTTCCAAATAATTACAAGTTTGACATTATTTTCTTTTGAGTAAGTTATCTTTTTAAATCCTAAATATCTAAGACTTTTTAAAAATTTACAATATTATCATCTTCCTCCTCTATTCTCTTTCTAAAACACGAAAAAAAAAAATTGTGCTATTTAAATTTTAAAAAAATACATCTCCTACAAACTCATTAATTTTCTGACCCTCCAAAATTTTTATATTCGCATTTCTCAAAGAGTTAGGAAGAATTTTGAATTCTTCGAATTCAGTGTGACAAGCGAAATCACGGTTTAGAGTTTGAGTTCTTGAAACAAATGGAAAAATCTAATATGCAATTGGTGTCGGAGGACAACTCTAAGCTACGATTTAAAATTATTTTTAGCTTTTGATTTTTTTTTTTTTGCAATTTATTGATACTAATTTTTCGTTTGTTGGGGGGAGACGGTTGTCGCTGGTCAAGAATTAATATCCGACTAATTTAATTTCTGATCGAATATTAATATCTGATCACTATATTTTTTGCTCGGATATTAATATCTGACTAAAACAAATGAATGAAATCGGACGAAATTAGAAGAGAGAGGGAGGGAGGGATAAATTTGAGAAAAATTTTGGACGTAGAGAATAAATTACTCATGTTTTAAAATTGGAGGTTGGTGTAATGAGTAATTTGGGCGTGAAGAGTAAATTATTGTGCGTAAATAGAATTTTCCAAAATTAAGCCGATGCCACATTTGCAAAAAGTGCCCATTTTGCCCTTCGGGTTAGCTCAATTTCTTTGGATTTGCTGCCCAGATAGCTACTACTTGGCTGGAGGTTAGTCTCGGTTGTTTGACCATAGGAATTAGCGGGAATTCTAAACGAGCCCACCCTTTTACTAAGTGAGTTCCCTGTTAAGCAGTTAGAAGTTGTCTTGAGTGGGCTCACTTAGCAAAAGAATGGGTTCATACAGAATTTCCGGAATGATCAGCTATTATTCTTTTTGGGAGTGTCGGTCTTTCCCTCCTTTTCATTCGATGCAAGAGGCACTCATCTCCGTTTGTTGCCTTTAAACGGGTTTCATTCGCTAGGGTCATTTTCGGTCGAGTGGGAGCTATGGATGGTAATAAACGTGTTTATGGGTCAATTTTTTGCCCGTCCTGTACAAATTTCTGAATTAAGCATGAAGTTTTTATTTTTTTAATTTAAAATTTTATATAAGAAGGGTTAAAATTTAGCCCGTGGACGCGTCCATTACCATTCCTAGTGAGAGTAGAGTTCCTGCATTTTTGCGGACAAGACTAGTGCTTTTTTTGGAACATGACAAATATTGAATAACCCATTATATTGCATTATGATAACTAATGAAAACTTAGCAATATCTAATAGTAAAAAATAACTTACGTAATGGTGCATTTTTATGTTATTTTATATTGTATTATGTTAAATTATATTATGCTACATTATTAGTTGTTCTTTTTTTGAGTAATTTCATATTGTTGTTGATTATTTATTTTGATTATTAGTTGATTGTTGTATTTTTTTTATTTGATTACTTATTATTTATTTGTCTTTATTACTTATAGAATTACTAGCCAGCTAATTTGCAATTGCTTTTATATTTGATTGTTGTTATTTTTCTCCGGTTGTTGAAATTTTTTAAATTGCTATTAATTATATTGAATTCTCAATGGAACTGAAATAAGCAATTACAAATAAGATAAATTGAATATTACACACTATAAATTACAAGACAAATAATAACTAAATTAAAAAAATGTGAGATCATGTTTAATATTACAAAATATAAATTACAAAATTAATAAATCCTTTTTTTGTTCGGGTAATAACTGAATTATTATCGTAGATTTAATATAATTTATGTAGATAAATATAAAATTTATTGTGAAACTCATTAGTAATTTAGAATATAACTGTGTTATATAATAATTTTATATTTTCTAGAATTTTTAAATTTTATTTGTTTTATTAAATAAGTAGAAAATTGCCTAACTTACATTATGCATTATACTATATGTGATATAATTTAACAGAGTTAAAACATTACATTACCATTACCACTATTTTAAATATTAGCCGAGGCTTGTGCTTTTTAGGGACAAAACTCATAGTTCCAAACTAATGTTTCTTTGTTTGTGGTTTGTTTTAGTTATGCTTTTATTCAGATCTTTGTTTGTCTATAGTCTTTAGTGTTGGGAAAGAATATATGAGAATTGACCGAGCTATTCGATAACAAGAAGGCACTGTATAACAAATGAGTTTACAGGATAAAGCAAGAGGCTAATTGCAACAAGTGTTATAAGACTAAATTAATAGTGATGGGCTTTCAAATGAATAAAGATATTAATTATAATGATATTTTTTTCTCCATTTATAAGAGTAATTACCATTATGTTAGTTTTATTTATGGTTACTATTAAGAATTTGTTATTAAAGCAAATGGATGTGAAGAGAGCTTTCTCCATAGTGATTTTGAATAAAATATTTATATAAAACAACCTCAAGACTTTGTATCTTAAAGTAACTTGTGTGCGAACTGCGAAAAAACTTGTATGGCTTAAAACAGACCGTAAGATAGTGTTATAAAAAATCTGATGGGTTCATGCATGAGACAAAATTTTTGAAATGCCGTGGAGATCATTATTGTTATGGCAAAAGATACACCAAAAACTTTATTGTTCTATTTTTTATGTTGGTGATATGTTGATAACATGTACTTATGCTCAAGAGGTGAATAAGTTAAAAAAGTAGTTATCTAATAAGTTTTCAATCAAAGATTTGGGAGCTACAAACTAGATTCTTGGATGTAGATTACTAAGGATAGAGTGGCTGGTATATTAATTGAGTCGTAGGTTAAATATAATAGAAAGATTCTGAAAAAATTCTGTATGCAGGATGCTAAGCTGGTTAGTACTTCTGTAACTAGTCACTCTTGACTATCTGAAGAATAATCATCCACTATCGAGGCAGAGCATGCTTACCATATGCCTCTATTGCTAGTGGTCTTATATATGTTATGATATGTACCAGACCAGATATTGCACACAGAGTGGGAGTAGTGAATTGGTACATGAGCAATTCGGGGAAGCAACATTGAGAGGCCATCAAATAGATCGTTTGATATTTACTTGATACTATATGTATGAGCTTGTATTTCAGAGGAAGAAGTTCGCCATTGTAAGATTATGTGGATTTTGATTTAGTTAGTGATATTGATAATAAAAAAGAGTAATATGAGTTATGTACACATATTGGTTATGTATGAGTTTGTATTTCGGAGGAGGAAGTTTGTTATTGTAAAGTTATGTGGCTTTTGATTTAGTTAGTGATATTGATAATAATAAGAGTAATATGAGTTATGTACACATATTGATTATGCATGAGCTTGTATTTCGGAGGAGAAAGTTTGCTATTGTAAGGTTATGTGGATTTTGATTTAGTTAGTGATATTGATAATAATAAGAGTAATATTAGTTATATACACATTGTTGGTATTACTATTAGTTGGATCTCTTAATTACAACAAGATACTGTTTTTTTTAGAATAGAGGCTGAGTACATAGCCATAACAGAGATTAGTAAGGAGATGTTTTAGATGTAAGACTTTTTGATCAAATTAGGAAAGCAACAAGAGATTAGTACTTTAGGTGTTATCCATCTCGCAAAGAATTATGCATTTCATTTGATAACAAAGCATGAAGAAAAAAAATACCATTTCATGTATTATCTTTTAAAATATGAAGAGTTATTGCTTGAGAAGATTCGAGAAGGAAAATACAGCTGATATGTAAATTGAAGTTATGTATAATTTCAGTTGGCCTAGAAACTTGAGGTTTTAGTGGGTACTACCAGAGGTATGTTACATCACGTTGATGAGAAGAAGTAAAGTGTTTAATCTCAAATTGGAAGATTATTGTTTTATGGAGCTTGAAAATATTATATAGTAATATCTAATCCCGCAGATCCAATTTTGTGGTAAATCTACGGGGCCTGGCAGGAGGCAGCGTCTCCTTGCTTGAGGGTTTGGGGACTTGACACCGAGAAATTTTTTAGAATGATATTTAAGTAGTTTCACATAAATTAAATGAAAGAAAAATTAGGGTTAAAAAAATTACATTAAATCTCCCCTTAAATTGTGAGAGGGGAGAACGTGGAAGTAGAAAAGAATTTAAGAGGGACAATATTGGAATAATAGGTGTTCACTAAGAGAAAAAACTCTCTTTTTAAAAAGGGGTGTGCTCACTAAGCAAAAGTGCTCACTAAGAATGTGTTTGTTTGCATGGAAGTACTACATCATGTGTTTGTTTGATTAAGAAGTAAATTAGAAGTTACTTCTCAAGTGATGAGATACAGTCTATGTGGCACAATCACTTCTCCAATTTACTTTCCATGGTTTTTGTATGGAAAAAAATTGTAAGTAAAAAGTATTATTATTTTATTTTCTTACAACTTTGCCCTTTTATTCTTACTTCTATAAAAAATATTTTATTTCTCTTTCATGTTTCCTCTAAAGCTATGCTTAGATGTAAAAAATAAAGTGTTTTGGAGTGTTTTTAAAATGTGTATTTTGAAGTGTTTTAGGTGTATATGTTTTGGAGTGTTCTAAAAAATGAGTTTTGGAATGTTCAAGTTTTTACTTGGGAGTTTAATTTTCTTATGGGTTTTCGCGGGTTTTATAAATAGATAAAGGATAAATATACCCAATAAAGAAAAAGAAAAGTACATGGAAGAAAGTTGGAATAAGTACAAGAGAGTTTACTTTTGGATAAATAAAACACTCTAAAACACTCCGATTTGGAGTGTTCTAAAGAAAAAACTCCAAAACATCATCATCATATTTTAGGTATTCTTAAAACACCCAAAATACTTATTCAAAAATTCACAAACAAGTACTTTTATGAAGACTTCATAATACATCCGTCCTAAACACTTCAAAAATACTTCAAAACTAATCTCCCAAGCATAACCTAAAAGATAATGAACACCCCCAAAATATTTGTTCAAAATCTCACTTCATAATACATCCATCCAAAATACCCCAAAATACTTAAAAACTAATCTTCCAAGTATAAAAAAATAATAAACAAACAATAAAAATATATAAAATAAAATACTTTCAATATTTTAATTTTTAAGATTTATTTCTAATTTTCTTCCTTACCCTGTCACTTACAAACATCCAACATAGCCGAAGTCAAGTAGTGTGCCCCTCTAGAATTTCCAACATAGCCGGGAGTTTCCAAAGGAGCACACCATTTTTCCTTGTCCGAATTTGAGTTCAGACAAAAAAAAGGGGGTATTTACTGGTTTATCCCTCAAATCTTGATATATTATGATTTTGCCCCCCAAATCTTCATATTTAGGATTTTGCCCTCCAAATCTCATAAGTTACAACAATTTAGTCCCCTTCTCTAACACAGTTAAATATTTGACTATTTTACCTCTCTTTTTCTTTTCTATTTTCCTCCTCTCTTCTTCTTCTCTCTTCCTCCTCTCTTCTCCTTTTCTTCATTATTTCTCCTATCTTTTTTCTCCTTAACTTCAATTGGTATCACCTAGAGAGATCATACACACAATCTATAACAAATACCAATTGAAGTTAAGGAGAAAGAAGAGAGGAGAAATAATGAAGAAAAAGAGAAGAGAGGAGGAAGAGAGAAGAAGAAGAGAGGAGGAATTGAAGTTAAGGAGAAAGAAGAGAGGAGAAATAATGAAGAAAAAGAGAAGAGAGGAGGAAGAGAGAAGAAGAAGAGAGGAGGAAAATAGAAGTGGAAAAGAGGAGTAAAATGGTCAAATATTTAACTGTGTTAGAGAAATGGACAAAATTGTTGTAACTTATGAGATTTGGGTGGCAAAATCCTAAATATGAAGATTTGGGGGATCAAATCATAATATATAAAGATGTGAGGGACAAACCAGTAAATACCGCCAAAAAAAAAAAAAAAGACTGGAAAATGGGCTCACTGGGAAAATCGGTGTGTTTATTTGGAAACTCCCCGCAGCCGAAGTCAAGTGGTGCGCTCGTTTAGAATTCCTACATTCCGGTCGCAACTCCCACTCCAAGGGAGGAGACGAAAGAAAATACCCCGCAGTGACGCCGCCATAAAATATCCTTTCTAGATTTCCATTCCTTGATAATATTTGGTATCCTCACCCCTCAATTTCCTTCGAATCTACGCTCTCCGGCCGAAGGATGCAAACCGCTCAGGCATGGTTCATGGGCGGGCCCAGCGGCGGCGACCAGTCGAAGCCCTCCTCTTCCTCTCTCCTCGCCGATTGGAACGCCTACGCCGCCTCCAGATCCGAAGACGATAGCGGATCGGGCACGCTTGGATTCGATATTGAATCCGCCGTCAGATCCGCTAACGATAAGGTCACCGGCACCTTTGGCGTGTGAGCATCCAACATCTCTTTCTTGTTCCTTTTTTCCCCTAATTCTTTTAGGAATTTTGATGGATTTGTGATGCCCAGTGAAAATTGGATAATTTTCTGTTATAGAATGTTATTAAAATTATAGAATATTATTAAAATTATTGGCTCTTTATCTTTATTTTTTTTTTGGTCGAAAATGAAGTGAGGGTCATCATGAGTAAGATTGTTCTTGATATTAATTTTAACAGAATTATCCACTTTCCTAGCACACCAAAACCTTGACGAGTTTGTCTTTGTAGAAAGTAGAATGTGATCATAACTACCTTCAAAACCAGCTCAAACTGTTTCAGCTACATATGCTTTTTTTGCCGACATTATGAGCCGTAAATCATAGCCTTCATGAATTTTTCCTTCGATCTCTACATTCACTTAACATCCTAAATGCACTTTTCTGGGCAAGGATGTTTAAATTTAGGGTTAAACTATTCTTGTATTAGAGATGTACATGTATGCCCGTTTCTGACAGAGTCAGCCCACTATGATTGGATTCTGTTGGAGTTTAGTTGGAGTGGAAAGACACCCGTGATGAGAGTCATGTTTTAAGAAGAGGACTCAGTCAGAGTCGGTCAAATTAGGGTCGAAGTCGGTCAGATTCCGACTCTGGCCTCCTATGCATACATGGATGAAGCTTCAGTTGCACTGAGAACTTGAAGTCCGAAATGGATATCAAGAGTTGGACTCACTGCACGAGACATGATTTGAATGTATGAGCAAAGTATTTGTGTAAGGTTTTTGCTGCCATGCATGATGAATCAATACTTCTTATGCCACTTGTATTTTCAATGCAAGCAGTCATTATAGATAATTAACTCTGTCTTCAAAATTTTCAATTTATTATAATATTAGAGCAAACATCTCTTCAATGTTGAAAATAACACGTTATGAAACCCGTTATATTGCGTTACGTAACCTAACGGGACCCCAATGCTACATAACAACTGAAAATAACTCAATGCACCGTAACAGTACGTTTTTTTATGTTATTTTACGTTATATTACGTAACGTTACGTTAAATTACGTTATATTACTTTATTTACAATTATTTTTTAAAGTAATTTCTATATTGTTGTTGATTATTATTTTGTTTATCAGCGAATTGTTGTAATTTTCTTGATTAGTTGTTAGCTTGTTTGATTGCTTGTGGAATTGCTAACTTGTTAATTTGCGATTATTTCCTTATTCACTTGTTATAATTCCTCTCCTATTGTGAAATATTTTACTTGTTGATTTTATTGAATTTTTAACTAAACTGAAATAAACAATTATAAATAAGATAAATTGAATATTACAAAATATAAATTACAATAATGCTTATAACTGGAATTGAAATCTTGTTATCTTGTTTAAATGATGACTGGAATTACGGTTGGAGACTTAATATAATTTATGAAGATAAATGTGAAAATTATTGTAAAACTTAATATAAAATTAGAATAGATTATATATTATAAAATGGTTTTATATTCTTTTTTTAATATTTTAAATTTATTTTTGAATTTATAAAAATTATTTTATATAGTTTTATATTTATTTTTAATTAAATAAATAGAAAATTGCATAACTTACGTTATGCGTTACGCTATATACGACATAACCTAACAAAGACAAAACGTTACGTTATCGTTATCGCTATTTTAAACATTGCATCTCTTTATTTACCTTCTCTATTTATTTATCTATCTGGGGTCATTTCCTTTACTCCTTCCCAAGGTTTGACAACCCCACTGAGCTTAGGCCAAACCCTCTCCGTCTTCCGATGTTCCCTCCAAATATCCGAGCAACCAAGTTTGTTTCTGCTTCTATATTCCAGACCCGGAGCAAAACAATACTATTAGCTCAAAATGAGGCCCTACCATTCCCTGCTTCCGTTGTTTGTAGTAGTTATAGTGTTCAGCACAAGCATATCGGCACCATGGCGCTTGCAGGTGTATCCTTAGGGCTAGCTAGCTCATCACCTCCTCCCAATCTCTTCCCTCATCTCCATCACCACCACCAAAGGACAAGAAAGGCCAATCACTTACAAGCTTGATTTGTAATGGAGATTTGACCGACTCGATCGGAGTTCAGTCGAATTCTTACCTTGTTTGGTAATCAGAGTTCTTTCTCTTCCATCCAGTTGGAGTTGGTCGGATTTCTCTGAATTTTGACTCCTCCCATCAGTTGTACATCTCTACCCTGTACTATTGGGGGCATATAAATAATACTCCATTAAGTATTTTTTATGCATAGACTCCTAATAGTAGGCATAAGTGTTAAAAAAATAGCAAATTTTGTTATACCCTTATCGGGGTCTCTGTGCAAAATTTTTTTAGTAGGGGTATTAGTAATATACCCACAACAGTATAAGAGTAGTTTATGTAATTAATCCTTAATTTTATAATTGACTAAACTATCTTCAAAGGGCAACATTTTAACGAAGTAATGACATGACTTTGGGATTCTACTTGGTAACAAGGTTAAGTTACTTAACTCTAAAATCCGAATCGAAGGTTCTTTTTTGGAAGTAGAACTTAACTTTAAAATCCATACATATAATTTTTTGGAAAAATTAGAGTTTAGGATAGTTTTAATTATCTCAACTCTAACTCCTAAAAAAGTTGAGGTGGTAAAAATCTAATCCTCTCTCTTTTATTTCATAACTTCGCTTCTTTAAATCGAAGCGCATCATGTATTGAAATTTTTGTAACTATTGTTAGAGCCATGTATGTAGTTTGCATAACCTGTGCCTCCCCTATAAACTCGCCTCCAAACGGTGCCGGAAGGTTTTGTCCTGGTATCAATTTTGTTAGTGCTAAGATTCTCTTCCCTTAGCCCTGTTAAATTTATATATGATATCCAAATGAAGTATGCCAAAAGTGTCTCCTTAGGAACTTGTATAAAGAGATGGCCATTGTTACCTAATTCAGTTCCACCCCTACCATAATCCAGGTCATGCATATCAAATTATGGTGTATTCGTGTTCACCAAAACCACTAGAACCAATGACTTGAGAAATAAAAGACGAAAATCTATGAAACATTAATTTGATGAGCTTTATAGATATATTTAACATTAGTATTTAGTCTTTTCTCATCTATTGGATATGAATAATACATACTTACTTATTGAAACGATGTTAAATACTCCCAAGCTGCCATGATCATAATCACTTAGCCGGGTAATCTTACCACTTACTATTTTCCAGTAATATATTGCATAATTCTACTCGTATCATGAATTGATGCGTATTGCGAATCTGGCGACACTGAGATGGTCTAAAATCTCATATGTTGAAACTATTTGAATCGAATATGAATGAAATAGTTTGGCTTGAGTTTTGTAATTTCTAGCTCGATTATGTATTTGAGTTTAGTTTGTTTATTAATAAAACGAGCCAAAACCACTATCAATACAGAGCCAAACTCTATCAGTTCGTGAATTGTCAGTTTGTTTGATATCCCTACTGGCACATATCGAGCAATGCCATTTGCACATGTATTTGGCACTCTGATTTTGGACCTATGCCGGAATGTAAGAAACAAGAAAAATTACACATTGGAGCCATGTTGGGTTTCTAAAAATCTCTTATTTGGCTTTCAAAAAGTTTTAGAGTTTGCTTATTGGACATCATGAAGTCATATATCTCTTAAACAAACACATGGATCTTTTGGTATAAAAGTTGGGGTGTAAATGATTCAGATACTGATCGGAAAAGAATATTTCTATATTTGTCTTTGTGCTTTTATGGATATGAATACAAATGTGGATACGAATAGCAAATTTAATATCCATATTTGCTAAGAAACAGTTACAAATATAGTTCGAATATCATAAAATGAAAACGAAAAAAATAATGGATACGGATACAATCTGGATTCTTACAATATGAATATGATATTAGATAATATTAAACCTTTTAGATAGAAATAAGAGCTTCAAATTGTGAAGTAGATGTCTTCGTGTATATATTTTCGTACGTATATACATTTCGTAAATGTTTACATACTAAGCAACAAATATATTTCATCTTATAAATAATAGAATATGAAGGATATATTTTATCAAGATACGTACAATGATATATATATATATATATATATATATATATATATATATATATATATATATATATATATATATATATATATATATATATATATATATAAATGTTTAGCTAATATGTATAAGAAATTGGATTATATCTGAATCCGATTTGGAAATCATAATCCAAATTCGTATTCAGATGCAACCTAGATAAGAATATGCTATTTGAATCCTACTGCAATTTTAAATCTCTATCCGAATCCGATTTTACACATATAGGGGGGATTTTATATGTTAGCAGAACCTGAAAATCTCGCATGTTTGAGAGGGCTTTCATTGATTTAAAAATCTGCGTAGTAACATCATTATCATTTTATATAGGTTTTCTTTTTTAACTTCTAGTAGAACTTGTCCTTATTGATGTGTATCACATAAAGATGTGCATTTTCCTTGTGGCCAAAGTATCCTACTTTTTTATGGGTTGGCTTTATCTCCATATCTTGTTCATTCTTTGTCCCATGTCGCTGGTCATGCTTCATAGACTATGAGGTTAGTAGAGGAAAAATAAAGTGTATAATTAAGTATCTGGGAAAATACTGTACATTGCTGGTTACAAATACTCCAGTCCGACTCTTCTTTAAGATAATAAAACATAAGAGATAGACAATTCAACGTTGACTAATTAATTTGGAGAAGCAATCCTATTCTTGAATGTTACTTTTATTTTACACTAGAAATTTTCCTTGGTGCTAGAATTTCATTATTCTACTTCGGATAAATCCTCTGAGTTTAACTTTAAAGATTTGTAAAAGCATTTTTGAAAAATAAATGTAATAGAGGACCATTTAACTGTTTATTTCTGAATTATGGCCTTCGTTTTGGTTATAATTGTAAATTGCCTGATTCAATTGACCATGAATATTGTAAAATTACATGATTGCATTCTACTGGGCGTGATCTGACCAGAGGTTCTATTTTACGTGGATTGTTGTTGAATATTATTTTGAAATATCGATTCTCCTTTATGCAAACTAGATATTAAATTATTTAATTTTTTGAAGAAGTTATTATGCTTAGGGATTCATGACGGGTTGACCAATTAGTCAATTTACCATGCAAAGGTATGAGGAGGCCGTTATGCATACAGAAGTTCTGCATAACATGTTGACTAATCAATCAATTACCCTGTAAAGGTACAAGGAAACTTTGTTGGAGCACTTTGATTGCTATGTGAAAATTGCAGCCCCACTCGCCCACACATACTAAACCTCCAAGCAACAGCAGCAGTACAACTAAAATAATATTAGTAGTAATTATGAAACAAATTACAATTCAATTCACCTATTTTGTGCATGTGCATGCACAAGAAGTGTATATTGATTATCAAGGAAGTTTAAAATAACTTATCTAAGGTCCACGGACCATGTTAGGAAGATGTTTCCCCACCTATGATCAAGTGGTCACGTAAGTCTAGCTACGTAAGTCTAGCTAGAATCTTCATGCTAAGCAAAGTTTGAAAGGAAACTCCCAAACATTGTTGGATGGTTACTTCTTATCAAAACGTTGCTGACAACATCAGCAATATCAAGGGAAATGGCTGGGTAAATTAGGTAAGTAATGGGTTTGTCTATTAACTTTATATTAACAAGTCAGGGATACTATTTGCCGGTGAAGGAGGGTTGGTCAAATCTAAATACAACTTTCTGAATTGACAACTCCAAGTAAGTTGCCAATAGTCTAATGGTTAGTTGTAATAGGCATAGATATCTTTCGAGTTAGTCATAATGTTCAAATTTCAATACATATTTGGGAGGACATTGATGAACACCAGTACTTTTTATATAGTGTCCCTTGGGTCAAACATTTTGACAAAAATATAGGGGTGAATTTAGCTACAAAGGTTGATGTAGCTCTCTCTACTTGGAATCTAGGTAGCGGAACACCAACAACGTATTCTCGTAGGAATATGCAAAGTTTTTTGTACAAAAATTAATATAGTTTATAATTAACTATAGATTCCTCCTAAAAAAGGCTACCTACGATATTTTATGAGCTCAAGAGAATCATTATAAACTATACTAACTCTTGCTTTATCTCATATTTGATATGAGACTACTAGAGAGATGGCATATTATCTGTCTATGTAGGATCGGATGTTCTTATTAGAAGGGCAAAATAACACGCTAACAATTTATCAGGTGATATGAGATTTTAGAGGTGGCTCCAAAACTTTAAGTGGTAGTTACTACAGATTCAATAGGTGATCTCCACTATATTTGTACGGCACTTTGTTCTACTTAGTTCTCTGTAAAACCTAGTTTCTTACACTTTGAGCAGGTAGGTTTGACTCAGATACCACTTGTAATGCACTCTACTTGGAATCTAGATATTTAGATCACCAACAACATATTTTTGTAGAAATATACTAAGTCTATGGTAGAATAAGAAGAATTAAAATAATTTATAATTAATTACGAAGTTCTCCCTCAAAAAGCCTAGGTATGATTACTTTATGAGCTGAAGAGAATTATTATAAATTTTGCTAATTCTTGTCTTGTCTATATGAGATTGTTCAAGATAGGGGCGTTACAATTGAAGATTTGTCTACTGGACAATCAGACGTTAAATCTCTACATACATGCTATGAATGAATTCTTCATACCTTCTCTAAATATTTTAATTAAAACCAAGCTGAATGTAATATACTATTCGGTGGTGAAGCTGCCAATTATATATGGCTAGGAAGCTTATAAGGAAATATGAGAGGGGGGGATGGTGTTCCATGACTGTCATAGGATTTGAATTGAAAGAATATTCATAATTAAAACTGGGAAGTTAAATTGTGTGGTCCAAAAGTAGGCCATGAAGGCCTCTCACTTAGATGAACTTTTCCGACTTTTCCTATTTTGGTGGTAATTCTGAATATATATTTTTCCTATCCTAGATTCAATGAATCTGCTTCTAACCATTTACTTAACCTACCCACTCACCCGACCAACAGTTTGTTAAAAATGATTCAACTAAACAAAAGTCCTTCATATTAGAAAAGTAAGTCTAATAGATTAGAATGCATTAATTATCTATCGTTCGAATTTGGTCTTTTTATGGTATGAGACCTATGGTTAGTGTAAAGATAAGACGTACTGGTGAGTGCCCCATTGTCAATAATGGATTCGTTAGTGTTATTATTCTTTTGTCTATAGCCTACTATAATATATCTGTCCCGGATACCTTCACATTAAAAGCATGTGATTTAGTTATAACATAATATGCGTGCTAGGATATGTCAAATCCTAAAAGTTCCAGGATACAATGCATAGGCCATGGATATGGCTATATATGTGAACATACATATATTTTATGTGTATGAGTGGTTATGATAAATTAGTACCTAATTGTTTAAATTGAAATACGATTGTTATATACTGTCTTTTAAGTGACAAAATTATTACTTAATAAAATAGTTATTATCCATGACCACTAAAAAAAGGCAAATGTCATTTTCCTTTATGAATGTAATTATAAGAGTGGGCCAAAAATAATATGGCATCTAAACCACATTTTGCATATATCAAACTAATCAACTAATATTTTCTTAGTTATCCATTAGTTTTCAGGTGCATCAGGAATGACTCAAAAGTTTTGGAACTGTCTTCCAATTATTCATGAAGGGCTGTAGTAACCGACTTATACACAGGGATGCATTCCTGTATGAAATATCCTTGTTAACTTAAGCTTCTTTGAAGATGCATGTTGGCAATTAAGTTCTGCAAATGCTCTAATATGTTTCTTCTTCCAGATAAAAGTAAAAGAAAGGACATCCGATCAAAAGAACTTTGTCAGGACTAATATATTATGTTTCCATATGAGAATTTCAGAATCATACTCTCATATAACAAGCTTTAAATGGATACATTCATAAAAAAACTTTCAAAGATAAAATACAAATAAAAAGCTTAAAATGTGCAGATTAATACTTACATATTAGGCTTTGAAGTGATGGGAGTAGCCTGATCTAATTGGATAAGAAGATTTTGGTTAAATACTCTTTAAATTTGTGTTTCGAATCTAAATGAATCACATTATATGGTGGAAACCAAATCCTAGGCTCTATTTCATTTGGATTGTAAACTATAAGATCCTCATAGCACTATTGTTTTCGTATGGAATAAATTTGTAAAAGGGTATCAGTGATACAGCCCCTATAGTACAAGAGTAGTTATTGCAAGTAACTCCATAAATAAATGAGTTGAATATATGTTTATTTGTAGAGACTATATGTGTATCATGTATGACTGCCCTTGTGTTTGGATTTTGGATAATTGCTGTGTCCAGCATATTTGTGGTACAATTTGGTGCATGGTACATGGTGTGCTCAATACTCTGAGTAGTATACATGCCATGGATGATAGGCTTAAACTGGATCGATATTTGAGTCGCAATCTATTTAGGAGTATTTCTAGGGTCATTTTGATAAATGTGAATGCAATATTTACTCGTATGTGGGCATGGAAGATACATAAATATACATTTTAAGCAATATGTAAACTAAGGATAACAATAGTAGGAAGGTTATTCTTAATTGGAAAAACACACCTACAATTCTAATTACCTTACAATTATAGTTCAAACTCTAAATTATAATCATACTGTAAGTTTCGGAACAACAAAAGTCTACTAAGAATGGAGAGCCTAGTGATAGTTGACTATCTAGCTTCACTTGTTGGGTGAAAGATTTGTTTTTTTGCAAAGTGCCTAAATAATAATACAGTACATAAAAGAAGCTCAAGGAGTGATAGTTATTAATTCTCTACCTTTTTTCTTCTTGATTGTTTTGGTTATCCAGACTGGGAATCCACCAAAATTGACATGCTTGAACTGGCTTAAGGTTCAAGGTTAAACGGATTAGCATATTAGGCATCAGTTGACTATATCTGACACCCCATTTTCATGTCAAAGCATGTCACACATTGGAATCTGCTAATCATAGCATATTACCTAGTGTGCATAATCAAGTGTAAAATTGCAATATATATCAATGTGCAGTAATTAAAACACATTCTCACACTCTCTTTAAAGAATATATTAAAAAACTAGTTACAATTGATAGGAGGAGAATTTTTGAAAAACCATCTTCTTTACATTGATTTGAAATATTTAGATTTTATGAAATAACTATTAAATGGAGGAAATGCATTGGTTGAGAGTATATATACCATAATAATTAGGCTTGGTTAAGATTACTTCTGATATTTTTTTTTCCTATGTTTTTCAAATTTTGCTTAATTTTGGCATTTTATAAAAATATTAAATCAGCTTAAAGAGCACTTGATTTTTGATTCTGACATATACGGAACAAAGGATACCCCACACGCACGTTTCTAATGTTTCTTGACATGCATAGTAAAAAAAATAACACACGCGTGCATTCTCTTAGTTCGTTGAAATGTGTTTTAATATCCATGTCATGGATCATGCCTCTCCTGTCCTGTGTTCTTACTATGATTAAAATGTTGTATTCTCAACTGAACATTCATGCATACACTTGCTGTAATCATACATGCATGACAGCCTGAGATGCGGATAAATTTTTAAAAAAAATCTACCTTAAAAATATTTTTTTATTGATTATTAGTGATTAGATAATAAACAACAAATAGAATATCAAGTACATGTGATCTTAACGAGTATCATGTACATGTGATCTTATCTCATTATTATTCATGTGGTTCAATGTGTACCAGGGTTTCCAAAGGTGTAAGGGAGTTACCTGGAAGTTTCCAAAATGCTACGAGCAATGTTCCCTCTGGAAAATCTCTCTTGTACTTCGGACTGCTCCTTGCTAGTGGTGTGTTCTTTATTTTCATTGCATTTACCTTGTTCCTTCCAGTTATGGTGTTGATGCCCCAGAAGTTCGCTATCTGTTTCACTCTTGGTTGTGCCTTTATCATTGCATCTTTCTTTGCTCTTAAAGGTCCTAAGAATCAACTAGCTCATATGTCATCAAAAGAGGTATGTATTTTTATTGTAAGTTCTGAATATATATTTAGATGTTGTGTTCATTTCTCTAGGTGTCATTTAATATCATAGAAAAGTAAGCTAGATAAGATTTGTCAAGATTCCTAAGGTTTTACCTTGCTCATAAAGTAAATAAATGTCTTCAACGAAGTTGATGAACAGTTAAAAGCTAAACTCTTAAAATATAATATCATATGCAGAAAGCATTAGGTTAAAGCCCATAGATACACAAATGGATCAACCTACCTCAAATATTCAAGGCATGCTTTTGGTGGTCCACTTTATGATTTGGTTTGTTTGAATTTGACTTTTATCATTGAATCCTTGCAGTTAACTATAATGCGAAATTTCTAGAGTAATTATGATAGCATTCCATTACCCAATGGATGAGATATAGCCCAAATTTATCCATTTTGGCTTTATCATTCAGAATTCAGGAGGAAACAATCTGAAACGTGGTGTGTAACTTCAGTTTCGACCAATATGTATATGTAGGCCATGTTTCAGTTTGGACCCTCCAACTTCTGGCTTGCAATCAGCCATTTGATATTTCCCGTCTTATTCTAAAATTTGGGCTTCTTTCATCCAAATTACGCCCATATCAGCAATGTTTCAGCTCCGATTTGGCAATACTTTGATCAGTTTTAACAATGCTTCTGCCTAAGTTTTCCTAAATTTCAAATAAAGTTTACAAATACTCTGTCAATATAGGAAGTCCATAAACTAATACTTCTTAATATAAGAAATTATAGTTACTAAAATCTGACACATACTTTTTGAACTAATATGTATGTGTAGGCCAATATGTATGTGTAGGCCATGTTTCAGTTTGGACCCTCCAACTTCTGGCTTGCAATCAGCCATTTGATATTTCTCTTCTTATTCTAAAATTTGGGCTTCTTTCAACCAAATTAGGCCCATATCAGCTCTGATTTGGCAATACTTTGATCAGTTTTAACAATGCTTCTGCCTAAATTTTCCTAAATGTCAAATAAAGTTTACAAATACTCGGTCACTATAGGAAGTCCATAAACTAATACTTCTTAATATAAGAAATTATAGTTACTAAAATCTGACACATTTTTTGAACTAATGTATGTCAATTGATTATTATATAAAGAAAATTGATTATTATATAAAGAAGCATATGTATTTTTATGCAAATACATGCGTACATAAATATGCATATACATATTAATATATAACATAAATATTTAATCTATTCTTATGTATCCGTAAAAGAATAACTAAAATTAAAACATCATTCATACATATATGTGTAATTGTGACTGGAAATGAAACCAAAACTTTCAAAGAAAGCCTTTTGAAACTACTGAAACCTACCAGTACATTTCCAACTTGAAATGCTCAAACTGAAAGTGGTCAAGTTTTCAGACCTTGTTACTACCATATTTAGCAAAGTACTTGGAGGCGACCTGATTCAAAAATCAGGAGACCTGATATTATTCTGATGAATTGCCCAAATTCCTGGAAAATGGCAACTATGAGCAGGGAGGACTTTCCCACAAGACATGTCTAGACTAGCTGTTAGACCTTCCTTTTCTGATGCTGCAGTTATACAACAAGGAGCAACCCTCCAAATTCCAGAATATGTAGGAGTCTAGACTGGGGTACAAAATGATGTGTTCTATAGGAATCACCTTCGTCTCTAAAGAAAAAAGCTAATCCAACAAATAATATCAATAACAAGAGTAAACGATTTAATGATAGAATGGAAGAGAAAAAAAGGAAGAAACATCTTGAATCAAATCATGCTCTACCTAAGTTGGAAGAGCAAAAGCATCTTTTATCTATTATTTACTCGGCCATAACTCCTCTTCCTTTGATGCTGAAGAACTTGTTTTAGAGTTCTCTAATTTGCTCATGCTGGTATGGAAATATTTCGTGGTTTTCTGTTTTCAGCTTAAGGTTGCTAACATTTTTTTTTCTGCTGGATTTTTAAAAAGACATCAAGATCTGGAGCAGAATATGTTTTTCTTCAGTCAGTACTTGTTTCCTCCTCCCTTTTTCACTGTCACGGTCTCCATTTGCCATGTGCTGGCTTGCTGATATTCACGGTGCTTTTCAGATTAGGGCCCAGATCTATATGTTTCTGGAGCATTCTATCTTTAGCTAAATTTTTTGTGTCAGCTTCTTGGACACAGCACGTCATTTGGATGCCTTTGTTGTGTGACTTGGCTGTAGTGGACACAGCTCATACAAAAGAAGAAGAGACACAAAATCATTGTATAAATACAGTATTATATTAAAAGTAGGAAAAATTAGAAAGAATACTTGGAAAGGATCAGTATGGGAAACCACAAGGAGTTACAAGTGTTGTGTCTACTTACTCCTGCAGCCACCCAATTCCTTGTCATGCTTCTCCTCTTTAAACTATCTCAATGGTATGGTAGGTAAACACATAGTGTTAAAGAGAGCTTATTGGTCCTTTAAACATGGCACCAATTGTGTGTGTGCACGTGCATGTGCGTAATCATGTGTCCCTATGTCTTACTGTCTAAAATTTGCCTCGTATGACACTTTAGAACACAAACAATTTGATTACCTGCGTTCTGGTGATATTATGTCTGACACTTTTTTGCTTACAACATATCCATGAAGGTAGATTTTTATCCTAGGTTCTCGAAGTCGAAGAAAAGGGATCATATTACTCTTATATCATCCGCTAATACTAAAAAGCTAACTAAGTAATGTGTATCTGGCTATTAAAGATTTAAGACATTTGAACTTCTAAAGGGCCTTTCAACCAAGTGACACTATTTGATTGGGAAATTCTTTGTTATAAAGCTGGCATTATTCTACAATTTGGTTTTGTAGGCACTTATGTTCTTCGTTTGTTGCTGACTTGGCATCATTGATTCACCAGTTAATTTGGATAGTCTGATTCTACTTAGTATTATTCTTTCGAAAATGCGAGGAATAATGATCCATGGACTGTGGTATACGGTTATTACATTAGTGTCGTGACTTCCTTGCAGTTTTTTCCCAGTTAATAATTCAATTTGAAAGCTTTAAGAAATAATAATTTGATTTTTTAATCTTTTTTACATTTGTTTCCTCTCCTCCTTGCAGAGACTCCCATTCACGATTGGTTTTGTTGGTAGCATGGTGGGCACCATTTATGTTTCCATGGGGCTTCATAGTTATATACTCTCTGTTGTCTTCTCTGTTATTCAGGTATTAAGCTTATATCCTCAACATTAATTTCAGTTGATCTTTTTCCCGTATTTTCCAGTGGCATATTTTCTGGTTTGTTATCCAGGGAAAAAACATTTTTGTCTTCTTATTTACTTCATTTTTTTTTAATTGTGAGAAAAGGATGGGATGCCAAATAAGAGATTCCCAGCCCTATCAACATTTTCCATGATTTTCAAATTCAGCTTGCTACCCAAAAATCTAGATATAAACCAAAATAGCACTATCCAAGAAAGACTAACAAAACAGGGAAGATCCCTATACAACAACAATTTATCCCAAGTATTTGGAGTAGGCTAGGGAAGATCCCTATGTTATCTCCGAATCAATTGGGTTATCAGCTCCCCCATGTTCTGGCCTTCCTGTTGCTGGGACTTCTTCCCCTTTAAGTAGAATTCAGAGGGATACTATATGTAAGCAGCTTAGCAACTTTTGATGGAGCGTACCCTAGAAAATTCAACAGTGATATTAATTTTTTCAACCACTCTCAGGCTGTGCATGGATTTTTTTTTTTTTTTTTTTTTTTTGTATAAAATGCACTCTTACCAGTTTAGCCAAATGACTTCACAAACCATAGTGTCCCTCTGAATTCTACTTATTGGGCACCAATCCTCTCTCCACTTGGTCCAGAACACTTCCATGTCCACTTGAGTTGCCTTCAATTGGTATCATAATGAATTCCAAATTGTCTTGATAAATTCACACTGTAGTACCAGGTGATCTACAGATTCAATATAAACACAGTGTAAGAGATATTGCTCTTCTCTAGGAATCCCTTTTCTTTTGCCACATCTCCCTTTTGTTCATCAGAAATCCCTTGTTCTACTTCACTATCATACATGGTTTCCTTTCAGATAAGTCATGTTCCATTTACGTCACAAGCTACTGCCATCCAAGTCAGCTTTACACAACTCAAATCACATTTTAATTTAGGTTTCAGTTTTAACATTATGTAAGTCACCCATGCTATCTGATGGAAGTTGCTTCAAATATTCTTTTTTCCTCCCAAAAAACATTAGATCTCTTTTCCCCAAATGTGACAGGATGATATTCATGCTCAATTTTTATTTTTGTAGGTTGTGGCTCTTTCATACTATGCTGTATCATATTTCCCTGGTGGATCTACTGGAATAAAGTTTATGTCTTCAACACTTACGTCTTCAGTATTGAAACTCTTCGGGAGGTGATGCTAACACTGTAATTATCTAATCATCTCTATGCAGATATATGTTAGTTTTAAGGTGAGGGGGAAGCATTTGTAACAGAATACCAAGTATATGTCTTGTATTTTTTCTGCTTTAGCATGTCATTCCAATCATTGGTCATGGAATCTTAGTCTCTTATTCATGACGTAGGTATATGAAAGACAAGTGTGATTTTTGTTTTGAGTGAGCATTATTTTCCAAAGGAGTGTTTTGGGTTTTCTTTTACCGAGAAAAGAGTAGTTTGAGGACGACAACAGTTCAAGAGTGCTAGAGCTATTTCAATAGTTAATCATGATTAATATATGCATATGGTTACTTTGTTTCTATGGTATTGAATGCTTAATACAATTGGAAAGGAATATATTGTTCTCATGCTTAAGCCAGAATATCAGGGTCAACCTACTTAATACACTTTTAAAAATTAATCTGTAGAAATATTAACAAATTTTGACATTTATTATGGGTCATTGGGTGATGTACAAAATATTTTTATGCAAAGACCGTATATTTATATTCTAAAGAAAAGTGTTCCTGTTGTTGTGACATGATTGTTTCATTTCAGAAACCATAAAATTCATGTCCGTTCAGTTGAGGTTGTGAAATCATTTTGCCTGTGGTCAGTTTCAGTAGGACTAAGTTGGCTGCACAAACACATTTCTCTTACTAGGTATGGGAGGTTGAAAGTTTTTTGTTTCATAGAACATATGAGGATAATTTTGAATAACCATGAACTTTGTGCAATATCAACAGGATATGTGTCATTCGGGCACCTAAAATTTTCTGATAATTTCTGATTTCTTTCGTAGACAATATTTTATAGCAGCAGTTAACAAATCTGCATGGTGTAATTTCTATCTATACTAGAATGCATGCCCTGTGGCATTATTGCAAGTTCTTGTAAGTTGTAGCATGAATAGTTATAGTCCATTAGTACATTTGCGTCACTAAAAGTTTGGGGTACTAGCTGCTGAATCTTGGTCTCTCAGGTTAATTCCAGTTCTGGTAGCTAACTCTTACAAACTGGAAAAATGAGAATATGACAACTAATAGTGGAAAACCTTACGTGATTATTAGACGAATATTTCCTTTGGGCGATTAGCAGTTGAACTTTCATAGATGATTGTACTGAAGATTAGTTGAGAAATAGTTCTAGAACCCAAGCAAGGTTTTATAGATGATAGTGATGAACAGTTGGAAAATGGCAGCTAGAACCCACGCAAGTTTCAGATAAGGTTATGTGTAGTTACTTAGTTCTACCAAAACCATTGAGTGTCTTGTAATAATGAATTCCTTGCAAGAAGAAATAGCTGAGTATCCTCAATCAATTGAAGAAGTCATACAGAGACAAGAATTATGGATTGCAAAAACTATGCTTTTGCAGTGGTACAAGTAACTAAGTTTTTTTTTTCTTCTGAATTTTACTTATTTACCTCAGTCTTTATTGGCTGTTACTTTACTTTCCAGAGGACAGAATTAGTGCAATTGCTGGCACATAGGATGGTGATCGACAAATGAAACCTTTATTTTATTTTATTTTTCTCTGTTGCGTACACCATGTTTTTCTCCATTCAACAAGCACATGAATATATCGGGTTAGTCTGCTAAATAGTGAAGTCATATGCAACTTAAAGTTCTTCCATAAGGACCAACATATGTAAATTGATGCTATAAATTGTTAACCCAGTCATCTTATTCATCATAATTCATCATAAATATAAGGCATCTAATGGATCCCCAACAGTGACAATTTATATATTATGTGGGGATCAAATACTGTAAATACATAGTTGCACTGCCAGTATTTCATACAGTAATCATATAAATTCATATTGCACTTGTATTTCCTTTAATGATGCACCCAAGGATGCATGGGATTGGATTGATTAGATGATATTTCTGATTTGCTGTTATGTGATTCGGGAGCATTGCTGGCTGTCATATTGCAAGCTATCTATTTGGTTATTGTGTTGCAAACTCATGTTCTCTGGCAATATGATAATGGTGATTGCAAACCCTGTAACACTCTATAAAAGAGATTTGAGTAGTGAAGTACGTGTAGCAATTCAAAAATTGCTTGCTTCAATTGAACAGATTCGACATATAGCAATTCAAAAGTTACTTGCTTTGAATTGCACAGGTTCGACTAAGCTATGTTATATATGTAACTTATATATATAACCAAATATGATGTCTTTTGTTATCTCTTTTCCCCTTGTGTGAGTCTGCTGTAGTATTCATACAAGTGTGTAGATGGTGATATGATGTCACAAAATAGTTCTCTGTATTATTTTGGCAAATATCATTTGTTTTCAGAGGTAATTTCATCACCAGACCAAAATGTTGGATGATGCTTTTCCTTGTGAAAGTATGGTGAACCAAAAGAGACATGAAGCTTGGTCACTTTATCCTGCTTTTGAGAACAAATTACATAAAATCGGGCTGCTGTTTATTTTAAAAAAGAGTTCGATGGCGATTACTTTTTTTTATTATAGTAAGCAATAAAGTCTTGCAAGGCAAAAGTTAAAACTATATCATTTGAAAAGATGGTGGATAAAGCTTGCAAGGCAATGCACAAGATAACCTGCGGATGTGTGTAACAAGGCTCAGGTTCATTCGCTTGAGAACAAGCTATGAACTTTGTAATATTGTTTGGATTTTGGCTCTAGTTCAAGATCATCAAATGAGAGACTATTGAAACCAAGTTGCGATGGTGACAGCCATGAACAAGATATTGCACTATCCTTCCTAGTATCAGAGATGAATGACTAGCAAAGTGAAGACTCTGGAAACCCTTATCTTGTCCAGAAATCACGGAAAGCGTCCACTATCTCTACACAGCCGAAGAGGAAGATGAATGAGCTTGCAGATCTTTTTGCTTCAAAGTTCATGTCCACATTCCCACCTAAATCATTCAAAATGATCATCTGATAGAGACTGCCAGTAGCAGCTCAGGGCCGACACATTTCGAGCGTGTTTATGAATATCGATTACTGTGAATTAATAAATGAATAAGATTATCGATAATGTTGGTAGTTGGTATGTCGATACAATGAATCTTCGATATCTTTGTTTAGCAAACTTACAAAATGATAGTTGTTTGAGCACCATACTATACTCATTATAATGCTCAAAAATTTTAAAAGATAGTTTGTGATGTATGCAATGAGAGAGCATACTCCTCAATTCAAGGGAAAAGATGACAGCACTCAATTAGCATGGCTCCAAGGAGACAGAAAATTGACATTGTTGGAGCTAAGCACAACAATCTCATGCTAATTTAATTGCAATACCTCACAATAAAGCAAAATCAGCAAATTTAAAATCCATACGTGGAGCAGCAAAATATTTCAGAAAAAGGATGAAGACAGAGATTTTTCTGGGTCCCTTGGTAGATCTAAATTGGCAAACAGTCTGGTCTCAGGCACATTGCTCATGAGAAGAAAAGAAGCAGTAGTGCCAAGAGAAAGGCCAGAGTCTCACACTCTTTAAACTATAGGATTCATGATTCTTTTGATATATAAACTGCATAAAGACCCAACATATTGAAGTGAGACATCCACCTGCACACATCCAAACAAGCATTATCCTCAAATTGGAATGATGAAGCCTTACCATTTTCGATCAGTAATTCTAATAAGACCGTTGGTTTAACCATAATAAATTGTAGGATCGAAAACTTGTCAAGGCTATCAATTTCTCATAGTTGGAAACCAACAGTCAAAATTCAACAGTGAGCTCACAATCAAACATTTTGATTAGGGAATATCATTTCGCTTGTCAACCATAAGATCTAAAATAGTTGGTTGAAATAGAGAAGTGTAATGAGAATTTTATACGACCGTAACATTCCGTTAAGACTGAATGGAAATTTTTTATAGGACTCCTATTAGACTAGTTTTATTATATAACAGGGAATACTGGACTATAAAGAAACGTTATTCACATAAAGTAAGTGTAACAAATATGTGCGTATATCGTTGGATGTGCGACAACACTAGAAGAGATAAAGTGAGAAATTAAAATATTCGTGCTAAACTAAGTGTAGCCCCCATCAAAAAGAAAATGCCAGAAAATTGCTTACGATAGTTTGGTCATGTATAATATATATATATACAAATGTAACAGTTCTATGAAAAGAGCTTATTAACAAATAACAAGTTAAAAGAACAAAAAAAAGACCGAATAGAATGTAGATGGAGCTAATATGAAAAGATAAAGATTCTAGAGGTTTAAATTAGGACATATATATTACTCGATAAAAATGATTGGAGAAAAATTATCAATGTGATCAATCCGGTATAATTCTCTTTCGGTTCATGTAGCCTACCCCAAGTACTTGGGATAAAAGGCTCGGTAGTTTTTGTTTAAGATCATTTCAACTGACGTAAAATCAGCAAAATTGAAATTATTGGTTAGACAGTAAGAAGCCAAATTTCTTTCTATTTACCAGTACTAAATTACAAATGCCCTTTTGCATTATTCTCACTCATTACAAGTGCAGTTATTTTCAGGGAGAAGCAGGTAGTACACATCTCTGCATAGTTATTTGGATTTAGATCTTTCTTTGACCAGTGAACCTGCATCAATCTGTAACTCTCACTTGCTAGCTTTATTCTTTTTCTACATGCTTCCAATTTTTCTGCTGCTGTTGCTGAAAGTTGATATTGCATGTGGACAGCTAAATAATTGCATTACAAAGCACAAAACACAATCTCTCTTTCCTTCTAACTTCTTCATGTGCCCCCTTTAACATGTGAATGTTTATGGGTTTAATTTCCTTTAAATATTTTTTTTTTCTTTCCCTTTCGGAGTTTAAATGTCTTTTAGCCTCTTTAACCTTTACTCCGAATCATCCTTTTCTTTCACTTTCATTATTCTAATGTATAGTATGGGAGTGACATTTCAAAAGTTAGCTTTAAATATATATATATATATATATATATATATATATATATATATATATATATATATATATATATATATATATATATATTCAAATGTAACTAAGTTGTGAGCTGATTTAATTTCTTCGAATAAGGGATTTTCTACAATATTGTCTTTTCTTGAAGAAAATTTTCCTAGCATTCATGTAGCTCGAAAACTAAATTTCTCTACTACATGAAGCCTGCTTACCTTCTAAAATATGAAAGAAAAAGTAACCTTTTTAACCATTAAATGATAAATAAAATTTAAAAAAAAAATAGTTTAACTACTTTTTTTTTTCTTGACATTTTATCATTTCTAGGCAGCCATAACAGGCAACTTCTTTGCTAAATATTAACAATAATCTCTAACTCTGAACTTCATTATAAAATACCTTTTCTGCAGTGTTTAGTCCAAGCCAAACAGGGGAATTTCTAAATGAGCACACAACTGGCCTTAGTGAACCCAACTTTACTCCTCTTAAAGTTGTAAAAAATTACAAGTCTGTCAAATTTTTTTTACCTCCTTTGCCGTGGTCCGGAACTAGTTCCTGAACGTTCGATGTTAAGACTGTTCGGAAAATAATACCCGAACTATTTGAAAACTGTTCTGAGAATGATCCAGGTGTGCTCACGAAGATCAGTGGCGTGCTCATTTAAAAATCCCCTCCCCACCCCCCAAAAAAACAGTTAGCTGTCTCAACTACTACTGTAAAAGCCTCTGCATCAATGATGAATGG
Source organism: Dracaena cambodiana (assembly GCA_036321105.1). NCBI lineage: Eukaryota > Viridiplantae > Streptophyta > Magnoliopsida > Asparagales > Asparagaceae > Dracaena > Dracaena cambodiana. The sequence goes on from JAYEPQ010000003.1 coordinate 41,258,250, forward strand.
ATTTATCTGCAGTTAGACAGAAACTATGGAAGCATAAAAAAGTGGGAGGACATGCATTAAACCAAAACAACCCACCATTAATTAATTAAACACTGTACTCTCTCTAATTGATGGTTTTAATTAGAGCCATTTTATTCCCATGATGCTTCCATCACTAATACACAAACAATTTCACCTCCATGTGAGCCACCTAATATGTCCCCCCACCATTTCTTCACCATCATCCCTCTCACCCTCCTCACCATCATGTGATTATATATTAATACTAAACCCCTACCATAATGCTAATTTTGGTTGATCTGTGTTAATTAATTAATATGTTAATAATGTGGGTTGACATGGGCTTGTCTCTCAACTTTTGGGTACTCCTCCTCAACTAGAAGGTCATCATGTCTAGATCTGATCACTATTTTGATTCACAGCTGGATCTGCCTTGTTTTTCCATGTACAGTACAAGATCGATCTAAGTCAGATCTCCCAATATCAATTTATATTCAGTTGTCACTTGGTATGATCAACAAACACTTTTGAAAATTGGACTAAATATTATTTCAAGCTTACTAACTCGGATACATGGAATAATTTGAATAAGTTGTTAATCAACGGTCATTCAAATGTGCGTATTTGCATATACAACTACATACATACATACTAATCAACAATTATAATTAAATCATTCACATCCATGTGACAATATTTATTATCTATGTATCAGCACGTTTTGTTAAAATCTATTTAATGAAACACGGAGAGATTTACCCACCGGATTTGTTAAAAAAAAAAAAAAAGAACTCAAAGTTTGACATCATCAACCAATCGAAACATTAGATAAAAATTTGGCTAACTGCAACTTGCAGGCTAAAACAATAGTAAGAACATTACAGCCACCTTTATTTTCAAGTGAAGTCATGGATGTTTGCCTTTGTTTTTTTTTGCCCCCCTCACTTCTTTTTATGCCATCTTTTATCATAAATTTATGGGGTAAAATAAAAAAATGGAGGCGAAATTAACCCCCACAAGGGTCTACCTGTCTTCTGATGCTTAATACAGCTAGCTAAATGCAAGTTACAATTAACAAATTAAGAGATGCACATGATTTTGACAAGGGCAAAGAGATTAAACTAAGTAATGGGGGGGGGGGGGGGGGGGGCTGCTTAGAGGGGCCCATGTTAACCTTTGGTTGTCCCTTCCACTCAAAGTCATGTTGTAGTGTTTCCTCTCTTTTTTCTTTCTTTTTCCAGCCAAAATGCTCAGAGATCAAATATTATTTTAGGAGCAGACACTAACCTTGCCATCCTTTTTTTCTACCATGTGAGCCTCCAAGATTCCTCACTTGCTCCTCCCACTTAAGTCTCCTCTCTGGAGCCTAAAACAAATGCACCATGCAAAAATTAATAAATTATAAATACTTGTGTGATTGTATAACCATGAAATTGAACAAAAAAAAAAAAAAAGAAGCTTTGCCTATGTTTTATATACCAAGTAAGCTCTGTTCTTGCTTTCATTATCAAATCAATGTGTCTTGTATATACTTTTACATTTGTTAGGGAAATGCTTAAAACTTTATGTATTGACACACACACACCTTTATATCTTAAATTTATCTCGAAATTTTTTTGCTACTTATCTATTTACTTATGTTTTCAATTACCATTTAATTTTTTTTTCCCAATAAGTTTAATTAAAGCAATGCAACAAATTAATAGAAATAAACTCATAATGTTTATCTAAGAATTAAAATTGTCAAATGGTCTAAGAATTGTTTGGGGATATGTTGTGTAAGCCCTCATGAATAGTCTAAATCAATGTTATTTATTTATTTTTTTTCCTTATGTTATTAATATCTACTAAAGAATTCTTTGGACAATGCATGTGGCTGAAAAACAATAATAATTCCCAATCATTTGCAATAATTCAGATAACACTTCAACTAAGTTTGGATCCTTACCAAGTCACATCAAAAAGTAGGCTTCTTGCTATCACTTTATAACATAAATATGTGAACAAAAAACGATAAGGGACAAGTGAATCTCTCTCGCTCTTATATCCATGTAGAAAATAGACATCAAGCTAAAAATCATACCTTTACAAATCTCTCCATCTTAATTACCGCGGAACTATCTGCACAACACAAAAAAAAAAAAAAAAAGTTAACGCTTGCAATTGTATTTAAAAGGAAAGGCATCGAGTAGACAAGGGAAGAACGAATTAGATCTATCATTATTTATTCAAATACTCATCTATAACAAAACTAAATTATATATATACTACGCCAGCTCTTCATCTTGTCCACAAGCAGCCTACCACCTCCCCACAAGCTCAAAGCAAAACTCCAAAACCCAATTCCCCCTGGCCAATCTGCATCTAATCCCACAATCAATTGAGATATAGAATTCAATAATAATAATAATAATATATATAAGGAAAAAAAAAAAAAGATAACCTCTTCTTTGGATCTAGATCTCTTCCCACTTTTTTTTTTTTTTTTTTTTTTCTTCCTATAAACAAAACATGGGGTTCCCCCCTCCACAATCCCAATACAAATCTCCCATGCTCTCCCTTCTTCTTCTCTCCCAACACCTCCAATGCCTTCATTCTCACACTCCTTCATTCTCCTCCTCCTCCTCTTCCTCACCATAACCACCCTCCTCTTCTCCTCCTCGCTCTCCATCGATGACCAAGGCCTAGCTCTTCTATCATGGAGGAACACACTCAACACCTCCTCGAGTGTCCTCGACTCATGGAAGCCTTCGGACCCGAATCCTTGCAAATGGATTGGGGTGTCATGCAACCAGAACTCCGAGGTTGTCAGCATCACCTTCAAGTCAGTAGACCTCCAAGGCCCATTGCCTTCAAACCTCCACTCCCTCCCCTCCTTGAGCTCACTGGTCCTCTCTGCAGCCAATATCACTGGCCCCATACCTAAAGCCTTTGGCGACTACCAGCAACTAACCTTCATTGACCTCAGCAAGAACCAAATCTCTGGTGAGATTCCTGCTGAATTATGCAAGCTTGCCAGACTTGAATCCTTGGCTCTCAACTCCAATTCTCTTGAAGGAGCCATTCCTTGGGATATCGGGAACCTGTCAAGCCTCACCTATCTCACTCTTTATGATAACTACGTAAGTGGTGAGATCCCATCAAGCATTGGGAAGTTGGCAAAGCTCGAAACGTTCAGAGCTGGCGGCAACCAGAACATGAAGGGATCGTTGCCTCCGGAGATTGGTAACTGCACCAATCTAGTCATGTTGGGCCTTGCGGAGACCAGCATCTCGGGCAATCTCCCTTGGACAATTGGAAAGCTGAAGAAGATTCAGACCATTGCTCTCTACACTGCTCTTCTCTCTGGTCCAATACCCAAAGAGATTGGCAACTGTACTGCGCTCACTAGCTTGTATCTTTATCAGAATTCATTATCTGGATCTATTCCTCCTGAGCTTGGAAATCTTCAGAATCTACAGACTCTGCTGCTATGGCAGAACAGCTTGGTGGGTTCCATTCCTGCTGAGCTTGGAAACTGTAGGGAGATAAACCTCATGGATTTGTCTCTCAATCTTATTTCGGGCTCTATACCAAAATCCATCGGCAATCTTTCGAAGCTCCAGCAACTTCAGCTAAGTACTAATCAGCTGTCTGGCCCAATCCCTCCCGGAATCTCCGACTGCACTGCATTGACTGATCTTGAAGTCGATAACAATAATCTCTCTGGTGAAATCAATATCGATTTCAAGAAGTTGTCAGGCCTCACCTTGTTTTTTGCTTGGCAGAACAGATTAACAGGAAACATTCCTGTCAATCTTGTAGAGTGTCGGAATCTGCAATCTCTCGATCTCTCCTACAACAACCTGACAGGCCCGATACCTAAACAACTGTTTGGGCTGCAAAATCTGACCAAGTTGCTGCTTATATCTAATGAGCTGTCAGGTTTCATACCGCCCCATATTGGCAACTGTACCAATCTCTTCAGGCTACGGCTGAACCACAACAATCTAGCTGGATCAATGCCTGCAGAGATTGGAAGGTTGAAGAATCTCAACTTTCTTGATATCAGCAGCAATCGACTCGTTGGTCAGATCCCTCCGGCATTATCGGGCTGCGAGAATCTTGAATTCCTAGATGTTCATTCCAATGCGCTTGGTGGTTCTCTGCCAGATTCCCTTCCAAAGTTCCTCCAATTCATTGACATCTCCGACAACATGCTCAGCGGCCCCTTGGGCCCTGCCATCGGATCCTTAACAGAGTTAACAAAGTTTGTTGCAGGTAAAAATCGGCTCTCTGGCAGGATACCTTCCGAGCTCAAGTCATGTACGAAGCTCCAACTATTGGACCTCGGCGCCAATGCATTATCCGGTGAGATACCAGCAGAGCTGGCTCAACTGCCAGCACTTGAAATCTCTCTTAATCTCAGCTACAACGGTCTCTCCGGTGCAATTCCATCCCAGTTCTCAGGTCTTAGCAAGCTTGCAGTCCTCGACATCTCACACAACAATCTCACAGGCAATCTCACCCCTCTTGCTGATCTCCAGAACCTCGTCGCCCTCAACATCTCCTTCAACAGCTTCTCCGGCGAATTGCCAGATTCGCCATTCTTCCGCAAGCTTCCCCTTTCTGACCTCACTGGAAACCATGGGCTGTTCATCTCTTCCGGGTCCACGAGCGGCACAGCAGGCACAACGACAAATGCAATGTCAGCACTAAAACTAGCTGTATCGATCCTGGTCAGCGTTGGGGCAGTTTTACTGTTAATGGCAGCCTATATCGCTGCTCGTGCTCGCATGGTTCCCAGTAGAGATGAAACTGACGCATGGGAGGTGACACTATACCAGAAGCTGGACTTCTCAGTTGATGATGTGGTTCGTGGATTGACATCAGCAAATGTCATCGGAACAGGCAGCTCCGGCGTGGTTTACAAGGTAGGCTTACCGACTGGTGACACTTTGGCAGTGAAGAAAATGTGGTCATCACACGAGGCAGGCGCATTTCAGAATGAAATATCAACACTAGGCACAATTCGTCATCGAAATATAGTGAGATTGCTGGGGTGGGGAGCCAATGGGAGCACCAAACTGTTGTTCTATAATTACTTGGTGAACGGGAGTTTGAGCGGGTTCCTTCACCGTGGGATGAAGGGATCTGGGGACTGGGAGGTGAGGTACGACATAGTACTAGGTGTGGCGCATGCAATCGCATACTTGCATCACGACTGTGTACCTGCAATCTTGCATGGAGATGTCAAGAGCATGAATGTGTTGTTGGGGGCAAAGTTCGAGGCTTATCTGGCAGATTTCGGGCTGGCTAAGGTTTTAACTGGAGGTTGTGCTGGGAAGCTGGAGGTCAAGGCTTCACCCAAGGTTGCAGGATCATACGGCTACATGGCTCCAGGTAATGATAATTATCATTGTGAACCTCCATAGTCTATGCCTAGTACTTTCAAAAGCTGTGTTGCTTGTGCCTTGTTGATTCGTTTCCAGATTCGTAGAGTATTAACAGCAGGTGTTTAGATCGTAGAGGACCATATATAGACCTTGAAACCTAGAGAATGTAGATTTCCACTTCTCTGTAGTGATCCCATCAAGGGTTCATGTCAAACTTCACCCTTTATCCCTCAGGAACCTGAAAGAGACATTTAGCAGGATAGGATAGGGTGGGTCAGATTAGAGGTTCCAGCATTTGGAATCTCAGAAGCATATTAGAATTCTGGTTTGGTTCAGACTTGAAGTAATCTGGTGGAAAGAATTGGACCTGACAAAGTTTTTCCTTAGGCCTCATCCAAATCCTAACGAGATGATGCACGATCTTCAATTTCAGACCCAAACAGACCTGCACAAAGAATGAGCAGAGCCTGAGTCAGAAAATGTAACTATATCAAAGTAGAAGATGAACAATGAGATCTTAACATACAATTAAAAATCTGTTACATTCTGTAATGTAGTGTTAGTTAATTTATCGAGAAACTCATGGGTACTGTTTTTCATCAGAGCATGCTTCAATGCAACCAATAACTGAGAAAAGCGACATCTACAGCTACGGGGTAGTTCTGCTTGAGGTTCTAACAGGAAGGCATCCCTTGGACCCATCACTGCCGGGGGGCGCACATTTGGTTCAATGGGTTCGTGAACACCTGGCTAACAAGCATGATCCTACCAACCTCCTAGACTCAAGACTCCGAGGTCAAACAGACTCTCAAATGCAGGAAATGATCCAGGCATTGGCAATCTCAGTATTGTGTGTCAGTCCTCGTCCCAACGACAGGCCTACAATGAAGGATGTCGTTGCATTGCTTAAAGAGATCAGAAGACCGGTGATTGATGAGCCAAAAGTATCATCTGCAAGTGTTACTGCTGCCTCGCCTGTTCAGACTTTGGACATGCAAGGCTCTTCAGCTTGTTCATTTGCTATGTCCGATTGTTCTAGCTGATAATAGAAAAGCATCTAAGTTTTTTTTTTTTCGGATGGGCTAAAATTTTGGTGATGGCCTAGGTCAATAGTATCATGCTTGCCCTTGTAAATCTAAATAACTGTTAGATAATATAACCACTGTATTTGTTTAACAGGATTTTTGCACAGACTTTTTAAACTGTCTTTTAGCAGGTGTTTCTCTTGTCTTGTTCAAGTGTAATCGATAAAGCGTGCAGTTGAACCCAAAATAAATAAGCTTCCATGGAAATAAAAAGTTTTTGTACTTGTTATTTAACCTTCAAATATCTGAAAATCCCAATGGTAAGGATCATATATTTAACACTAAAAGAATACCTGTCCATTTTGATGATACCTCAACTTAAATACGACTCCCGTCCTTTTATTCTATATTTCAAGGAAATTTTCACATTTCTCAAGTTATCCTATAAATCCAACAACTTAGGTTCTGAAAAACTACCTAGCTTTCAAAATAAGCAAACAAATTTGTACCTGTCCAAACTCTTATTGTTGCTACTAAAGGGAACATTGGCAGGAGTTGCATGTTCATCTAGCAGACTAAGGTAATTTTCAAGAGGCATGGGAACTGGGTATTTTCATCCTCATGCAGTCACATACTTTTAGTGTTGGAAATTTGCAACGCTAAAAAGAAAGAAATATTTACTCTCAAACATTGAGTAGAAGGTAAAAGATAACAATCAAGAGGTCATTAACCAGAAAACAATGCTTCAACGTTCGGCTTCTTCTAAAACATCTGGAGTTGTTCATATCTTCTTATGCTACAAAAATAATTGAAGGTTGTATGGGGAAATGGGATGAAGGCGTGAATGTGTGTTTGTGTGTGTGCGCGCGTGTTTGGGGCTGGTGCAATGATTGACGTATACTTGGTTAATCCTAAACGGTTATTTAAGCTCTGGAGTAGAGTTTGCGGAAGGCATTTAAAAGAGCTTTGCTGCCTATCCAGCAAGCCTCTCACATGGCCCCTCATGCTGCCACCACCCGACTCACATGGAAGCGAAAAAGACTTCTCAGCTGAGAATGGGTGAGAATCCCTTGATTCAAACGATCAAGTCACCTCCTAATGTCTTGCTCATAGGCTTCTTCTAGTATAAGCCTTGATATTGGTAAATGGATACTCAATTCCTTGTAGTACAGATGGAAATGAACTTCAAGTTCTTAACAATAAATGCGTCGTTAATTAGTTCCTACTCCAAACAAGATGAAGCAAACAGTGCCCACAAAGTAATTTATTCCAGTAACTTTTCTCAACTATTTGACATAAAAAGGAAGAAGTTGAAGGATTTACACTTTATGATGCAAGAAATCTTATATGCCACGAAATCAATCTGAGTCACAGTAAGTAAAGGTGCTTTGCTTTATGGACTGAAAATTTATCCTCATGATTATCGAAGAAGAAAATTTTTTATGTTTCCCTACCTAGATAGATAAATATAATAAAGCAGACTAGTTGATTTTGAATAAAATTTGATGTTTCTCGATTTTAATCTTCTCAACAAATAACTGTTTAAAGTAGAGATTAGATATTTCATAGGCTACAATGGAGAAGGAAATTTTCATTTCATTCAGGCAAAAAGAACTAAAGGCACAACAGCTAGAGAACATAAGTACAGGGAGAATGAAAGAGAGTGCAGAAAGGGAAAGATTATGAGCAGGATAAAAGATGTAGCTGTCACGTACAGGAATTCGGCAAAAAAGCTTGAAGGAGGCCCAGAACGGTCATTTTCATTATTAGATCAAAATGTTGATTGCCAGTGCATGATTACGTTCGTTTCCCCTTGGATGATGCTGCATAGTATCCGGTGATAGTAGTCCTTCAACCAGGGGCAATCGTTTGAGACATGCAATTAAAACTCAATCACAAAAGAAGAGCCTGCACTAGAAGATAACTGCACAATGATTGAAGAGAATTTCACCATACATTTAGAATTCCACTCCTTTTTCTCATTTGATGAAAGGCATAGAAACTTTTGGTAGAAAGGAAGAAGATATCAATTGTTCTCTAGATATAAACGTTTTATGCATTAGTCGTTTTTCTACTTTGAGGTAGTTTTTTTTTTTTTTTCAAGTAGTTGTCAGGCGAAACAAGAGTGCTAAAACAACATACTACTATATCATATAAAGATAAGGATTCTTGTTTCAAATGATTGACCACCACCCACATGAATGTGGCTCCCTCAAAATGAGAAATAGTGTCACTTCAGTGCTGGTCGTATATTGTTAGATAGATACCTCCATCCCTTTCTTCTTACAGTCCTCTGAAGTCACTTAATCCCTTGAAAGTGCAAGCAAACAACCGTTTAATTGTAGCACCTTCCACTATGTTTTCAGGATTAGCATGTCACTTGGTTCTTGGGAATGCTACTTTCCTTGAAATGAACCGATAAAGTTACAAGAAAGCAACAATCAACTAGATTTCTCAAATATTTATGGATGTTTTATTGACCACTTCAGACCTTTTTGGTTCGCAACAAGTAAAAGATTCTCGTATTCATGAGACTAAGGAACAAGAAAGCACAAAACAAGGTTAAAGAAATTGAAGTGATGAGCACTAACATCAATCAGAACCAAAAAAAAAAAGTACAGGGTTTTCTGTTTTTTCAAGTGAAAGATGTAAGGGATTAACAACTTTTCAGGTCAATCTTTCACTCAAAAAACATCCTGTATCCATCTGATATGCTCAGATGATAACCATTTACACAAGTAGAACCCTTATAAATAGTTTTTTTTTCCTTCTGGGAATGGTAACCCTTAATATATTGAATATAACCAAAATAAGAGGAACATAAAAAAGAAAATTCTTGAACGTCTCAAATTTGAAGCCATAAAATAATATTATACTATCATGTTTATATGATTAGGAAAAAAGAAAAAAAAAACCAAGTAAACTATCTGCCATGGAAAAATGGCTCTTTCAATTCTATAAATTTCCAAATATTCCTATCAAAGTTCCTCTTTATGCCGAGTTCCTACAGAAGTAATCCCTTTCATAGTTTTAAATGACCCATTCTGTAACCCTATAACTAATTATGTAACATTTTGATGACACATCATTACATTTACATAACTACTTCAATGCTTCATAAACTTGTGTTATTTTGGGTTATAGCACATTATTCTAGGTTAATTATATCGTAACTTAACTTTATTATTTGTTTTTTATGGATATATAAATCTCACAACCCCATCTCCCAGACAACGACCCCTTTCTCCCAATTAGTCCTATGCTTTTGAGATTTCAAGTCTCCTGCCAATTTTGATTGTCGAACTAAACTCCCTGCCAATTTGCACCGTTGACCTCAACTCCTAAACCAATTCAGACTATTAACCTCAACTTCTCTATTGTTTCGGTCATTGATTCCTACTGTCGACCTTAATTCCAACCTCACATGACTTTGTTTCTCAGCCTCAAATCCAACATCAAACCCGATAATGAAATCTTGAATTCAGATCCGACTTCAACTAAAACTATTAACTCTAGTATTTGCTCCTAACTTTAACTCCAACCCCTTTTCTAGGTTTTGATCTTAACTATAATGTTTTTAAAATTATTTTCATTATTTTTTTATATAGTAAAAGTTATTTTTTAGTACATTTAAGTATGTATGGATAAATTTATATTAATTCTAGATATTAAAAAAATCTTGTGGCATACATTATACGTTATGTTATATGTTCTATAACCTTTTGGGAGGCCAAACTTTAAGTTACACATTGTTGTTATTTCAACATTACTCCTTTTATCTTGATCTTTCAGGATAGATGGTGAGTGTTGGACATTAATGTATCCCTAAATAGTTGACATTTCAACAACCCAAAGACCCAATATAGATGCTAACATACAGGGGGTAAAATTGTTGTCTATGGATATAAAATAAATATATAACATATTCCACGATCAGTTTTGTGTTATGTGGTACTAGAGTAAAGGTGAAAAGAAAAGTTGCAGCATTCCTAGGAGGAAAGACATAATACTATTCATACATTATTGTTTTCAAATATTCCACCTGATATGTAACCACATTGTAATTGTTATTATCTCTGTATGGTTCATTAAATAAGTCTAAAATTCTTAGCATGTTGATTTCAGATTACAGAGGCACTTCAAAAAGAACCTTTGTATCCATATCCGACAAACCAAGACTTGCAAAACACTTGCCTAACATGTTTCTGGCATATCGGAGATATATAGGATGACTTCTAAGCAATGTTTAAAATAGCGATAATGGTAACGTAACGTTTTGCCTATGTTAGGTTATGTCGCATATAACGTAACGCATAACGTAGATTATGCAATTTTCTATTTATTTAATAAAAATAAATATAAACTATATAAAATAATTCCTATAAATTGAAATATAAATTTAAAATATCTAAAAAAAAGAATATAAAACCATTTTATCATCATAATCTATTCTAATTTTATATTAAATTTTACAATAATTTTCACATTTATCTTCATAAATTATATTAAGTCTGCAACCATTATTCCAATCATTATTTAAGCAAGAAAATAATATTCCAATTTTTCATTTCAATTCCAGTCATTATTTATTGTAATTTATATTTTGTATTGTTCAATTTATTTTATTTGTAATTATTGATTTTATTTGTAATTATTGATTTCAATTCAATTAAAAATTTAATACAATCAACAAGTAAGATATTTCAGTAATCGAAAAGAAATTACAAGCGAATAAGGAAATTATCGCAAATTAACAAGTTAGCAATTCTACAAGCAATCAAACAAGCGAATAACTAATCAAGTAATAATATTACAGCAATTCGCTAACAATTAAATAATAATCACCAACAATATAGAAATTACTAAAAAGATAATTGTAAATAACGTAATATAACGTAACATTACGTAATATAACGTAAAATAACATAAAAACGTATTGTTACGGTGCATTGAGTTATTTCCAGTTGTTACGTAGTGTTGGGGTTCTGTTAGGTTATGTAACATAATATAACGGGTTTCATAACGCGTTATTTTCAACATTGCTTCTAAGAAAAATCAAAAGATTGTGCACTGAAACAATATTGAGTTACTTACAATTTGACAATGTGGAGGCATGCACGATACACAAATAGGGCACGATGTCAAGATAACCTAAACATCTCAAAAACATGCAAGGGGCTTCCTAGACTTGTACGCAAGGAATTAGATTGGACTTTTCAAGTCCTTTTTAACTTAGTTAAATGAGAAGCTCTGAATTTTAATCATTAAGGCTGTACTTGGATGATTTTATTCGAAAATCACTATTTTAGCTTTTCATAGATTGAGAAGTTACAAAATTTTAGGAAATTTTAATATTCATTAATTGATTGGTTTGAAAATTATAAAGTCAATATAAGAAAGATAATTATGTGCACAAGAGGAAACACAATTTGACATTTCTATAATAATAAAAATTTCAACTATTACAATTTCAGGAGCTTTAAAATTCTCTTTGCCATCTTCACCTAGAGAAATTATGAAACTTCTTTTTATTTCTAAATCTATGGAAACTCACACAATTTTGTGAATTTGATGGACATCCAAACACATCATGTTCTTTTATTTTGTTTTCCCTTCCAGTTCCAGTAAAACAAGTTCTAATACTATGAACTTTGACAAGTAATATATAAAGATACTTGCAAACACACAGTTGTGTACCAACAATGTCCCTCATATCCTTCTTTTTAAGGGATCTGATGTGTGAATTGTCCATATCATCATGTATCCCATGTTTGTGTCCATTTCCTAAGTAAAACTAAAAGTATTGCTTATTTTACACTGATATGGGTGCATCAACATGGACACTTAAAAAAATATAACTGAAAGCAATATCCAATGAGGCATGGCTTACAACAAAAATGTACTTCCATCCTATTTTATAGTAACATGAACAATCACTCTATATCAAGTTGGTTTCTAGTCCGTTAAAAGCATCAACATTCTTAAGCACACAAACAATTTTTTCCAAGATAACTAGCGCACAATCTAAAAATAATGTGCATAATGTTTGTGGATGTGCTTAGGCCTTATTTGCTAAGTGGAGTAATAAAGGGCTGTGTTCATACCCCATCCAAAGACACAAAACTGCAAGAGTTAGGGATAGGACTTCAATAGACTTAGAATTTTTCTAAATTGTGCAAAGGAAGTATAGAGAGAGAGAGAGAGAGAGAGAGAGGTTATGATTCCACCCTCTTGATGGAGATAGGGAGTAAAAGCAATAACATTTAACCTCATCTTACTACTTGCTCCTTTTCTAAAACCCTTACTCCCTATCATCACTTGCCAAACTAGGCTCTTAAAAAAAGAGGAATCAAAGTGCAATAAGAGTGTGTGAGGAGCACACAGATTCTGATACTTGTGGATATATCTAGATCCATATCACATAAGACATACATAAATGTCATCTTTATGGTTTCGATGATGAACTACTCAAATATAATTAATAGTAATGAAGGGTTCAATATTTGTGTCTTAATCTCAGATTAAGGCAAAGAAATGGATCATAGGTGGAATGACCTACATTGTAATGTCAAGAAAGAAGGTGGTTGTCAATTGGAAGCTCAAAGTTACTTAAGTTCAACTAATCAAGTTACTCCAAAACTTCTATAGAATTGAAAAGTCTACACAACATTCAAGCTGAAGCAAAAGATAGGGAAACAATAATCTAAAAAGTTTTTTCTTTATTCTAGGTTCTTTAAACTTGATTAGTATAAATTAGTAGTCCTTTGATCCATATCATTCTTTGGTTCACACTTTTTGGCCTTCCTAATTATAGAACTCAACCTAGAAGCTTTCTGATTAGATTCAAAATAATTAGACACTAAATGACATTCTCAATTTCAAAACCAGTTCAATGTTCTACGAGAGCTTTTAGTTCTGCATAATTTATTCTACTAGAATAGACTATTGTTATTCATCTTGATATATTATTTAGACGAAATTATCTTATTCCATCTTGAATCTGTCATCCACGTTACTTCTGACCAAATTGAGCACTATATACTTCCATTTTATTTTAGGTCTAAGATTAATACTTTGACATCTATACACTTTGTACATGTGACCTATCCTTACTTGCACCTTTAGTTTTTTTTCTCTGACTTTTCTTTTTCCCTGCCAACTTAGCTCTAAATGAGTTCTTCTGATGTAAAGTACATTGTATCTAAGGAATAAAACTATCGGAGATAAAGGTAAACTCCTTGTTAGGTGGCCTCCCTTAGCCAATCAAATGAAGACTTTGGTGGCAAACAAAAGCCTTCAATCATGCCATGAATTAAGCCTTCAATCATGCCATGAATTAAGCCTTCAATCATGCCTTGAATTATGCCTTGAATCATGCCTTGAATCATGCAACAAATGTTTCAAGCTTGTGCCTATAAATAGATGGAGAAATTCTACTCTTGATGAGAGACACAACCAAAACAAAACCATTTAGCCAAATTCTTTTGAGTGTTGTGAGGTTTTGTATACTCCACGAGTTTATCATTTGATAACTCTATTTGTTCAGGGAGTATAGTGGTTAGGATATCTCCAAAAGTCCGTCATCATATCTTGTATATTTCTCCACATATTAGTGAGTTTTTTTTGGCTCCGCTCCGGCCGTGGACATAGGTCAGTTTGACCGAACCACGTAAATCCTTGTGTCCATTGTCTCATTTATTTTTCTACTTTATTGTCTTTGTTATTGCCTATACGGGTTATCTACGTCAACTGGGACCCGCATCCCTAACAAACTGGTATCAGAGCTAGTTGAGAGTTTTGGCTCATTCTTTTCTTGCGAGGGTGCATAGTTACTGTTCATCTCGTGTGGGGTCCACGATCACTATTCACGTCGTGTGGGGCCCACGTTACTATTCACCCGAGAGTCAAAATTTTGTAGCCATCATGCCAGTAACAAAGACCTCTATTGAAAAGTTTGACCGAAGAGTCAACTTCGGTATGTGGCAACTCAAGATGGAAGCCATTCTTATACAGGATGGGTGTGAGTTAGCACTGGAAGGAAATGAGAAGGAAGGAGATGACAAGACCACGGGACCAGTGATGTCGGCGGATAAATTTGCAGATCTAGACAAGAAAGCTAGGTCAGCCATTATTTTGAATTTATCTAATGAAGTTTTGCAGGAAGTTGCAAATGAAAGGACGGCGAAAGGTATGTGGGACCGGTTAAAGGCCATGTACATGAAGAAGACGGTGGAGAATAGGCTTTATTTAAAGCAGAAGTTATACATGTTAAGGATGACAGAAGGTACATCTATACTTTCCCATCTTGATAATTTTGATTCCATTATTATGGATTTGGAAAATGTAGATGTTAAAGTTAGTGATGAAGATCAGGCCATATTACTGTTATGTTCCTTACCCCAGTCCTTTAAATATTTTCGGGATACTATGATTTATGGGAAAGAATCTGTCTCATATAATAGTATCAAATCTGCATTAAAATCTAAAGAGCAGATTGATAGGGACATTACAGGGGAGACTAGTGGTAGTCAGGCAGAGGGACTATTTATAAGGGGTAGATCTGAAAATAGAGATCCTAATAACAGTAAATCCAAGGGAAGGTCAAAATCCAGACATAAAAATCTGATTTGCAATTATTGCAAGAAAAAGGGGCACATTAAGGCAGACTGCTATAAATTGAAAAATAAGGAGAAAAATAAAATTGTCCAAAATAGCAGTACCACCGCTGAAGCTAGTTTAGCAGCAGATGAGAATGATGGCATAATCTTTGTTGCCACGGAAAATAAAATAAGGTCTAGTAGTGAGTGGATTCTAGATTCGGGTTGTTCTTATCACATGAGTCCCAATAGGGATTGTTTTTCCACATATGAATCTTTTGAAGGTGGAGTTGTTTTGATGGGCAACAATGCTGCCTGCAAAACTGTTGGTAAAGGTACAGTCCGGATCAAGATGCATGATGGAGTTGTCCGAACACTCACAGATGTTAGACATGTTCCAGATTTGAAGAAAAATCTCATCTCTTTAGGCACTCTCGATGCCCTTGGGTGCAGGTATTCAGCTGAAGGTGGAGTCTTGAAGATTTGCAAAGGTGCTCTTGTATTGATGAAAGCTTGCAGGTCTGGAAATTTATATATCTTGCAGGGATCTACTGTTACAGGTGCAGCAGCAGTCTCTACATCATCGGAGACTGACATCACCAAATTGTGGCACATGCGGTTGGGACATATGGGTGAGAAAGGCTTAACATTGTTAAGCAAGAGAGGTCTACTTTGTGGTCAAAGTACTAGTAAGATGGACTTCTGTGAACATTGTATTTTTGGGAAGCAGAAACGAGTCAGCTTCAATTCTCCAGCAGTTCACAAAACAAAAGGTACTTTGGACTATATTCATTCTGATCTTTGGGGGCCCTCTCGTAATCCTTCTAAAGGTGGTGCCAGGTATATGCTGACTTTTATAGATGATTACTCAAGGAAGGTTTGGGTGTATTTCCTTAAACATAAGAATGATGTTTTCCTAACATTTAAACAATGGAAAGCTTTGGTTGAAAAGCAGACAGGAAAACATATTAAGCGGCTGAGGACAGACAATGGCCTGGAATTTTGTGGCAGTGAATTTAATGATTACTGCAAGAATGAAGGAATCGCTCGACATCGCACAGTCAGGATGACGCCTCAACAAAATGGTGTGGCCGAGCGAATGAATCGGACTCTTTTGGAAAGAGCTCGATGTATGATCTCCAATGCTGGGTTGGCACTTGATTTTTGGGCAGAAGCTATTGCTACTGCATGCTACATTGTCAACCGTTCTCCATGTGCTCCTCTCGATTTCAAGACTCCAGAGGAAGTTTGGTCAGGTACTCCTGCTGATTACTCTAATTTAAAAATTTTTGGGTGTCCAGCATATATGCATGTAAATGAGGGAAAATTAGAGCCTAGGGCTAAGAAATGTATTTTCCTTGGTTATGCTTCTGGGGTGAAAGGATACAGATTATGGTATCCTGATCCCAAATCACCTAAATTTGTAATTAGCAGAGATGTTACATTTGATGAGTCATCAATGTTGTACCCTAGAAAAGAGTCTTGTAATCCTTGTGATTCAGAAAAAGAGGATAGCACACAGAAAAAGGTGGAGTTGGAGTTTGATAATGCAGGTCCTTCTTCGGGTACCTCCACAAGTCACACAGATCAAGATGGTGGACAAGATCTTGATCATGTTGAAGAAAAAGCGGAGGATGAACATTCCATTGCCAAAGATAGACCAAGAAGAGAGATTCGACTACCACAAAGGTATGAAGATTATGTTGCCTATGCTTTATCAGTGGCACAGGAAACAGGTGGAGACGGTGAACCTTCCACATATTCAGAGGCGATTCGAAGTGCCGAATCAGATAAGTGGGTGGTAGCTATGAATGAAGAAATGGAATCTCTTCACAAGAATGGTACTTGGGTTCTTATGACGCCGCCGAAAGGAAAGAAAATTGTTGGTTGCAAATGGGTCTTCAAAAGAAAAGAAGGAACTTCAGGTGTTGAAGATGCAAGGTATAAGGCACGATTGGTTGCAAAGGGCTACAGTCAGGTACAAGGTGTTGACTTTAATGATGTTTTCTCACCCGTTGTAAAACATAGCTCTATTCGTGTGTTACTTGCATTGGTTGCCATGTTTGATTTTGAGTTAGAACAGCTTGACGTCAAGACAGCTTTTCTACATGGCGATTTAGATGAACAGATCTATATGAAGCAGCCTGAAGGTTTTGAAGTTGAAGGAAAGGAAGACCATGTATGTCTGTTGAAGAAATCCTTGTACGGACTGAAGCAGTCTCCAAGACAGTGGTATAAGAGGTTTGATTCTTTTATGTTGGGTCATGGTTTCTCCAGGAGCATGTATGATAGTTGCGTATACTTCCGGAAGTTAAATGATGGTTCATTCATTTATTTGCTATTATATGTTGATGACATGCTCATTGCGGCTAAGAATCTTGCAGAAATTCACCAGTTGAAGGCCTTATTAAATGGTGAATTTGAAATGAAAAATCTGGGAGCAGCTAAGAAGATTCTTGGAATGGAGATAAGACGTGATAGAGGAGCTGGAAAATTGTTCCTGACCCAGGAGAATTATATCAATAAGGTTTTGGAGAGGTTTGGCATGCGAGACGCTAAACCAGTAAGTACTTCTCTTGCTAGTTATTTTAAACTATGTGCTGCTCAATCACCACAGTCAAAAGAAGAGATTGATTATATGGCACGAGTTCCTTATTCTAGTGCCGTTGGGAGTATCATGTATGCAATGGTTTGTACTCGTCCAGATATTTCACAAGCAGTTAGTGTTGTTAGCAGGTATATGGCAAATCCAGGAAAGGAACACTGGCAGGCTGTGAAGTGGATTCTCAGATACTTGAAGGGTACTTCAAGCAATTGTTTGGAGTTTGGACGTTCTAATAACTCATTGATTGGTTTTGTAGATTCAGATTACGCCGGTGATCTCGACAAACGCAGGTCTCTTACAGGTTATGTATTTTGCATTGGAGGTTGTGCTATCAGCTGGAAAGCTACTCTACAACATGTAGTGGCTTTGTCCACTACTGAGGCAGAATATATGGCAGTTACAGAGGCTATTAAAGAAGCTTTGTGGTTGAGAGGTTTGTTCGGCGAGTTATCTCTACAGCAAGGGGTTATTACCATTTACTGTGATAGTCAAAGTGCAATTCACTTGACTAAAGATCAGATGTATCATGAGAGAACGAAACATATTGATATCAAGTATCATTTCATTCGTGATACCATTGCAGAAAAGAAGGTCCTTATTCAGAAGATCAATACAAAGGACAATCCAGCAGATATGTTTACGAAGGCTCTTCCAGTTTACAAGTTCAAACAGTGTTTGGACTTGATTGGTATTTACAGTTGGTGATTTTGCCCGTTGGGGCATTGCCGGAGAAGGTTGAGCATATCATTGATTGTTCGGGCCAGGCAGGCCAAGGTGGAGATTTGTTAGGTGGCCTCCCTTAGCCAATCAAATGAAGACTTTGGTGGCAAACAAAAGCCTTCAATCATGCCATGAATTAAGCCTTCAATCATGCCATGAATTAAGCCTTCAATCATGCCTTGAATTATGCCTTGAATCATGCCTTGAATCATGCAACAAATGTTTCAAGCTTGTGCCTATAAATAGATGGAGAAATTCTACTCTTGATGAGAGACACAACCAAAACAAAACCATTTAGCCAAATTCTTTTGAGTGTTGTGAGGTTTTGTATACTCCACGAGTTTATCATTTGATAACTCTATTTGTTCAGGGAGTATAGTGGTTAGGATATCTCCAAAAGTCCGTCATCATATCTTGTATATTTCTCCACATATTAGTGAGTTTTTGGCTCCGCTCCGGCCGTGGACGTAGGTCAGTTTGACCGAACCACGTAAATCCTTGTGTCCATTGTCTCATTTATTTTTCTACTTTATTGTCTTTGTTATTGCCTATACGGGTTATCTACGTCAACTGGGACCCGCATCCCTAACACTCCTTTAAGCCACTTGTCAAGAGTTATAATGTGTACATCATGTCAAGTTCTCTTTCATATATATTATGTTAGCATTAATTTACTTTTTGTGATTTTTTGTTGTTTATTTCTTCTTTGCACAAGTTTTATTTTCAGTTTGCATTGAATAGTTTTTTTTTCCTACCAGTTGAAAAATATGTTCTACTAGAAACGGTGTGTTTTCCAATCTAAATTGGATTTTTAATTGCATCAGATTTTAATTGTCCCTATTAATCCCCCATCTAGGGACCTAATAAGGATATAAATATCCATATCCAGTTGGATACACATATAGTATCATTTTTTTTATTTTGGATCAAATACATCTACAGATAAGAATATGGATTAAAAGTTGGATATGAATAATTAAATATTGTGTTGATAGGATGAATAAATTGTTTTGCCATAGATTGGTGGATTAGATCTCCATTTTGGTGATTATGGGGACTAGCCCTAGGTTTTTGGGTGTGCCATACACATTGTTGGGCTCCGATCAAGAAGATGTCTCTATATAATACAATTCTTGTATCACATGGACTATATGGTTTTTAAATCTAATTTTCCTCATATCCAATAAGCAAGGATATACGCATCCCTTACATAGTAATTGTCCTTTGTATTCAAATTTGGTGGATGCAAAGTGATGTACATTTCCGAACTATTTTCTGTATCTGTACCATATACATGAAATGGAATGCATATGTTAAATGCATATCTAGGGCAGTTAAAAGCTCGAAAAGCTCCTAGAGTAATCCAGGTTTGTCTCAGTGAAAACTCATTCATGTTCATTTTACAATTATACAAACCAAGCTTCAATATAATTCAATATTTGCTCAAATAAATGAAGCAACATGAGCATAGGCAACTTGAACTAGGGTCTATGTCTAAGCTTGGCTCGTTTATGGCTCAGCTCAAGCTCAACTTGTCTAGGGCTCATTAAGGTGTCAATATAACGTTGTTTTAGTACCTAATTAATATTTGCTCATTTTAGCTAATAACATTGTTTGCTCTCAAAGTCATAATTTCCAGCTATTTAAGTTCGGTTAATTTCTATCCAACACTTTAACTAATGTCATAGAGTTAACTCAGACAGTTACAATACTTAAATTATAGCACGCAAGACACAGTGGATACCAAAATATGAAATGACATAAAAAAAAAAAAGAGCCGGTGTTATGGAAAAGTAAGAGGGAAACTCTATTTTACCATATTGTGTGCCCATTAAAAATGACCCGCTAATCTCAAAATGTTGTACCACCCGATAGAATATAAGAATATTATTGCCCTAAACTAAAGATAGTGATTAAAACACAGGTAGATTTGGTATGCAAACATCTACTTGGAAGTTTAAAAATCCATGCACATCCACATATTCAGAAAAACTGGATTTTAGTCGGCATTACACTTCCTCATTTCGTGTAAAGGTGACTCGGTGACTCGTTCATTGACAGGCAGGTAAGTTACCTCTATTTCCTTGACACCATGGTCACCGTTGCCAATACCGTGAAGTATTGACATCATTAATAATGTGGCTTTTGCTACCAAAATTAATATTCCTTCATTGTTTTAAATATCAGCCTGTAGGATCAATATATTTTTCTAAGGCTATTCACAATGGTAAAGTGGAAAAGAGGACAATATTATTTTGTGCTAGGAACTACCAATATTTGTGATAAAAGCAAATATATTGGTCCAAGATATCAACCCGATATATCAATCGAGTTTTTGGCCAATCAAGTTTTTAACTTAGAAGTATGTTTTCCCTCAGTTATCATACCCAAACTTGTTCCTATTCATTAGCAAAATTCCCAATTCTTTCACCTATGCTCTAAATCATTCAAATTGTCAAATCACCACGATATAAAAACTTGTGAGAGGTAGAGAGAGAGAGAGAGAGAGAGAGAGAGAGAATCTCTGTCCTGCATCTGATAGCTGTAAACACAGGAGATCTACTCCATAGAGCTTATTTTATTTTATTTTTCCAGCTTATTTGTTTATAAACGATTACATCATGAATGAAATAGATGAAGTAATACCGCTAGCAATTATCCCCAATTAGAAATTCCAATTAATCACATCAACAACAATCTCAGAAGAAAAATGCCATCTTCATTCCTTTTCTGATACACAAGTCTTCAACTTTGCTACTTCGATTATTCATTCTATAATTCTAAACCAGCTTCTACAAACCTTCATAAATATTCTAAAAAATTCCTTCCCTCAAAAAAAAAAAAAAAAAACATCAAATAAATAAATAACATAGACCTAATGACCTAATGTATTGAAAATATTCAAATCTGGAGTCACTAAGGCTATCTCAAAAAAAAAAAAAAAAAAGACGTTTAAATAACATACTGAATTCAGTCATCTCATGCAAGTACCCATTTCTTCATCCCGTTAGAAATTGGCCCTGAAATGCAAAGTAATTAATAGCATCAAAACTATTCCATAAAAAAAAATTTAAAAAAACGCCTAAAAGTTAAAGGATACTGAATATTACAGAAGAATTCCAAGACGCTTCCCCATATTGTCATCGGAGTTGAGAAACCCTAATTAGAGCGGGAAATTTCGATGAGGGGAATTTCCAAAGGAGCACACTTTTCCCTGGTGAGCCACTTTTTCCAGTGTGCACATCACCTCTTTTGAAAAGAGAGAGTTTTTCCTAGTGAGCACATCATTTATCTCTAAAAAACCTTCCCTGCATTATCTCACTCACATTCTAAAACCCACCTCACTCACTAACTCCTCTAAAAATTTCATATCTCCTTCTCCGCTCTATTGTAGAACCGTCGCATGCCATCCTGATTGAGATCGACCGCTTGTTGCCTCTGCTCGCAACTCATCTCTGTTCGCCACCTCCTTCTCCAGCAACTCGCATGGGTTTAACATGGAAAGATAAGGTTAAAAAATAATAATAATAATAAATAAATAAATAAAAAAATAAAAAAAAGGGACAGTTTTGTTCAGAAAAGTTAAGGACAAATATGTTATAAATCTAAACTTTTAAAATGGGCTCACAGGAATGAGCACGGCCCGCCGCCGGCATGGCACGTATGCCCGGGCCTTGGCCTGGGCTCGGCCCGCCGGCACGGCACGGCACGGCAGGTCCGTGCTGTGCCCGGGCCGGGCCTGCCCGGGTTTTTTAAAAAAAAAACAAAGAAAAAAAAAGATTTAAAATAAAAACAAATGTTATATTATATATAATCTCATTACATTTATGTAATTACTCTATAAATCTCTTTAGAAATTATACAAAGCCCGAAGAGAGGGGAGAGGACCCTAACCGTCACCCTCAACTTATTTTTAATATATTTTCTAAGAGATTTATAAGTTAAAAATTAAAAAAAAAATTGAAAATACATGAATATCCTTACAAATTTAAATACTTTTAATCAAACTTTATTTTCTTCTGATAAGTCTAAGGTCTCTAGTACATCTTCATTAGTCAAGTCTTATTCCCTGTCTTCTGCGTTGTACCAATCCTTCAAGCAGACACATATCTCCAATGTGTCCGACGCCATTGAGGTTCTCAAGTCCGTGAGCACTCTACCACCTGCGCTAAAAGCAGACTCCGATGCTACAGTAGACACTGGAGGAGTTAGTAGATCACGGGCCATGTTGGAAAGCACGGGATATGTTTTTTCCTGTGATTTCCACCATGCCAAAATATCAAAGGATTCATACTTTTCAGGAGATGCATTATCTTCATAATTAGCTCTCTCTAAATAATAATGTAATTCATTAAAATATGTACTAGTTTGTCTTGGCTTTTTTCTGTGAAATAGAGATGATATTATTGGATTACGAATTTTCCTAGTAGATGGTTCTTTTGTAGTTTGTGTTGGCACACCATACATATCTTCATAAGTTTTATACATAATATCTAAATATGTTTTAATATCATTAAGTAAATCCCTCACATTATTTTCATAAGACATATTTGTATAAAATAAATATATTAATATTTCAAGTCCATCTAACTTGCAACGGGGATCCATAACAGTTGCAAAATATAATAAGTATGGAAAATCTTTAAAATATTTATTAAATTTAATTTCCATACGTTGAACAATACTTTCAAGTATAGAGTGATTTCTACATTCATTAAAAACCGAAGTAATTCCGGTTAGATAATATAATGCAATGTGTGTAGTTGGGTAATAAGTTCCTGACAGTGTTCTAGATGCATCTTCAAATTTGCCTAAAAACTTAGAAATGCAATGCAACTGGTGCCATTCATTATTATCTAAACTATACATTGGTGACTCCATTTCATTAAAAGTATTTATTATATTTTTATACTGAATAGCTATGTTTAACATTTTATATGTAGAATTCCATCTTGTTCTAATATCTATAGGTACAATTCTAAGTGATATTTTCATATTTTTACATATTTGTTTAAATGCTTGTCTTCTTGACCCACTATCTTTAATAAAAAGTAATGTATCCTAAGATTCATTAGTGAATCATTTACTATTTTTAATCCATCTTGAATGCATAAGTTTAGTATGTGGCAAATACACCTAACGTGGAATAATTTTCCATCTAGAATTGGTTTTGTATAATTTTTAAGAATTCTAATTGCGGCCGTATTTTCAGAAGCATTATCCAAAGAAATGGTAAATATTTTATTGTCTATTCCAAAAGCTGAAAAAACACTTAGCATGGTTTGTTATAAATTATGTGCATTGTGAGGAAATTCAAATACCCTAAACCCTATTATTCTTTTCTATATGCACCATTCTTGATCTATATAGTGTGCCGTCACGCATAAATAATGAGTCATATTTTTAGCTTCCTAACAATCTGCAGTTATAGTAACTCTAAAAATTAAAGAAGTAAAAATAGCCATTAAAGTGTCCCTCTGCTCTTTATATAGTTTGAACATGTCGGATGTAGATGTTGAACGTGGGACTTTTTTAAATTCGTCAGTAAATGCTGATTTACAAAATCTTTCAAATTTGCGATTTTTCGAAAAAGTAAATGATTGTTCGTCATGTATTATAAATCTTGCTAAATGTTCTCTTGTTTTAATTGGATCATATTTACGTATACCTAATGATCCACCAAATGTGCTTATTTGTGTTTGATGTGGTACATTTGGTGGGTGATTTTTTTCTACGTGTCTTTTAAGATGACATGTTCCGCTACCTATATGAAACGAATAAATTTTATGACAGTGTTTACACTTAGCTTTCCTAACATTGTTTTCTATTATTTTTTCAAAATATTTCCATATGTCCGATATAACAGCCCTAGTAGATGTGGTAGTTTGTGTTTCGGGTATGGTTGTATTAGTTGTTTCTTCCTGAGATACAGAAAATGGTACTTAAGGAGGTTGTTCTAAGGGTTGACATAGATTTTGATATTTTTCATCAGTTAAAAATGGAATAAAAGAACCCGTGACTTGAGAGTAAGAAGCGCCAGACGAGTGTGGATCCATTTTAATAAAATTCCGAAAAAATAAATTAAAATTCTCAAAAAAACTTTAAATTATAAATACCTGTTAACCGCTGAACTATTTGAGAGAGAGAGTGAAATATCTAGTTAGAGAGATGAAGCTGGAAACCGAAATAGCAAAAAAAACCTTGCTTCAATGAGAAAACTTGTTTGGATCTTGTTTGGGAGACTTGCTTGCTTGAGACTTCTTGATCACTTGATTGAAACTTGCTACTTGCTTTGCTTGAGACTTCTTGAGAATTAAAGATTTTAGGAGATTTTTTAGAATGAATTTAGTGTATAAGAATGATGAATGGTAATAGAAGAGATATTGAGGTATTTATAGAGAAAGAAAAGATTTTAATTTGTAAAAAAAAATTACAAAAACCCCCAAAGGCTATTTTGACCGTTGGGGGAGAAATCTGCAATTTTTTTGCAAGAAACCCCCCAACGGCTATAAAAATAGCCGTTGGGGGGCTATTTGCAAAAAACAATTGCAAAAATCCCCCCTAAACACCCCAACGGCTAGTTTTTAAAATATATATATATATATATATATATATATATATATATATATATATATATATATATATATATATATATATATATATATGCCCGGCGTGCCGGGCCGTGTCTGGCACGTGCTAGGCACGGCCCGGCACGGCCGGGTCGGGCGTGCCCAACGGGCCGCCCGGCCCGATTAGCAGGTTTAGTTGTACATCTTGTTCCTTAGTGTGGATTTTCAATTTCAGACAAAACATTATCATTTGCATCTTATAATGAATGGAAACATATGCATTTGACATGTAGAAACATTCCTTTTATAAATACTCCTAAGATAGACCAGTGCTATTATGTTATATATTAATCGAACCTTAACGTTTGTATCATATTATTATTATTATTATTATTATTATGCACAACTTTTTCTAATGCGTCTCCATTTTATGTCCCTTTTATGGGGTTTCTGGCTTATATATATATATCTCTATTTTATGCATGCACGCACGAGCATGCATGTTATGTCCTTGCCTTTGTCCTTGTTTATGTTGTACTTTGTGCGTGGCTCCAATAGTCCCACATCGGTTGGGAACTAAGGAGATATCACATATGCACCCTATAAATAAAGTTTTGGGTTTTTCAGTTTTAAGCATCTTAAAAACAATTAGATTTTCTTTATTTTATAAAACTAATTTGAAAAAGCAGTATTTATTTTGGAAAATTTTCCAATTTGGAAAAATTTCAAGTTTTAATTTTGGGGTTTTTGAGGTTTGGAGAAATTCTCCTATTCTTAGAGGGAGTTTCCAATTTGTCATTGGTCGTTATAATTTGAAACTTTATGATAGTAGATTAATCGTCAGCGCCTGAAAATGTCTATAGCATCTACTGAATCTCGTTAAATTCTATGTCTTATTCTTTTTTTTGCATTAGTTTCTACAATTAGTTCATATTTGGTATTCCGTTTGTTATTGTGTGGTATTATTCTACGTGCCTATTTGTGTGGGTAAGATACTCGCTTTCCGCAACAAGTTATATCAGAGCTGAAGGTTCGACCTTAATATAGAAAAATTATTGAAAAAATAGCATAAGCTTTTTCGTTTATACCGGCTAAAATTATTATGACTAATTCAAAGTTTGAAGTTGAGAAATTTGATGGCCGTAACAACTTCGACATGTGGAAGTGTGAGGTTTTGAATATTTTTTGTCAGTAAGAGTTAGATGTTCCTCTAGAAGAGGAGAAGTCAGAGAAGATGACTGATAAAGAATGAGAAAGAATCAATTGTCAAGCATGTCGTACCATTCGATCTTATCTCATAAAGAAACAGAAGTACCCTTTCATGAGAGAGACATCTGCAAGTAAAATGTGGAATGAGTCGGAGAACAAATTTATGAATAAGAGCAGTGAGAATCGACTCTATTTGAAGAAAAATTATTCTACTTCCAATATCAACCAAATACATCAATTAACGATCACATTGCTGTTTTTAATAAATTAATAGTAGATTTGTTAAATTTGAATGAGACTGTTGAAAATGAAGATCAGACTTTATTATTGTTAATCTTTCTTCCTGATGAGTATGATCATCTTGTCACTACTCTTCTTCATGGTAAGAATAAGGTAATTTTTAATAAAGTATATAATGCATTGTACAATTTTGAAATCAGGAAGAAATATCAGAAAGAGCATGGGTACAATATAGTAGAGGCATATGCTGCCAGAGGCCGACTTCAGAGTTATAAGTCCAATCAGAGAGACAGATCCCAGTCAAGAGACAGACTTAGTAAAGATGAGTGTGCCTTTTGTCATGAGAAAGGGCATTGGAGGAAAGATTGTCTAAAGTTGAAAATATAAGAGTAAGGTTGATTCTGATGCATATGTAGCCAAATGTTAAGATGATGACTCAGATTTTGCATTGGCTGGTCTACCTTCAATTTTCCATTCTAATGAGTGAATTTTGGATTCAGAATTGACATATCATATGTGTTCTCATAAGGAGTGGTTCTTCAATTTTAAAAAGTTTGATTGTAGAGTTGTTTTTATTGGCAACGATAACTCCTACAAGATAACCAGAGTAGATTTAATCTATTTAAAGAATCATGATGGATCAACCAGAGTTTTGACAGATATTCGGTGTGTGCCAGATTTGAGTAAGAATTTCGTTTCTTTGGGAGTCTTAGAAGCAAAAGGTTTCGCTATGTCTATCTGAGATTGAGTTTTCAAAGTCACTTCAGGCGTACTTGTGGTGATGAAAAGTATGAGGAAAAATAACTTATACTAATTTCAGGGTAGTACAATTATTGTATCAGCAGCTACAGTCTCTGAAGATAATACATATACAAAAACAACCATATTCTAGCAGATCATACAAGTAAGAGAGTTTTGCATAATTTGGTTGTTGGCAGTGAAAATTTCTAAGTAAATAGAGTTTTCCACAATAGAACGCGGAGCTAACTCTGTAGCTCCGCGTTTGGCTATATTAGCCTCGCGTTTGAACGAAACGCGGAGCTATTCAATAGCTCCACATTAGTTCCGCGTTCTGGTCTTTTAGCTCCGCGTTTTGATGCGATTAGCTCCGCGTGAGCAGATAACCAGAATCTCAAATTGATTGAGATTATGATTTGGGCTTATCCAAATACCCAAATTAAATCCGATCAGAACTCTAAATCAAGAGATTTAAATCAAAACTAAGATATTTGATTGGAATCCTTGATGAGAACGAATTCTATTTAGATAGAAACTCTCAAATCATCCCAAGGCTATAAATACCCTCTTGGGGAAGCCCTAGGGGTCTTCTTTTCTTCTTTTTTTCGGCATCTTGGAGAATTCAAGTTACGCATAGAGCCTTGAGTTCGTGAAAGACCAGAGAAGATCGTCTACAGTCGCCCGTCATCTTCAAGAGAGAAGAGTTCAACGTCAGATCGTCCAAAGGAGCTGCTTGACAGATCTCATCGCCACATAGATCTCACTATTCATTGTAAAAGAGAGCGATATCATATAAATCCTCTCGTTTGTTCTTTTTTTTTCTCTTGTTCACTTTCATTGTAATTAAGTTATTTAAATGGAAGGAAAGCGAAGAAATTTCGCTGCGAACAAACTGGCAACTACAGTGAGAGCCGTCTCTTTCACTGATGAAGAAATTATGGCACAATCGGACGTCGATATGATTGGATCCGACGTAGACATGCTCGTCGTTGAAATCGACCAGCAGAAGTATGAGGAGTACCTCTCCTCTGAATCAGTTAATCTGGACGAAACACGACACTATCGTCGCGTGCGCTCCAATACCCGAGCAACGGGTAAAAATGTATCCACCGATGAACGGGGATTCTTGGAGACCGCGGCCATAGAGCAGGTGTTTGGACAGGAAATCCTAGCAGAGGATGACCTCCCTACTGCCGAAGAAGACCTGGGAACTGGATTGACCAGAACCCAACTCCGAAATAGAAATCGGAGAGCGAGGCGAAAAGCCATCGAAACCCGCCTTGGACGCGAGGCTAAAGAACGAGAGGCTATGGTCCCTCGCAAACTGGCTCGCGCTAATCGCGAGACCAGTCATTATCGCATTAAACGCGAAGCTACAACTTGCGTTAATCGCAAGGAAAAGCTAGCGTGTGATTTTCCGCGCGAGGCTATTACTGAGCCTAGCAAGAAAGGCGAAGCCAGTAAGATTTGCGCTAGTCGCAAAATTTCTGACACTCGCGAGAAACGCGAGTATAAAATCTCTTTAAAGCCAGCATGTGATTTTCCATGCGAGGCTACTACTGGGCTTAGCGATAAACGCAAAGCCAGTAGCACTTGCGAGAAACGCAAGACTTTTGATACTCTCGAGAAACGCGAGGATAAAATCTCCTTAAAGTCAGCATGTGATTTTCCATGCAAGACTACTATTGGGCTTAGCGATAAACGCGAAGCCAGTAGTACTTGCGAGAAACGCAAGATTTTTAATACTCGCGAGGAACGCGAGGATAAAAATTCCTTACAGCCAGCGTGTGATTCTCCACGCGAGGCTAATACTGAGCTTAGCGAGAAACGCGAAGCCAGTAGTATTTACGAGAGACGCAAGATGCCTCACCTCCATGTAAATCGCGAAGATGATTGGCAGATTGTCGTTAATCATAAAAATCGCGCTAGACGCGAAGTTATGACTTGTGGTAATCATAAGAATAAGCCAGCGTGCAAGAATTCTCTTCTACGCGGGGCTAAGATTCTAGAAGATAAACTTCTGAAGAAACGCCAAGCCAGCGGAAAACGCGAGGCTAGCGTAGCAAAATGAGGAGCTATTCTTCAGGCCCGCGACACAAAACGCGAAGCTAACTTTCAGCTCCGCGTAGATCAACCCGAATACAAAATCAGGGCTGATCATTGCATCAATGGATCAGAACTGAACTCCAGTAATCTCAAGAAGCTTCAGTGGGCTCCTGGATCCTCTCAATAGTTGAATGGGCCCCACAACTCCATGACTAAAGTCACCGACCTCAGGGAGTACTTAACCAAGAAGAGAAGTATAGAACAAGTTCAATCCGAGTCTTCTTGTCATTGCGAGCAACTTATGACGGCAGTATCCACTGTAGTGAATAATTGTTGCTGCAATAAGAACAGGGTATCGGTGTTCGATCGATTAACCGAGTCGGACAAAAATCCTGCTAAGAAAATGAAAGTTACTCCCCGAAAAGAATGGAGAATTGTAACCTCCAATATGGTCGGAACGGGAAAGAAGGTTGTAGAGACGTATAATGATTCGGAATCAAGTGATGAGGAACCCCATCACAACACCCGACTTAAGTCAGGAGCTGTCCCGCCTCGAAACTATAAGAAACTTGCAAAAAGTTCTTATTACGACAACAGCGATAACTCAGCTATAGCTTCACCTCGTTCCTCTGCATCATCTCGGCTATAAAAGTCAGCATCATATATAGCGGATAAATCTGACGACATCGATCAAAGATTTGAAGCCCAAGAAAATATGATTATGGAGCAACAAAAGACAATTGAAGATTTTAGAATGATGCTCTCGAAAGTAGTCGAGAATACTCAGAAGATTGTTGAGGATAACGCTAAGAAAGAAAAAGAAAGCTTGTTCAACAAACTGAATGAGGAAGATAAAGAAGAGAAAGCCCACTCAACACATGAGGACGAGGACAAATATTCTTTTCATGATCCACATGAAGAGAAAATTGAGAAATTGCAAAATCAACTCGAAGCGCTAATGCATAAAAAGAAGTTGAAAGAATCGGGAGTCTCAAGACCATTTCCACCTGAATGGGATATGGTACCATACCCTCAGAAATACAAGCCGCTCAAATTAGAGCCAAATGATGGGAAGGTGTCTCACAGTCAACACATTTATTATTTTTTGTCCCAAGCAGGACATTTGATGGGTAATGACCCAGTAATGACCAAGGTATTCGCAAGTACCTTGCGAGAGCCTGCCTTTACTTGGTTTATGCAGCTGCCCCTAGATACTATTAATGCCTGGTTTGATGTGGAGAAACTATTTCTCTCACGTTTTTTTGAGGATGATACCGAAATTACGGTTCATTCCCTCCTTGCAACTAAACAAGGGGAACAAGAAACAGTAAAATACTTCATAGAAAGGTTCCGGGAGAAATTCGTGCATTGCAAACACGGAATGATCCAGGAAACTCTAATCGAGACATGTCGACATAATCTTAAAACTAACGTGTTCCTAAAAATGGGGGTCGTAGAGTCTATGACATTGAGGGATTTGCTCAAGCAGGGAGAGCATGCAGAAGATATAATTCGCTGAATTAAGGGATGTCGTAGCACGAGAAACTCTATAAATAACAGGCCATATCCACAGAATTTTAAAAATAAAGGGAAGGCTGTGATGGCGACAGTTGCAGATCCAAAACCAAGACCTCAGAATCCGAGAGGTGCAGGTCAAAAAAGGCCCCGCCAAGATAGAACTTATACATTCAAGACGGAGCAGACATGTACTCTATTCCATCTCCTCCTTAGAAAGGGCATGTTGAAACTTCCGGAAAATAGAAAACCGTAAGACGTTGGTAAAACTAACGACCCCAACTATTGCCTGTACCATCGGAATGTCAGGCACCCAACTAAGGATTGCTATCCTCTTAAGAACCGAATTCAGGCATTGATAGAAGCCGGGATTCTCACACTTAAAGAGGAACAAAAGAAAGTTTCTGCAAATATGGCAACTTTAGTAGTAGGAACCAATGAGTTCCCTACTAGAGCAATCCCTGTACTAGTAGGGAAGCCAATATCGACACCAAGCACGCGCAGCCCGCACTTGCAAGTTAGCCCCTTGGGTATGCTCCGAACCACAGCCGTGACAAAGTCATTCTCATTGGCTAGCAGCCGGATTTCGCTGAGGGTGCCGAAAATATTTCGATGATAAATATCATGTTGTTTCCGCTACTTTTACTAGCCATTGGAATGGCCAATTGGGTGCTATAAATAAAATTTTTTTATTGCCCAATGTTGTTAAAGCAGCGGGAAGAGGAGATCAAGTTCCTCGCCAACCCTATCATACTGGGGGTAAAAGTATGAAATCAATTGCCCAATGCTGTTAAAGCAGCGAGAAAAAGAGATCAAGTTCCTCGCCAACCCTATCATACTGGGGGTAAAAGTATGAAATCAATTGTCCAATGCTATTAAAGCAGCGAGAAAAGGAGATCAAGTTCCTCGCCAACCCTATCATACTGGGGGTAAAAGTATGAAATTAACTACCCAATGCTGTTAAAGGCAAATGGGAGAGGAAATCAATTCCTCGACAACTCACCATGCTGAGGGGAATAGCATGGCTAGCCCAACGCAAACGGCAATTGGTAAAGGCTAATCAAATCCGTTGATAGCTGGGGATTTGCTAAATATCCCATAAACTCTGTCATGATAAATTCCTACCTCTAACAGTATGATTTGGATTATTCCCATCTCCGTTCAAGTTACGCGTGAGAGCACTTGGACTAGGCATGCGCAATTAGGCGCATCTGCCGAAATCTGGTGATCCTGACCCGGTCATCTTGGGATGTGCAGTTCAAGTACGCATGGGAGCCTTGAACCGCCTCCACTTGTTCAAGTTACGCAGATGAGCACTTGAACTTCTTGCTTAAAACTAGGCATGCGCAATCTGGCGCCTCTGCCGAAATCTGATGATCCTGACCCGATCATCTTGGTATGTACAGTTCAAGTTACGCATGAGAGTCTTGAACTGCCTCCACTTGTTCAAGTTACGCAGATGAGCACTTGAACTTCTTACTTAAAGCCAAGCATGCGCAATCTGGCGCCTCTGTCGAAATCTGGTGATCCTTACCCGATCATCTTGGTATGTGCAGTTCAAGTTACGTATGAGAGCCTTGAACCGCCTCCACTTGTTAATGTTACGCAGATGAGCACTTGAACTTCTTACTTAAAACTAGGCATGCGCAATTAGGCGCCTCTGTCGAAATCTGATGATTTTTACCCGATCATCTTGGTATGAGCAGTTCAAGTTACGCATGAGAGCCTTGAACCGCCTCCAATCAAACTAAGGCATGTGCAATTAAGCGTCTCTGTCTAAGTTAAATGATCCTTATCTGATCATTTCAGGTACTAACAAGCCTAAGTTACGCAAATGAGCCTTAGATTGTTTTACCAAAACTATGAACCATCTATTTGTTGAGCAAGCAAAATTCTTGAAGCCAACAGATAAAGAGAAAAGGAATTATCTTTATTCATGAAGCAAAATATTACAGAAGAAGAAGGAGTTATAACTCTCCCAAAAATCTTCAACCTATTCATCGACTCATCAATAACCCGACAACAAGTTTCCTCCATGGAGTGTTGAGATTCCCTGGTTCACATGCAAAAGATCTCTTCTGCAAATATCAGCTATGATCTGTTTAAAATTCTTAGTGGATCATTTGAAGATACTGCTACAAGAATCCTAATGAAGATGCACAAGTTGGATTCGACATGCTACAAGCCCTTAGATGATCATCTCTATTGCTTTGGAAAGCAACAGAGATTGTCATCTAACAGAAATGGTCCTCAAGAAAACTTAATGAGCTGCCGCAGAGTTCTTGTAACTCCTTCAAAAGTTTATCTTTTAGAACCAGAGCTTGAAACCTGCAACTATGTTGTAAAGCATATGCTTCTGGCTTCCTTAGAGTTACTTTTGCTGATGAAGATCGGAAGAGCCACATGCACTCCTCTTCAAAAAGGATCTGGTCCAAGTACTTCACTACAAAAGAAGAATCAAGAGTTATAAAAAGTTTTACAAAACTCGAAAAATCTCGGAGCTAAGGATAAACTCCGCGCGCAGTTGAGAAAATAGCCTCGCGTTGAAACGCAACTGCTAGTCAAAATAGCCTCGTGTTGAAAGGCGACTGCTAGTCAAAATAGCCTCGCGTTAAAATGCGACTGCTAGTTAAAATAGCCTCGTGTTTCAAATGCGAGGATGACGCGATAACTTCGCGTAGAAAAAGACCAGAGTTTTTCTCCATCTTCTCCTTTCTTCTCAAGCCTTACGGCCGGAAAACGGCGATCTCGCCGGTTCAAAAATGGCTGGTCGGTTAAAACCGAGCCAAAACACTCCAAAATTGATCTAAGAAGTCTAAAAGTTGGAAATTTCTACCTCCAATTGGTGCAGCTTGGATTGGCTAGCCATTGTGGCCACTGCCTCGGCCGTCGCCTCCACTGCTAATGCCGGCCGTCGATAGTGAGGAGGCGCGCGATGCCGTACTCTTCTTAGATGACATCCTAATGATGAAAATCTACGGAGAATCGAAGGAAGATCGATTGAAGATCGTTCGTCGACATGAGTCGCTCGGTCACCTGAGCTCTGGATTCTTCGACTCTTCAAATGAAGAAGAAGAAGAGTCAGAGACTCTATTTAAAAGAGAGAACCCGCCTCTTGGTATTCGGCACAAGGTTCGTAGTAATTACTGAGTAATTAACTGAGTAATTACTGAGCAATTAATGAGCAGTTACTCACTAGAACACGAGGCTATTTAGCTCCGCGCAAGTGAACAAAACGCGAGATAAACTTGGTATTTTAACTCTGCGTTTAAAGATCCAAAGTATTTTAAAATTTGCTAAGTTCTAAGCCATTTTGGAAACTTTGGAGGGGATTCTGTTGGCAGTGAAAATTTCTAAGTAAATAGAATTTTCCACAACAAAATCCGGAGCTAACTCTGTAGCTTCGCGTTTGGCTATATTAGCCGCGTGTTTGAACGAAATGCGGAGCTATTTAATAGCTCCGCGTTAGTTCCGCGTTCTGGTCTCTTAGCTCCGCGTTTTGATGCGATTAGCTCCGTGATTGAGATTATGATTTGGGTTTATCCAAATACCCAAATTAAATCCGATCAGAACTCTAAATCAAGATATTTAAATCAAAACTAAGATATTTGATTGGAATCCTTGATGAGAACAAATTCTATTTAGATAGAAACTCCCAAATCATCTCAAGGCTATAAATACCCTCTTGGGGAAACCCTAAATGTCTTCTTTTCTTCTTTTTTTTGGCATCTTGGAGAATTCAAGTTATGCATAAAGCCTTGAGTTCGTGAAAGACCAGAGAAGATCGTCTACAGTCGGCCGTCATCTTCAAGTGAGAAGAGTTCGACGTCAGATCGTCCAAAAGAGCTGCTTGACAGATCTCATCGCCACATAGATCCCACGATTCATTGTAAAAGAAAGCGATATCATATAAAACCTCTCGTTTGTTCTTTTTTTTCTCTTGTTCACTTTCATTGTAATTAAGTTATTTCAATAGAAGGAAAGCTAAGAAATTCTGCTGCGAACATTGGTGAAGTAAGACTTATTAAAGGTGCAAAAACCTGTAAATTAGATTTCTGTGAGTATTATGTTTTGGAAAAGTAGACAAAAGTGAAGTTTGGCACCGCTATCTAGAATATTAAATGTATTTTAAACTATATCCACTCTGATGTTTGGGGACCTATAAGAACACCTTTGGAAGGTATGCAGTATTTTGTTACTTTTATTGATATTACTCTAGAAAAATTTGGGTGTATCTGATAAAGACTAAAAATAAAGTATTAGAAATTTTTCTTAAATAGAAAAAGATGATTGAGACTCAGACAGGCGAGAAGACAAAGAAGCTCAGATGACAACGGTGGTGAGCATAAAAATGATCCATTTCTAAAAGTTTGTCAAGATGAAGATATTGTTCGACACTTCACCAATACGGATTCACCATAGCAAAATGGGATGGTAGAATGCATAAGCCGGACTTTATTGGAGAAGGTTCAATGTATATTGCTTAATGCTAGATTTTATAGGATTTTGGGCTGAGGCCGTGATTTATGCATGTCATCTCATTAATCGATTATCATATTGAAGGCAAGGCGCCGATTCAGGTATGGTCTGAAAAACCTGCTAATAATTATGATTCCTTCCATATGTTTGGTTCAACTATTTATTATCATATGAAGGAGTCTAAATTGGATTCGAGAGCCAAGAAAGTATTGTTCATGGGGGATTAGCTCGGGTGTGAAGAGATGTCTCGCCTTTGATGTCCAAATTCAATGAAAATCATTTTAGCAGAGATGTCACATTTGATGAATCTGCCATGTTGAAAAGGGTGACATTTAGCAAGTCTGGAAAAGAGAAGAAGACTAGTGGTGTTCAGCAACAAGTGGAGAGTGCTCCACAATATGTGGAGTTTGAAAAAGTCAGAATTGACCCAGTTTATATCGACAGTGCAGTGACAGAGGAGAATGTCTAAAAAGAAACGGAAGATGTTTTAACCCAACAACCTCCATAACAACCAAGCTCAATTGAATATGACAGGTCACGTCCAGAAATTAAGAAACCTGCTTGCTTCCTTAATACAGTGGTGGCCTATGCACTTTCTAGATGCAGATGATGTTCCTTCCACCTATAAAGAAGCAGTTAGAAGTTCAAAAGATAAAAAGTGAAAGAGAGTAATAGATGAAGAGATGCAGTTACTTTAGAAGAATCAGATTAGGAATTAGCTCAACTACCTAAAAATAAAAAGACAATTGGATGCAAATGAGTATTTGCAAAGGAAGAAGAATTTCCTAATAAGAATTATGTCCACTACAAGGTAAGATTAGTGGTAAAAGACTACGCTCAGAAGAAAGGAGTTGATTATAATGAGGTATTTTTTCAGTCGTTAAACATTCTTCCATTTGAATTCTATTAGCCTTGATAGCACAGCTTGATTTGGAATCAGTTCAACTTGATGTGAAAATCACATTTTTACATAGTGATTTGGAAGAGAAAATATATATGGCTCAGCTTGATAGATTCAAGATTGCTGGAAAAGAAAATTGGGTTTGCAAATTGAAAAATCACTATACAGGTTGAAGAAATCTTCGAAGCAGGGTACAAGTGATTTGATCAATTTATAATAGGATTGAAGTACAGCAGAAGCAAATTTGATCACTATGTGTATTTTTGCAAATTACATGATGGGTCTTTCATTTATCTACTCTTGTATATTGATGATATGTTGATAGTTTCGAAGAGCCAAGAAGATATTAAAAAGCTGAAGGCTCAGCTGA
Source organism: Dracaena cambodiana (assembly GCA_036321105.1). Lineage (NCBI taxonomy): Eukaryota > Viridiplantae > Streptophyta > Magnoliopsida > Asparagales > Asparagaceae > Dracaena > Dracaena cambodiana. The sequence goes on from JAYEPQ010000003.1 coordinate 41,294,639, forward strand.
ATTAAGAGTTTGAAATGAAAGATTTGGGTGAAACTAAAATATTCTTGGTATGGAGATAAGCAGAGATCAAAAGAAATGTAAGATTTGGTTGCTCTAGAAATAATATCTGAAGAAGGTGCTAGAGTATTTTAGCATGGCAAAACAATCAAAACCTGTAAGTATCTCACTTGCTCCTCATTTCAAGTTAAGTGCAATTTTATCTCCTAATATTGATGAGGAATGTGAGTATATGTCTAGAGTTCTTTATTCAAATACAGTTGGTAGGTTGATGTATACTATAGTGTGTACGAGATCTGATATTTCACAGGAAGTTGGCATTGTGAGCAGGTATATATATAATCTTGGAAAAGGACATTGGCAGGCTGTGAAATGAATTTTATGGTATCTTCAGAACACCGTAGATGTCGGTTTGTTATTTGAGCGTGATGATACTCTTGGACAGTATGTAGTTAGATATGTTGATTCTGACTTCGCAGGTATAGATAAACATCGATCAACTACTGGTTACATATTTACTTTTGTTAAAGCATCAGTGAGTTGGAGGTCTACTTTGCAATGCACAGTTGCTTTATCTACGATAGAAGCAGAGTATATGGCAGTTACAGAGACAGTAAATGAGACAATTTGGCTACAGGTGTTGCTTCAAAACTTGGGGGTTGTTCAGAAATAGGTTACTGTATGTTGTGACAGCCAGAGTGCCATTCACTTAGTAAAGAACCAAGTGTATCATGCACAGACAAAACATATTGATGTCAGATATCACTTTGTACAGAAAATTATTGAAGATGAGAAGACATTATTTCATAAGATTGGAACTACAGAGAATCCCGCTAATGATGACCAAGATGGTAACTTTGACCAAGTTCAAATATTATTTGGATTTGGTCAATGTTTTGTCAGTCTGAAAATCTTTATTTGGAGGCGCTAACGATATGGGCTTTCTTCGCCAAGGTAAAGATTATTGCATTTTGTCTGTGGTTCCAATATTCCTACATCGGTTGAGAACTAAGGAGATACCACGTATGAGCTCTGTAAATAGGGTTTTGGGTTTTGGTTTTAAGCATCCTAGAAACAATTGGTTTTCTTTATTTTAAAAAATTGTTTTGAGAAAACAATTTTTATTTTGGGAAGTTTTTCAATTTGGAAAAATTTTAAGTTGTAATTTTGGGGTTTTTGGGATTTGGGAAAATTTTTCTATTCTTAGGAGGAGTTTCCAATTTGTTATTGGTCGTTATAATTTGAAACTTGAAAATAATGGATTGATCATCGGCGCCCGAGGATGTAGGTAACATTTTATTGAAGCTCGTTAAATTTTGTATCTTCTCTCTTTTTTGGCATCAGTTCCTATTTGATATTTTGTTTGTTATCGTGTGGTATTATTCTGGATGCCTATTTGTGTGGGTAAAATACCCACTTTATGCAACAATTCAAATCTAATTGCAGATTTTATGAGATATTCAAATATAGGTTTCATTTGAATGGTTACCAAGTTCAATTTAATTTTTTGTGTTTATGCCGACAACCTGCGTCCATGATGTGTGTTGTTGCTTGGTCGATAACTTCTCCTTATCTAGCCACGCCTTTTATTATGCATCAGCTTGTTTGGTCTTACTCATTGTTCATGTAATTCCCCTAACCAACCACGTTAGTAATGCAATGCAGTATATTTATACTTATCATATCGGTCTGATAAAGAGTATATTGCCATCTTTTTTTAATTTCTTTGTTATTGCTCTGTTGGCTCTGCGAAAAGTGTTTGGACCATTGCTGATCTCGAAGGATCAGATTTGATAACTTAAAGAAGATTAGAATTTTCTATGGATCAGATAATGAATGCTAGCTGATTCCATAAACGTTTACATGTTGCATAATTAGCGCCATGTTTACATTTCTTTCCATGTATGACATTTGTCCTTCACTTTGCATTTTATCATTCTTCTTATCCAAAAAACTCTCTTTCTATGATGAATGAATGTGTCAAGCCAGATGTCTCGCACTGTTTCCAATGAACAGCATACGAGTACAAATAATAGTTACCATCAAAATATGAAGTCTTGAATACGCTAAAGCACCCGGTAACTAGATTTAATTTATAGTCTTACAGATTCATGGGAGTCTAGAGGCGGCTCCATGACTTCTTGAGTTGGCTCGCACATATTCAAGATGGAGCCTCCATTATTTGTGTGACACTTTGTTTTGGACACTTCCAACTAGTTTCTGGCTCTTTCTATATAATACTTAGTTCCGCGCGCACACACAGCATTACCTTTGGGTCGATGTGTTACGGTCCTTTCCAATTTCGTTGAAGAAGAGTAAAGTCCCTCCGATCCATTTAATGAAGAAATATGAGCAAAAGCTCATGAAGAAGAAGAAGGGAAAAAAAAAAAAAAGGAGGTGAGTAGAAGCAGCTAAGCTCGTCCCCAGTGCTTGTTGAGCCCAAGCAATGCTTTATTTCCTGGGCAAAATAAGAACATGGGATTTCTTGCTATATAAGCAACATACGAATGGGGTATTTACATATTTGTTCCTTAAATATTTATAAATTATAATTTAGTCCCCAACATTTCATATTTAGAATTTAGACTCCAAATTATCTAAATTACTGCAATTTAATCCCCTCCCTAACTTCCGTTGACCCAGTTTATTTTTTTATTTTACCCCCTTCTTAATTCATTTTTCCCTCTTCTTCCTCTCTTCTCTTTTTCTTCATTCTCCCTTCTCTCTTCTGATTCTCTCTTCCTCCTCTCTTTTTCTTTTCTTTATCTCTCTCCCTCCTCTCCTCCTTTTCTTTATTAAGTTCATTGACTTCTCCCCTTCTTCTTCTTCTTCTATTTTATCTCTCAATTCTTTCCTCTTTTTCTTCATAGTAGTATTTAAGTCATTTCGTTATTTTAAAAAATAAAATTAAATTATGTCGTTTATTTAGACGAAAAAACTAACGAAGATTTAGAGATTAAATTCTAAATATAAAGATTTAGAGAACTAAATCATAATTTATAAAGATGTAAAGGACAAACCTGTAAATACCCTGTATGAATTGAAGTATAAGATCCATCCATCTATCAGAAATTCAGAATAAGAAAGAAACTGTCTGACCTTTTCAAGTCATATATAGGAATAGTTTACATATCTATTCTATTAAGTAAAAGCTTACTTTTAATTACTTTTTAATTTATTTGTTCAGGTGAAAAAAAAAAAAAAGCAGACAATCCTTTTTATGATTCATCATCACAAACAATCTGTAAAATCTTATTTAGGCACTTAATACTCAAATAAATATACAGTAGTACTACCATCATTGTATGCTGAACCATAAACTCATGATACAGGGAATTTTCCACGAGGAAGAGATCTGCTGCGTCTGACTTCATGATCACTTGTCTTGCGAAATAAACTGGCTGGGGGCTTGTTCTCATGCTTCATACTGGTCAGTGGCTCCACAGCATGAAAACATGTCCTGAGAGAAATTTTAAAAAAAAAAGACAATTTGAGTAGAGAAAAACGTTACATATGATGCATAAATAATGTTGGCATAAATGCAGAGAAAGTATACCTTGGTTCAATGTTCTGAGAGGCTCTAATCCCGTACCGTTGAAGTTTCTTCTCCCTTAGACTACAATTTACAAGTGAATCAATCACGTTGCACTCATTTTCTGTTTCTGAGAAATCGTCCTTTCTAGCCACTAGTTTCCCTCTGCTATCAGTGCTGGCTTTTTTAGCCTCAGCCTTGAACTTCCTGATTAAGAGTGTCGGCTTCAACTGCTCCTGTTCATGCTCAGAAAAGACTCTCCTTATACTCTCACTTGAAAATAGCGTTGGTATGTTGGTGATGGATTTATCAGTAGATGCCTTGTCAGGAAATTGCAATTTTACAGCCACACTCTCGCCAACACTTATGTCCCTTGCCTTGCTTTTGATGGTAGTGGCTCGGCCCGAGGAGGATGACCTTGTGACAGGAGATGGAGACCGTCGGCTTCTAGACTTGATGTGATTCTCTTCAGCAGCAAAAGGTGATCTGGAATCAAGTAGTTCCTTATCTGATAAGACGGAGGGAAACCGAGCCTTTCTTTGCTTCCCGGATGAGCAGCTTCTGGACTGTGTAAAACAACATAAAGGTACAAAAGTTAATTGCTTCTTGTTTGCGAGAAGATATTAGTACTATCAAAAAACTTTTATTACACAACTAAATTAACTAGCTGGTTCGGATTAGGCATGCTATTCAACAATTTAGCATTGATATCTTGCTATTTCCGTCTAAAGGTCATACCAAGATCGAGGGAGAGTCCTTTTGGAAAAGTTTGTTTCCAAACTCAGCTTAAACCAAATTTCCTTGTAACTATAAAATTATTCTATATCCTTTTCATGAGCAACGGTTACTTGCAATGGAAGCAACATCTCCTCAACATTTCCAAAACTTTAAAGTACATGAGAAGAATCTAACATACTACTTCTTAGCGCTTGGGAAATTGCTTGAGATTCTCCAGAGTGCAGCCGTGAAGCATGATATGGACACGGGGTATGGATAAAATATGATTCAAGCATGACAATGCAATAGATTTTTAAAAGAAAAACTAGGGCACAGCTACAACATTGATAAGGAAAAAATTATGTATATTATAATTATATAAACAAAAATAAATAGGTGCATCTATATGGATACAATACAGATACAACATGATATGGATATACGAATCAGGCAGATCCTAAACCTTTCAAATATCAGTATCGTGAATAGGTCAGTAGTTGTATCTATGTACTATTCAATCAATATTGAAAATAACGCGCTATGAAACTCGTTATATTGCGTTATGATACTTACTCAACGTTATATAACAGAAGAAAATAACTCATTGCACTGTAACGGTGCGTTTTTTACGTTGTTTTATGCTATTTTATATTATATTACGTTATGTTACATTATATTATATTATTTACAGTTTTGAGTAATTTCTAGATTGGTGTAGATTTTTGTTAGTGATTGTTAGCTCATTGTTACATTATTTACTTCAATACTTGTTGTTTGTTTGATTGGTTACTTGTGGAACTGATAGTTTATAAATTTACGATTGTTTGCTATAATTTCTCTCCGATTATTGAATTTTGTTATTTATTATTGATTCATTTGAGCTCTTAGTTGAACTGAAATGAGTATGAATTGAGAATTATAAAATATAAATTACAGTATTGGTAATGAATGAAACTGAAATAAATAAATTTAAAATTATTTTTTGGGTAATAACAAAATTACAATTGTGAACTTAATATTATTTATAAAGGTAAAATGTTAAAATTATTATGAAACTTGCTAGGAATTTAGAATAATTTCTAATAATTATAATACGATTTTACATTTTTTGTTTAATGTTTAAATTTATTTTTTAATTTATAAGAAATTTTAAATATAGTTTTTTACTTATTGTTATTAAATAAATTGGAAATTGCATAACCTACATTACGCGTTACACTATATGTGATGTAACCTAATGGAGACTAAAACATTACATTATCGTTATCGCTATTTTAAATATTGTAATTAATATCCTAGATAAGTGAAATATTTTCAAGTTATTTAAATTAATAGTTACCTGGATAATCATATGAACATGATAAATTATATATAAATGCAATGCAATATGAATTTGATGTTTTCATTTTGAAAATCTCTGATACGCCTAGGACACAGCAAATTTTTGGATATGCGAAAAGAAGTACTCAGCACATAGCTAACCAAGTATCAGAAAGTCCAGGTATTGGATAGGTATCTCAAATAGGTATGTCTCCTTGATACTATCATATGTGTGCATTTATATTTTAAGACAAGAGAAAACTCTAATACATTGCTCAATGAAGAATCTACATATATTAGACCCAATGTTTAAAATAACGATAACGGAAACGTAACGTTTTGTCTCTGTTAGGTTATATAGCATATAGTGTAACGCATAACGTTCGTTATGCGATTTTTGATTTATTTAATTAAAAATAAATATAAAACTATATAAAATAAATTTTATAAATTGAAAATTGAACTAAAAATTCTAAAAGAAAATATAAAAAAAATTATATCCCAGTTTTAATTCTAAATTTCTAATAAGTTTCACAATAATTCTCATATTTATCTTCATAAATTAAATTACATTCATACCTATAATTTCAGCCATTATCTAAATAAGAAAACAAGATTTCAAATTTATTTTTAATTATTATCAATATTATAATTTATATTTTGTAATGCTCAATTTATCTTATTTTTAATTGTTTATTTTAAATTAGCTGAGAATTCAATTTAATCAGTAAAAAACAAATTTTAGTAATTGGAAAGGAATTATAACAAAAAAAAAAATCAGTAATTGGAAATAAATTATAACAAGTAAATAAGAATGTATAAGATAACAATGCCACAAACAATCAAATAAGCACACAACAATCCATCAAATGAAAAAAAAACTACAGCAATTTGCTAACAATCAAAATAAATAATTGAAATCAATATAAAAACTATTTAAAAATTATTGTAAATAACGTAACATAACGTAAAATAATGAAAAATAACATAAAAAATGCACCGTTATGGTGCATTTAATTATTTTTGACTATTAAATAACGTTGGCTTTCTGTTAGGTTTCATAACGCAACATAAAGGATTTTATAACGCGTTATTTTCAACATTGATTAGACCTCATAACACTCAAACAATAAACCCTTTAGTGACATAAGACTAACACAAAAATAGAATACTATCACTAATCATATTTTAACAACATAACTAATTCTATCCAACCCCACAAACTCAAAACGAATCAAGAGTTTGGCGAGAAGAGCAAATCACACTGGACAGGAAGGATGCTTGATGAGTAGGTGACATGGGTCAACTGCAGAAGAACTGAGTAGAAATTGAGGCACAGGACAAGCATGAGCAGAATTGTTGCTAACAACAATGCGTGAGAAAATACAAGAAGACTCGTGATCAATATTAGAACAAGTACGAGTAGATTCGTGTCTCATAGTAGAGATGTCAGAAAGTGTGAGTAGACTTGTGACACGAAGAGACTGGTTGCACAAGGAGACTAGTGGCTAATAGTAGAGATGTGAGAAAGCACAGCAGACTTGTGGCATGAGGAGACTTGTGGCTAAAGACATGATTTAATTTGAGGAATAAAGAAGAGTTTGTCGTAATGAAGATCGGATGTTAGATGAGTGGTTGACACATGCCGGTCATCAAGAGGATATTTCCAATCTGATGTAGATTGAAGGAGCAATGGTTTGTATAATATCCCTGACTCAATAGTTCCATAGCGGATGTGAGAAGAGCTAAATAGTTTATAATGATTCTCATAAAGTTATAAAGTAATTATTGCTAGTTTTTTTGGAAGAGGAATCTGTCTCTAATTATAAACTATTTTAGCTCTTGTATCATTTTACGAAAACACTTTAGCATATGCAAACCGAATATGTTGTCAGTATATATACGTATTCGTTTACTGTATATCGGAGCGGGACATGACAGGTATTGAAATGGTATCAAAGCTAAACACCAGCCGAATATGTACTGAACTAAGTGCCACATGTACCTGAGTGTTGCACGGAACAAAGTGCCACGTAAAAGTGGGGATTAATTCTTGAATTTATGGGAGCCACCTCTAGAATCTCATACCGCTTGGTGAAATGTTAACGTATTACTGTGTCTATCTAATGAGGACATCAAATACTCAAAGGGGAGAAGAATGTAATACCCCTAACTCAATAATCTCATATCGGATGTGAGAAGAGCTAGAATACTTTATAATTATTCCATGAAGCCATAAAATAATCGTAACTAGCCTTTTTGGGAAGGAACCGTTACTAATTATAAACTATTTTAACAATTGTTATTCTGACGGAGATTTTAACATATTTAAAGCAAATATGTTGCCCGTATCTGCTACACGTACTCGAATACCGTATATTGGGAGCTGGGCGTGATATTTTGCACTGCGCACACATGGAGGCGGCCCAGCACCATCTTGGAGGCTGAATCTAGGTCTAGAACCTTAGTGGCTCTGATACCATGTTAAGATTAGAGGAAACTCTAATATATTGCTTAATTGAATATTGAACCAAGGGGGTCTACATATATAGGTCTCATAATACAAGTGGTATGAAACTAGATACAAAGATAAGCACAACACTTACTATAACTAAATTATATCTCAACCAATGTAGAAAAAATCGCATTTCGTAACGCGTTTTAACGCGTTACGAAACGTAATGATGGCCTTTGCGCTCCGTAGCAGGGCAAAATAATGCCCTGCTGCAAAGCGCACGTTTTTTTTTAAAAACGTGTGTTACGTTATATTATTTCATAACGTAACGTAACGCACGTTATTTACACACTTTTTTTTTATAAAAACCCGACCAAAACTCCCCACTCCTAGTTTCACCCGATTCTCCGATTAACCCTAATCAGAAATTTTTCCCCTTCCCCGATCGTCATTCGCCCTCTCTGAATTTCTCTCTGATTCCGACAAACTCCGGCCAAATCCTCTCCGATCCTTCGCCGACAATCCCTCCTTTCCTTCTCCAATTGCCAATCATCTCTGATCCTCTTCATTTTTCTGCTGACAGCCCTACCCAACCCCTTTTTTGCTCCGACCAACTCCGGAGTCCAGATCATCTCTGATCATCCCCCTCTTGCTCCGACGAACTACGGATCATCTCCAATCATCCCCCTCTTTCTCCGACCAACTTCGAATCTACATTCACTCTCTCCAGTCGACCGCCTTGCCTCCAAACTGCAGATTCCTCTCCGCCATCCTCTCCGTTTCCTTTGCGACCAAGCCAGTGGAAGAGAGGCCAACGTTCTGTTCGTTCTCCGGCATGCCGCAACTCTAGTGAAGTTTCTGGAGGTAATTTTTTGAGTTTTTTTATTTATTTATTTATACAGCTTTTTAATTTCCAGTGATCTCAATTGTGGAATCAGTGTTTGGAGAAGTTGTGTTTGAAGGTAGTTTTTTTTTTTCATATATTAACAGTTACAAAAAACTGAAATAAATGTTTTTAAAAAAATTTGTTAACTGTAAAAATAGTAAATCTTTAAATGCTTAACTGAATTAAGCTAATTTATTTAAAAAAATAAATTAAACAGTAAACATGTTATTGAATTAAATTTAGGATAAACTAAACATGTTATTGAATTAATATAGATCTTGTGAAAACTAAATTGAATGAGTTGAATTATATTGTGAAATTGTTTAATGATTTGAAATAATTTTATGGATGAATATATCTTTGTGATTGTTTTATGACTTGAATTGAATTGTGAAATTGTTGAATGACTTGAATTAAATTTATGGATGAATTTTTTTGCGTGATTGTTGAATGACTTGAATTAGAAGCAATTGTTGAATTATTTGTATCAAAGTAATTCTTGGAAAATTATATTATTTTATAAATTGAAATTTGATAATCCGTAAGAAGAATCATGTCAAAAAATATGGATCCGGCTAGAGAATGGGGGATTCACAAAGAAGGAGAATCTCTAAATTATTTTTACTGTAAATTCTGTAATCATCACATAACTGCGGGAATCACCCAGCTTAAACACCATTTGGCCGGTACTAGATATGGAGTAAAAATGTGTGAACGAGTCCCGCCAGATGTAAAGAAAATATGTAAAGATACTTTGAAATCTACAGAAATAGAAAAGAAGGGATCTCTAACCCGTGAAATTGGGAGAATGGGGAACCAGACACTAAATTAGTGAGTCAAGAGCTTGAAAGCACCGCTGGTAGCAACACTTAATCTCGAACTTTAGGTGCGATGAATAAATTTATTAATTTTGAAACCCGTCAATTTACGTTAGAGACAGCCTTAAAGAAAGATGGTAGAGAGGACTGTGTCAGAAAAATAGACAGATGTATCTATGCAAACGGGCTGTAATTCAACATACTGAATAGTCCATATTGGAAGGAGATGATCGAAACAATTGGAAATTTTGGATTTGGCTTGAAGCAACCAATTCCATACGAGATAAGAATCCGGATTCTTAAGGCCGAGGTTGAGAATATTGACAAAATTAAGGAAAAGCAAATGGCGGCATGGGAGAAATATGGTTGTACATTGATATCAGATGGGTGGACTGACAGGAAGAGCAGAAGTTTGTTAAATTTTCTTGTGAATTCACCAGAGGAAACTTTCTTTTATAAGTCCATTGATACATCAGCTCAGTTCAAGATAGGAGATTACTTGTGGAAGTATTTTAATAAGATGGTTGAGGAGATTGAAGAGAATAATGTTGTCTAAGTGATTAGGGACAACCACACTTATGTAAATGCGAGCATAAAACTTATGGATTCACGAAAATATTTTTACTGGACTCCTTGTGCAGCTCATTGTATTGATTTGATGCTGGAGGATATAGGAAAGATGAAGATCCATAAAGAGACTCTTGAAACAGCAAAAGGGATAATACAATTCATATATAATCATGGTTGAGTTTTGAGTTTGAAACGGACATATATATATAATCATGATTGGGTTTTAAGTTTGATACGAATATACACGAAGGGAAAGGAACTGCTAAGGCCAGCCGTCACTCGTTTCGCTACGTCATTCTTAACTCTCCAAAGACTTTATAAATTAAGGCAGCCATTGAGGAAGATATTTGCTTCTGATGATTTCACCAAAAGTGCTTGGAACAAGAAACCGAATGCAGTAAAGGCAAAAAGAGCAATATTATCTAGCAGAAGGTTCTGGGGCCGAGTTCTATTTTGCTTTAACACCACACATCCATGGTTTATGTACTGCGAGAGGTGGATTCATATATTAGGTCTTCCATGCCTTTTATATATAAGTATCTCGACAGTTGTAAAGAGAAACTTGCTGATGTCTGTGAGGGCAATAAGAGAAAGTACATGCCATACTGGAATTTGATTGATAAGAGATGGACTGGCATGTTGCATAGGCCTCTTCATGAAGCAGCTTACTTTCTAAATCATAAATGCTTTTACAGTGATACATTCTCTAATGTACCATAGGTTAGAAGATGCCTTCGTAAATGAATGTAATGAATGATCCCCGACCTCAATGAATATGCACAAGCTAATGTGGAGCTGAATCAGTATAAACAAAAGCTTGGAGAATTTGGATCCCCACTAGCTCAAATGACTATGAATGCTCGAAGTCCTGGTATATCTTAATTCATTGTTTCCATTCCTAGGGTTCTATTGTTAGATATATCATTAAGTTATTTTTTTGGCATTTTTTAACAACAAAATTAATTATCTATTTTAGCTGCATGGTGGGAAAGATTTGGAGAGAATGTTCCAACACTCCAAAAATTTACAATTCGAATACTCTTTCTTACGACTAGTGCTTCTAAATGTGAACGCAATTTGAGCACTTTTGAACAAGTATGAATTTAAAAAACTTAATATGCTATTTTTAAGTACTTTATTTATCATCATGATCATATAACAATTTACAACTTTGTTAAAAGTGCATTAAAAAAAAAAAGATGTCGTTTGGAGCAAGAACGCCTACATTCTCTCGTGTACGTCATGTACAATATTAAGCTTAGAGAGAAAAATATTCGGAGGAAGAGAATGAATTTGGATCCAATTTTGATTGATGAGGCGACACCAGAAGATGAATAGCTAATTGAGAGTGAAGAGCCTTGTCTCCCAGAAGATCTTGGATTACTAAATGAGCCTACTGAAGACGATTCAGCTCCAAGTACGAATGATTTCTTAGAAATCACTGCAATTAATAGCAATCAAAATGTTTTTCCATTTTTTGTGGATAAGGGAGACAAGAAAGATGACACTGAAACTCCAGCAAAAAAACGAAGGGTCGATACTTCTTGTAAGTTATCCAATTTTAACAATTTAATATTCTTAAATGAATACTCTACTATCGTGATTTGAGTATCTAATAATATTTTAATTTGTATATTTCTTGTATAGCATCTTCTTTGGATAAAAGAAAAGCAATTGATAATGCTTTTGATGAGACAGAGGATGATATTGATCTGGAAGATGCAAACTATATTCTGGCGGAGGATGATCTTGTTGTTGTAGATTAGATGGAGGAAAAACAATATTTTGTTGTGTATGATTTAAAAAATTATTGTGATATTTGCTATGAAATTTTAAAAATTTTCTATGCATTTATATTGATTTTACAGTATTTTATATGATTTTTTAGATTTATTTACTTTTTTATGAAAAATTTTAAATACAATTTAATATTTATTTTAATTAAATAAATAGAAAATTGTGTAACGTGCGTTAAGCGTTACGTTATTTGCTACATAATCTAACAAAAAAAAATGTTATGTTAACGCTATCGTTATTTTAAACATTGATCTCAACAACATAACAAATTCTAACTCAACATATATGACTGCTGCTTGTTTTGATGATCTGGTTCATTATTGGTGAATATTTATGTTATTTTACCACAAACTAACCCTATCATACCTGGATTAAATTTTACATCATTCCTAACAAGGGCTTTAATGAAGCTTCCGAATTACCTCGGTTTGTCTAGCTTCACTTGCTGGCCGTTGTGTATCTTCAGGTTTCAAGTTTAAGTTGCTACCTTGTTTCCGCATATGTAAAGGTGATGCAGTCCTCAAATTTTTAACCTCCATAGCAATTCGATGATTGTAGTCTTTCAACTGTACGACTTCAGATTCTTTGGTCTCCAGTGCAGATTTTAATTTAGAGATCTGCACAAATAAAAGCATCATTTGTGTTTTCAAATAGAAATATAAAATACATTTGTGTGTGTGTAGATAAGTATAATTAAAACCTCTTCTTTCAGGTCTCTGATTTCAGCAGTTTCCTTATTGGCACGAGCTGCTCCAAGCTCAATTGAAGCAACACGTTCTGCAAACTTAAGTGTGCTTATTGTTTCTCCAAAAGAATTAATTTCAGGGTTTATATGTACAAACATCAAAGTCTTGGCTTGTCCACCTACAACAGAGATTATATGAGAAAAATCTTAGACCAACAATGCTATGGATAATTCCTTACATGTACAAATGCATTATAATATAAAAGAAAGTAGTATATGATAGTACCATAAGATGCAATATAAAATGTCATATTTTCCGTACCTAAAGCATCTTGTAGAACTTGCGTAAGTTTGCTATTTCTGTAAGGAATGTGGGAACTTTTTTGTGCAAGTGCAAAGATAACATCTCCTAGAGCAGAGAGCGACCGGTTTATGTGTTGGGCTTCCTTCAGTCTTTCTCCCATCGCTTCTGACTTATCTACTCTCTCACTTCCAGCGAGATCTACTAGATGAAGACAACCTCTTAGGATGGATCCAGAAACTAGTTCTTTGCCTTGGACGTGAACAGTGAAGACACTGAGAAAGATAGGAAAAGGAGGGAAAGAAAATCAAATTGTTAGCAAGACAGCTATACACAAATAAACCATAAGTTAAAAAAGAAAACCATGTAATTTAAGCCCTTTTCAGTTATGGAAATGAACTGCAAGTCAAATAAGCTCCAAGCAAGGATTCTGCGATAAAACTTTGTCTACTGTTGGTAGCCACAATACACTGAGGAATTGGTTCCTGATTGCTGGCTAGGACAAAAATTGTTGAGAGAAGACTGCCATAGAAACTAAAAAGAAATTGGTGCATAAGTGATCTCATTCAAATAGCTACGAGCCTCTCAATTTCATATATTCTCAAGGTAGAATGAGAAACTTATTTAATATCATATATATTATTGTTATCGACTTCTGAGTCGGTTTTTTTGAATCAAAATTGGGTCAGTTATGGGCCACAAGCATACATGGATGCAGTTGACTATACATTACAACCAGCTACCAACTTCATGGAGAGCCTTTGCATTTGTGCAGAATTCCTACCCAGTCGGGTTATGCACAAGAGAGAGAGAGAGATTATAAAAACTACCAACAGTTATCAAGAAAGAGAACCTACCTTATTTTTCATGAAGTTTCAGCTCATGTAACCTATGGTCAGACCACCAAAACTCTCTCTTAGACTAAAAAGAGTCTAAATGAGTGCATAGATGTCAGATTTGGTAAAGAGAACTGCATTCAACCAAAGATCCAACAGAAAATTAAATAGGCAAATTGAACATAAATACTCTTCACTTTGCGTGTATGGACATGCTATTAAATACATAGCCTCATTAACGTTTGATGTTGGCCTAACTACTTATTTGTAAAATAGTTGTAAAAACAAAGGTTCTAAATATTGGCCAATGCCTATAAACAAAGGTATGAACAATGCCAAATCTGGCCCCATATCCCTATCAAACACGTGTCAGCCATGGATTCGTGCACGAAACATGCTCGACACGTGTCAAACACCAATTTGGCATGTCCGATTTGCAGTTAACATGAAATGTTCGTGTCTAACTTGGGAATGCCCATGCTAGTAGCCAACATGAAACATGTTAAGACACTAACAGTTTACTTCATATTATTTTATATTCTATATTGTTTCTTATGAAATCTTTCATGCATAATTATTTTGGTAGACATTCGGATTCTATTGAGCATTTCTATGGCCTAATTTTTATGTACTTGTTTGAGTAAAATAGAAAATCTTGATAATGGATGTAACTGACTCAAAGTGAAGTTAGTTTTGTTTTCCTCTTGAGACATCTTTTGTGATCTAAATTCAACTCTATAGTCTAGGGTGATTATATAATCACTTCCAGGTACAATTTTAGTATTCATAATCTCTCAACAAATAAATCGCATCGAGTTCTACTTGAATGGTTATAGGAAGCCTAAGAGTATAAAAAACAATTAAACAAATTCTATTGCTTGAATTGAATAGAAATTCTAAGAGCCAAAAAAACTTAAAAGACTAAATGACAATTTTCATTAATTGAATTGGAAAATTTCTACGACTTTCAATATTATTGCTTTAATTGTTTGATTAAGCAACCTCATGTAACCGAGTCAATGAACATGTTTGCATTTACTATAAATGAATACTTATGATAATAATATGTTAGCTAATATTTTATATTTTATTTATAAATTTATCAATGTTTATAATAATAAAAAATATTACTTGTCGTGTCCTCATGTCCTGCTTTTTCGGATTTTATCATGTTCCTTGGTCCGTGTCCATGTTCTCTATGTCTAGGATTTGTGCCCATACTTCATAACCATAATCATCTCCCAACATTGACCCAGATTCTGATACCATAAAATCATTTGTGGATACCAATACTGGTTATGATAACTTAAAACTTGGTTAAACCAATGATAATTAGATTAATGGAAAGTAGAGGCCTACTAATATTATGGTCTGCAACTCAGGAGGATAGTTTTGCAGCCGTGTGCTGATGCATATTAACATTTGTTTCTGGTCATTTGCATTAATAAATTCGCTACTTTGGATAGCGGTGCCCACAAACAAATGCACAAGTCTGACCCGAAACTTCATCAACATAAAAGGTAAAAAGGAACAAAAACAAAAGAAATAGAGAAGCCTGGACTCTGGACTGAACAATGTCAGTAACTGCAAAAGACATGAGCTCTTGTTAGAACCCCCATACTTCTTGGAAAGATGTTTTAGAGGTTTCCCAACCCTGACATTTTCTCTGAATTATGTGATGACCAAATAATAATAAATACTGGTTGATAGCAAAAGTTGCAGTTACGAAGGGCATGAATTTTTTTTTCTTTTCCTACTTTAGGCTTCAAATGCAGAGAAAGATTAGTGATATATAGCTTTCCTTACTGTTATTTTAATTCAAAAATTCACAAGATAATTGATTATTTTATATAATGTTAACAAAATTCTTCTTCACTAGAAAGGAAAGTGAAATAATGTACCTGTGAGACCGACTACTACGTTCATTTAGGGCAGTAGCTCCAACAGCCCGGTTTCTCTGGCCAATTTTCATTAATTCCAGAACATCTTCAGTACAATTTACTGAAACCAAGCTTGCATCTGGAATATTGAGGCCATTCAGTTGAGAATTATTCCGTATCTCTAATGTGTGAACAGTTAAGAAAATGACAACGTCAAACTTAAACTCAGAACAGGTCTATCTTTATCTATACCAAATTTATAGAAAAAAGATTTTGAACATGGTAAAATTACATGCCACAAAGGTTTTCTTAGATTAAAATTCATTAAAAGCCAGTCATGTAAGTGTATCGTGGTTTTCAGATCATATCATTAAAAATTATACTAGCCAATTGAACTTGAAAAGGATATCTTCTGCTAGAGCCATCAGCCACCAAAAGATCCCTCACTTGTTCATTGTAAATTTCAATCATCTGAACACTGACTTCATATGTCGTGATATTTTTCCTTGACTTTGATATGTCAAATAGATCATTCAGAGCTCGATAGTTAACTCCCCATGTATCCTCTGTTTTTATGTCTGGTCCACTCTAGAATAGAAAACAGAGTATTATTGCAATATGAAATTCCAAATGATGATTATTACGTGAGATAAAACAGCCTTTATGTATGGGTAGGTTGGTGGGGTTTTTCTGTGTGTATGTGTGCGTGAAGGTGGGTCAGTGTGTGTGCGCACTGGGGGTGGGGGGTGGGTGCGAAAAATGCTTGCATGGAATAGAAATGGAATGAAATGATATAATCACCTCTAACATGCTTACACAGGACTAGCGATGCAATATGCCTGAGACAAAAAAAAAAGGTGATTTGTGTTCTTTCTTACTAAGTCACCTAACAGCTAAAGAAAAATGAAGAAAAATGTAATATGCAAACCAATGTTGAAAATAACACGTTATGAAACCCGTTATATTGCGTTACGTAACCTAACGGGACCCCAACGCTACGTAACAACTGAAAATAACTCAATGCACCGTAACAGTACGTTTTTTATGTTATTTTACGTTATATTATGTAACGTTACGTTAAGTTACGTTATATTACGTTATTTACAATTATTTTTTTAGTAATTTCTATATTGTTGTTGATTATTATTTTGTTTATTAGCGAATTGTTGTACTTTTCTTGATTAGTTATTAGCTTGTTTAATTACTTGTGGAGTTGCTAACTTATTAATTTGCGATTGTTTCCTTGTTCGCTTATTATAATTTCTCTCCGGTTGCTGAAATATCTTGTTGATTTTATTGAATTTTTAACTGAACTGAAATCAACAATTATAAATAAGATAAATTGAACATTACATAATATAAATTACAACAATGCTAATAACTGGAATTGAAATAAAAAATTGAAATCTTGTTATTTTGTTTAAATGATAACTGGAATTACTGTTGGAGACTTAATATAATTTATGAAGATAAATGTGAAAATTATTGTAAAATTTAATATTCAATTAGAATAAATTATATATTACAAAATGATTTTATATTCTTTTTTTTATATTTTAAATTTATTTTTGAATTTATAAAAAATATTTGATATAGTTTTATATTTATTTTTAATTAAATAAATAGAAAATTGTATAACTTACGTTATGCGTTACGCTATATGCGACATAACCTAACAAAGACAAAACGTTACATTATCGTTATCGCTATTTTAAACATTGATGCAAACAAAATTCCCACATGACATAGCATTGAAAAAATAAAGATAATTGGTATTTGAAATACCATTGTGTATGTCTTCCCAGAACCCGTTTGTCCATATGCAAAAATACAAACATTATATCCATCCATGACAGATCGGATCAAGGGTTGCGTGTCGGCAAATACTTCACCTGCCAAAAATAATCAAATGAAAAAAAAAATTATTGAAGAGATAACAACCATTTTATCGTTGTATAGCAATAAAAAGAAGTAATAACGAAATTACGTAGCAATTCCATAAAAATACTCACGTTCATGACCAATGTTGAAATAATAGATTATGAAATCCATATATTGCTTATGATATCTAACCAAATATAACGTCATCTAATAATTGAAAATAACAAACGTCATCTAATAATTGAAAATAACAATCTCTAGTTTTTTGCTAATTATTTGCTTTGATTGTCAATTGATTGTTGCAATTTTTTTACTTGATTGCTTGTTTAATTGCTTGTAGAATTGTTAGGTTTCTAATTTGTGATTGTTTACACATTTGCTTATTGTAATTGTTCTTCAGTTGCTAGAATTTCTTACTTGTTGTTGATTCTATTATTCGTAAGTAAACTGAAATGAACAATTACAAAAAAGATGAATAGAGTATAACAAAATATAAATTACAATATTGGTGATGACTAAAATTGAAATTTTATTTTCTTGTTTGGTAATGACAGTAATTATTATTGCGAACTTAATTAATTTATGAAGACAAATGCAAAAAGTGTTGTGAAACTTGTTAGAAATTTAAAATAGTTTCTGCATATTATAGAATGTTTTTCATATTTTTAAAGAATTTTTAAATTTATTTTTTAATTTATAAAAAAATTATATATAGTTTCTATTTTTTTATTAAATAAATAGAAAATTGGGTAACAAACATTATATGTTATGCTATTTGCAAATAAAATTGATGGAGACAAAACATTACATTACCGTCATCACAATTTTAACATTGTTCATGACCATAAAATATAATCATACACTCCTACTCATGGTACTGTATTATAATAAGAAAATAATGAAGAAAATAACTTCTTTTTCGCCAAGGTTCGTATTAGCAAGTTTTAAACAATGAAAGGAGTAGTGACAGTTTTGTCCATCAAAAAATGTTACTTTCTTCTTTATAACATTGAATTTTTGAAGATATCGAACATTGCTTCTTTATAATGAAGTAAAGAATCACTGGACAAAATCCAATTATTAGAAAAGTAAACGTACCTTGTGTGATGTTAGCTCCAAATACTTTGTTAAATGAGAATATCTTCCTCGCATCTTTACCTTGTTTATGAGGATTTATAATCATAATATTTCCATTTTCATCAATATGATCAACGGTGGATTTGCCATCAGACTGATTTGCTAAAAATGGCTTTACTCGACAGTACACTCTAATGTTACCTGTAATAAACCCAAAGTTCAAAGTATAAGCAAACAATTAGTAAAAACTATAGAAAGATGAGTAGCTGTTGCAACAATTAAATACCTTTAAGATCTAGCACTTGATTGTAAAGCAGACGATTCTCCTCTAGCAATTTATAATACAAAGCGGCACTCACATTTAGACCTTCCATTTGTTTCTCTGAGATAATTATCAATAGACAAAAAAAAGGAACCAAATTAGAAATCATTAAATTATTAGGCATAATTGCCAGACAGTAAACTACCATATCCTCACCAAAATTTTGGAGGTCTTCTTCCCATTTCCTCCTGTTGCATTCTACTTGAACTTTCATTTCATTAAACGATAATTTTAACATCTGAAAAATTATCAATAAAAAATCAGCCTTATCTATCAGCAATTCTAAAGAAATCTGGCAAGCACCAATTCCCAAAACATAAGAAACTGTGCAGTACTACACAGGCAGCAAAAATTATACAGTTAATTAGTATGACGTGAAAAATAAGTAACCCTTTGACAAAATGATTATCAACAGTATCACACAGTGCATATCAACTCATGCATTTGCAGTTATAGTGATAAACTACCATATTTACAAAATTTCATTTTGGCAGGTTACTTCTTGTAAGATATCATCATTATATTAGTTGTTAACAATGTTCTAAAATCCAGAATATTTGGACGAGTACTCGTCCATGCATTCGGGCTTGTTCAGAAAATGAGTCGAGTTGAGAGAAAACAGTCGAATATTCGGACAGCACGAGTACTCAACCAACTCAGCTGAGTACTTGGCCTCGTCTAAGTTTTGAATTTTAGTTATGATTTGCTAAATACTCCCTCATTTTTTTGCATCTTTCTTGTTTTTTATAAATCTGCAATCTTTTTAATTTATATCACAATTTTTTCTAAAATCTTTTTTTTCCTGCAATCCTTTTTCTAAACTATAGGATATATAAAAAGACCAAAAAGTTTAATATTTCTTTCTGAATTAGAAATCTATTTAATTTTTGTCTGCAATTATTTTTATTGATCCAATATTTTTTCTCTACTGTTTTTTTTTTTTTTTTGTAACCTGAATTAGAAATGTATAAGATATGTAAAGAGATGAGATGGAGATGGAATCAACTTTTTATAAAATTACATTTTGATTACTTGATAAATAGCTGTAAGATAATATTGGAAAGATATGAAACTTATTCTATAATATTTATAATACTTTTATTTTCAGTATTAAAATTACATAATTTTCTATGATAATTTTAGTATACATATATATATTGAAATATTAATATTTCGAATTCTGAACGAGTACTCACCGAGTTATCCAAATACTCAGTACTCGCTCTCGGACCGAGCAAGCAATTAAACAAAGTTTTAAAACACTCGTTTTTATAGAACTACAATTATTTTTTTTTAGAATTAAAAACAAAGAGCATGTTTCGATAACACTTAAGAGTTAAGACAAAGTAAAACATGCACTATTACACAAAATCTTTCAATATTTACGAAGTTATAACAAGTTGGATAATTCTACATTATGTAAAGTTTACCAAATTCATTAACTATAGACAAACACAAAAAAAAACTATGCATAATTCAATAACTTCCATGACTTGACCATGCTATCTTGGTTAAAGTTATTCCTTTATGATTGAAAGTTTCTTTTTGCTTATGTCTAAATTTGCCAATAGCTTGGCAAACTTTGTACAATTTGCCGAATAACTAGTCCACTCAGAAACGAAAACTTGTCATCTTGGCAAATATAATTGAAAATACCACAAATAAATGGAAAAAGAAAAAAAAAATCTAATTCATTCCTATATCAGGAATTTAGTATAAGAAATTGTTAGATTCGCAAGTTTGTAAATAGCATCTTTACCTCTAGTTGTTTCTGTTGAAGCTCAAATCTTTCCTCATTGTTTACATTTAGACCTCTACCACAAGTGCAGAACTTTAAGCAGGAAGCTGAACCAAATCTATGTTCTTTTAGATGTACAAGAACAGTTTCTATGAACTCCGACTTTGATTTACCTCCACTGTCATCCTTCAAGTTTTTATTCAAAAGCGATCCAAGCTGTTGACAATGATAAATGAAAACATCAAATTTGTAATTCATTAACTTTTCATGTTCTACATAAGGACTCATATCATGCTATACTCTAAACAATTAATTGACATGTCAACGTGTCATTGATGGAAGACCAAAAGATTGTTGATGTACTAATTACAAGTACAAGACCCATGAAACAATGCAAATAAATTCAATAAGACTTCATATGAAGTTACAAACATTTCACCAGTATATCGTTAAAAATGTCAGCGTTGTTATGATGTCTAAAATCCGACCCTTGTGTGTGCATCCTATAGGATCTCAGTCTTGATACTAAAAAATAACCAAGTAAATAGGCGGCCTTCTCCAAAAGGCAAAGGGATGCAGCCCATGTCCTAGGAAAAGATATTGATATTTTAATGGATAACAATCATTGCTTAGCTCATTGAGATATAAGGATAGAAAACAACTTAGTACGAATCAAGTGATCTTGACGTTGTCAAAAAATTTATTTTCGTAATATCCTCCTTTTACCCGTCATACTGTTGTTGTGCCATAAATGATTGTTCTGCAATAGAAGGTAAAATAAAACAGTATCATAGGTCCATTACAGAATTTATCAAAGTTCAGTTCCAGCACTGTATCTAAAGCCAGTTATGTTGCATCCTCAAATAAATCCACTACAGCATCTGATGAATTTTTTAAATTTTAATGGCCAAAGATCAATGCAATATATGGTACTGAAATTGCACGCTTCAATTTTAGTTTCGAAATTACAAATTTATCACCGTCTTTCTTTGAAATACAAGAACCATTCCATTCACTTTTTACTCCCTATCCTTGTTAATCGCTGCAAACTAAATTTATCAAAGTCCAGTTCCAGCATTGTATCATAACCAAATTATCGAAATACAGTTATGTTTTTTTTCCTGTTTAAAACAAATATTATACACTAGCAGCATCTGATATATTTTTTTTAATTTTAACCAACAAATAAAGTAGCATATATGGCGCTAAAATTACCATATTTCTTTGAGATACGAGTATCACATAGAAGTTCTTAAGAGCTTGATCAAGCACCATATCCACAAGCTGCAACATTCAACAAGGAAAGGGAGTTAAGCAGAGTTGCATTTTATCATTTCGTACAAATTCAATGTAATGCCCCAGAATCTAATTCAAATAATGATAAATAGGCAGTAACAGGTAAGTATCTTACCTACCATTGGATTCATCGGCAAATCATCAGCACAACTCCACTCCGCAAGAAACTCCTGAAGAAGCAGAAGTCCAAACTGATCAAACACAGAGCCAATCACATCCGGCGCTTTGGAACCTTGAAGCAAGTTCTCAGACAAAACATGAACAACTTCCACCACTCGCTGGTCATGTCGCAAATCAGAACCATCTTCGTCGGAGCTCCCACCGCCGAGCGAAGGGGACGGCCAGCCTTTGCCGGAGGACGTGATCTTCACTGTACCGCCGTACCTCCACACCCCAATCCCACCTGCTAACTTCCACTCATGGTACCCTTTGAGGCAAAGGATGCAGTCCACAACTTTACCAGATGACCCTCCCTGCAACCTGTACCTAATTAACAAACATCTCAAGAAAAATCTTCAACAAGATAAGAACTCTCACCTTCTCAAGATCAGACGCTTCGAAAGTCAAAAGCTTCATCTTGGAGACGGCAACTAGAAAGTTCCTCATGTTCTCAAAGTACTGGATCGCCGACTGAGCCGCGGCATCAGTGGACTGAACCGTGATCACAGGATTCTCCACAACCTGCTCGTTTGCACAAATCAAAACTCAGTACGACATATTTGAGCTTGTTGATTTTGAATCTGGGCGGGCTACCTTTGATACGGCGCCGGGATTGACTCTGTTGAGGACGTTGCAGAGGACGAGTCCGTTCCGCAATGCGAGGCAGAAGTCGTCTTCGGATGGGTTCTCCTGCAGCGATTCAGCGGCTGCTTGGTCCATCTGCATTAGCCACTCAGCTGCTTGGGATCTTCTTGCGGCTTTGAAAATAAAAAATTGATATATTATTACTTTATTTTTAAAAAAAAAAAAAAAATCAAGAAATCCTCACAATGTACAAGTAATGATGTTTGGTCGTACCGGCTTCTTCCGCCTTGCGAAGGGCGAGCTCATTGTCGTTGATGAAGTCGCCAGACGAAGACATTGAGGATGACGCTAAGATCACCAGCAGCAGTGAGGAGGAGGAGAAGAGAGAGAGAAGAGGGTGATGGGATTCTCGTGGAGTGTGCGGGAGATGCATTTGAAAATGAACAGGTGGGGATTATTAAGAGAGCAGTTGAAAAGGGTGGGGGATCTGCTGTATGGATCTGAACAGCCAACGGGAATTCAGGCGAATAGAAATGCAACATGTGCGAACAATTTGGTGGGGCCCTGTGTCGGGGGTGGATATGGTGGGTGCTAGAAAAATAAAACTAAAAAAATGGGGTCGTGAGATGGGCTTGGCGTACGAGGCGGCTCTGGCTCATACCCACTGCCCGCATTCAAAAATGTTTCAGCGTCGTAACGTGGATGGAAGTCTAACGGAGGGATAACGGCGACTCAGTAGGAGCTTATCGGCATTGTCTTGGTGGTATGAAAAATGGGGCTGTGAGGGGAGTTTCTAAAGAGCACACCAATTTATAGTCAAGACTTGATAGACTTGACTGAAGGTTTGTGAACACATATTCATAATATTTGGATGTTGTAGCGGGAGGTTACAAACAGTCGGACCATGCAATATGTGATTCAATTTGATAAAAAATTATCTAGTAAAGTTGTGTTTGGTTTGAAAGAAATCCGAAGAAAGAGAAAGGAATAAAAAGGAAGATGGAATCATGAAGGACGTCTTTGCTTATCAAACATGCTATGAAAGTAATTATGGAGCTAACTTTCAAAAAGAGAGAAAAGATGTTTCGTTTTTATAGTATTTTGGTAGAGAGAATAATTCAATTTAAAGAGTTCTGAATATCAGTATTAGCTGGAAAGAAAATACATGTCGCAATATAAGTGTGTGTTTATATAATCAAAAGATAAATAATTACTAAATATATTCTTACTTTTCCACAATATTAAATTAAATTAAATTATTGAAAACGTATCACAAAACAATTGAGATTTCCATAAGGGTGTCCAAAAATCCAAAAAATTCAAGATCTGAGGACACGGGCCATGCTCGATTTGCAGTCCAGATTGCCAAACAAATCCACGCTCGGGCCTGGTCTAGGCCACGCCTAGTAGGATCTCAGAATTTTTTAAAAAATGATAAAATATTGTTATTTGTTAGGGTGTGAACTTGGATGAGCTAGCTATCTTTATCCAAATTAGATAATAGTAAATTGTTGTGGTTATTTTTTTTTTCC
This sequence comes from Dracaena cambodiana, assembly GCA_036321105.1. Lineage (NCBI taxonomy): Eukaryota > Viridiplantae > Streptophyta > Magnoliopsida > Asparagales > Asparagaceae > Dracaena > Dracaena cambodiana. The sequence continues at coordinate 41,319,023 of JAYEPQ010000003.1, forward strand.
TTTAAGCTATATAATTTTTTTTTTTTTTTGCACATTAAAAATAAATGTATTGTTTTTTACCTTAGTATAATACCAAGGGATGTATTTTGTCCCAATCGACATAAATTCTAAGAGTGTCTATAAATGAAGGTGGTGGAGGTGTGATAGATAGAAGTAGCTTGAGCTTGAGATATTTGGGGATGGATTAGACGAAATTGCCACATTACCCCTCCTAGCTAACTCTTCAAATCTCATCTTTTCTTCTAAGTTTGGTGCCCTTAGAAAATTTTGTTGGACACTTCTGGAAAGAAGAGAGCAAACTGTTCTTTAAAATAAATGACAAACTTGTTATTTCTAAAGTTATTTGGTGGGTGTTCATAGAAGCTACTCAATTATATATAAAGGGCCTATGATAGGGTTGTCAGGTGCCTAGGCTAGGCTATTCAGGTCCAGTTCAGAGCAAAGGTAAAACACAGACTAGCCCCGACCGATTGGAAGCCCATAGATAAGCATGGTAACAAATAGAATTCAATGAATTTATTATCTTTTCACATTATAAATTTATTTTGAGATCTTTTGGAGTAGCCCATAATTGTTTTTACTTTACTATGCATATCATTGAAAAAAGAGTTTCAACAAGATCTCCAGTTTCTTGTTCTTTTACCTTTTTTCCAGGCTTGAACCCATCCTTCTTTCTTGGCACCAAAAGTTTTTTTTTTTTTTGACAAGTCATTACGGTAAGCTTATTCCCTCTGCATTCCGTAATATGAAATAAAGAGCATACCAAACTATAAAAAAAAAAAAAAAAAAAAAAAACCACAGTAGTTCACAAAACGAAGCTAGCAAAACTAGATAGTCACTGGTAACAAAATAAAAACAAGAAAGCACTAAGCATATGAATATGAATAACCGTGATGTATGGAATTTATAGTTAATGTGTAATCTCTAACTCCCCAAGGTTCTGGCCTAAATCTGAATCCTCTTAGTGATAGAAGTCTCGGGGACAATCTACAGTGGTTATGTATCTACTGGCGATCGGTTCAATTTCCCCCCCTAGTTCAGTGCACCATAACAATATATTTTTATGTTATTTTACGTAACATTACATTAAATTACGTTATGTTACGTGTTTACTATTATTTTTTTAGTAATTTTTATATTATTGTTAATTATTATTTTGATTATTAGTAAATTGTTATAATTTTCTTACATGATTACATATTGGCTTATTTGATTGCTTGTGAAATTACTAACTTACTAATTTGCGGTTGCTTTCTTATTCGCTAGTTGTAATTTCTCTCTAGTTGCTGAAATTTCTTACTTATTGATTTAATTGAATTTTCAGTTGAACTGAAATTAATAATTATAAATAAGATAAATTAAACATTACAAAATATAAATTACAACGATGATAATAACTGGAATTGAAATAAAAAAATTAAAATTTTGTTTTCTTATTTAGATGATGACTGGAATTACGGTTACGGACTGAATATAATTTATGAAGATAAATGTGAAAATTATTGTAAAACTTAATATAACATTATAATAGATTCTTATTACAAATTTTTTTATATCCTTTTTTAAGAAATTTTAAAATTATTTTTCAATTTTTGAAAATTATTTAATATAGTTATATATATATAATTTTATTAAATAAATAGAAAATTGTATAACTCATATTAAGCATTACGTTATACGCGACGTAACCTAATAGAAAAAAAAAAAACATTATGTTACCATTCTCGGTATTTTAAACATTGCTTAGGATATCTAGGAGAAGCATTCATCAATAGAATGAAGTCTCTAAAAATTCTATTATTCTTATCACTTCAAATAATGTAAAAAATAACTGCTATAATTTGGTCAGAGTTTCAGTTTTTTATCATTGTATCCTACTCTAGTCAATGTTGGATGACTCATATGTGTCAGAGACGGATTGGTTCATGGAAATTTCGATTTATGACAGTAAATAATGCCCGTTAAATCTTAATTAATAGAGGTCGATTGACTCACTCGTGGAAAAAAGAGATGGAAATAAGATCTGAATTTGCTTCGTGATTGTAAAATATTAATAAACAGATAAATTAAAACAGAATAATTAATAAAGAAATAAAAATAACCTAACAACTTATCGGTTTTATCAGAAATTGCAGGGAAACCGAGCAGTCCAACTCTGACAATGGACAATGAACAATGATTTTGGACGTAGACCAATGTTTAAAGATAGTGTGGAAGCACATTCGGACCAAATATCTGAACCTTTAATAGACATGAAACCTTCCAAATAGAGCCTAGGCTACAACTTAGGTCATTGGGATGTCTGTACGTGAAAACATCTCCGAGCTGCTCCTCCGTCTCCCTCCGTTACGTCCTCGCTATGCCACGTGGGACCATCCAAAAATTTTGGCAGAGAGAGCAAATGAAAAATCTAAACTAAAGCTTGACGCCGTTAAATCCCTCGGGGCACGGGAGCGGAGAGCAGGACTGGCAGCTCCCACCTGATCCCCTGTCCCATCCGGGACACGACAAATTTTTAAATACGTACACAATTGCGTTGCAGACTGCCACGTGCAATAGGATTTAAGATTCCCGTCTTCACACTGGATCCGAGTGCTCCGACTGTGGCGATTATTTTGAATTTCGACTGCAGGATCAAAATCCAACGGCCAGCAGTCTCAGGGCCCCATCGGGAGACCGAGAGAGACATTGAAAGAAGCGGGCCCCACCAGCTGGGGGAGCAGTGACCTGGGCGTTTGAAATGAGGGACCGTTGGGATCCACCCTCCCCCAACTCAGGTTTTAAAAAAAATGATGAAGAGCGAGAGAAAAGAGTCCTGCTTCATGCTTAGGCCTTTTTTTTTTTTTGAATTTTTTTGAATTTTTATTTTTAGAAAAAATCTATAGTTATATCCTGCATTTCATTAATACATAGTTAATAATATTACATAATATCATTTTGTACTTTTGAAATGAATGTCCTATTGTACAAAATAAACTTTAGTCTTATTTTATAGTATCTTTTGTGGTCTGTCCTTTATCTTTTCTTGTCTTCATTTTTTATGCGGTAGGTGCTTTCAGCAATTCATGTCTCAATTTATATTGGCTCACATGTATCTTCCCTTTCCTCCACTTTGGCCGTCTCTCGAATTATATCCAACCGTCGTCTCGGATCTCTCTTTATTACTCTGTTCATGCTTGGTGGCTCCTGATTAGATTGCTCTATTCCTATTCTTTATTAGACAAGAAAATATTGACAGAAATTATTTTTTTATCATTAAAAGTTCTATTGTTTCTCTTTGTAATATTTTCCACTTTGTAATCCCCACCTTCTAACTCACACTTAGATTTTTTTTTTTTTTTTTTTTTTTTTTTTGCGGGGGTTGTAATCCCCACCTTCTAACTCACACTTAGGCTCTTTTGTTTTTTTTTTTGCCGGGGGGTGGGTGGGTGGGGAGGGGAAGGATAATGGGGATTAGAATTATGGTGGCTTGTCCACCGTTAGAGAAGCAAAATAAAGAGGGAAATGTCTCCATTGATGGCTTTCATTAGAGAAGCATGAGGTTGACCCCCCTTGATTATGGGATTCTTCTCAAAGGTGAAAAAGGACGCTTAATTGGAGAAATTAGTGCTGGAAATGGATAGATTGAATCATGAAATGTCCCGTACTTGAAGTTTAGACTAAAACTTTTTACATCAGCTCACCCTAGTGACAATATTGTATTCATATCCGTGATTGTAGGTAACTCACAAGAAGGGAACTCACTCTTAAAAAGTACCTCTTTAAGTAATAAGCCTACTGTATCTCACCATCAATTTACTTTAGATGTGTGTTTTCTAAACAAAACAATAGGATAATGTGACTTGAAACTATAATGGAGAATTATTCTTAGAATTTCTAGTCAAATTGTTAAGTCCATATTTTTTTTTCACATAAATAGTGGGTAATTCCTCCGTATTCTATTAATCAGAAGTTAACAAAACAGAACTACATATATAGTACTCACTTATGAGTGGATATAGTACTCTTTCGATATGTGTTTTATGTAAGGGGATGTGGAATCAAGTGATCACATCTTCTGCACATTCTCTAATCACATTTGGAATTTGTGGATGAGAAGATTCGGGATAAACATAATATAACACTGGATGAAAAATCTTTGGATAAACTAGAAAAGCGTGATCCCAAGACACGGATGGTTAGGACCTTGATTGCAGTATTTTGCTAGATGGTTTGCAGAGAAGGGATGATAGGATTTTTAATACTACACATCACTCTACACACTATTGCATACGCCATATTGTACATGATACTATTTTTTGGATATGCATTCTATCGAAAGAGGAAAGACTATAACTTTCAAATGGATCGTCAGGAAACCATCTTGAGAGTACACCCCAAATCTGGGATTAGCGAGTAGCAACAATTCTAAAGGGTAGGACACCTTGTGGGGACAAGTGGGTGGATACACATTTAAATATGCATTGCAGGCGGATTTTTCATTTCTTTGTTGTATTTTGTTAATGTTATTTTATTCCTAGAAAACTTTGATTTTAACTACTGTGGAGACCAATTCTTACTAGTGACCATAACCATCTCATTGTTACATTAGTTCTCATTAATGGAATGCGAAGGGTATTAATCGGCCGTTTATGCTATAATTTTTTTTTTTTATAGAAAAAGCAAAATGACATGAATATCATTTATTTGTCTTACTATGCTCCACTTGGTTCAGCAAGGTCGCAGCAATTACACAGAAGGCTGAGAAGGTAACCGCATAATAGAGGCATAGAACTGAGGAGCCAAAAAGAGACCCTACACATTTTGTGCAATCATCATTTCCGCCTATCAGGAGTTCCCCGACAAGCCTTTTTACAGTCGATAATCGACTAATTCAAGTATTTCTACTCTTAGATAGGGAAAGGGTGTGTCTATCAAATGATGATGAGAATTACCTTCAGAATCTTAGCCCACCAGAGCGACATCAGTAGACGATCGTCGGCAAGATGGTTTCGTGGCGATTGGGTGTGTTTGTTACTTTGTTGCTCCTTTGTACCCTTTATGTTGTGCAAGGACATAAGCCCTAATCTGACCGTCATATCTCCTCTTAGCTCTATGTTTTTCTTTTATGCATCTACATTGTAACTTGGTTCTAATAACTTTTCGCTAATGGAAAATGGAAGACTTATTAGTTCACCATTTTGCTTCAAAAAAAATTCAGACATTTCTAGTTGGCTTCGTCTCAACAATAAATCATTGTGTTGCACTATGACACGCTAAGTGATCACACTTGCCCTACTAAAAAAGTTGTATTTTGAGGTATAGCAACGCCCGCCTAGTTCGTAAGCTCACTTATGACTACACACCCCAATTCAAACATAACACTGGAAAAATTTGGCTGCTATAGACCCTCATAGCAGCGTAGAACATTCAAATTTCTACTCCCGCTCCGAAGACAATAAGATTTACCAACTGTACCATGACCATCACCACCACCACCACCACCAAGCTCAGATTACCTATACAGTACCCAAGGCATTATGCATCGTTACTACTACTACACGTGCATATAGTTACACGCACACCTCACTGTCATCATGCATTCCTCTCGAGCCACAAGACAAGTAGAAGCATATAATACCTCTGGCTCTGTCAGCAGATAAAGCAGCTGCATGATGGCTGGAAAACCCTGATACGAGCAACATAAAGAGCTGGGCCTGGCTGCAGGTCTGCCCTATATACAATTCAAACATAGTTGCTCGAACTGCTCTCGCTACTGACCTCCAGCTCGCTCGGCAAATCTGCATTTTCTGCGACTCTCTTTTGCTTATCCCTACTATCAGTCGGTTTACTGATCTTTCCTCTAGATTTTGAATCAGCTTCGGAGGGAATCAAGGCACCAGTCTCTCTTGCATCCAAATACAAGGACTTGACCAGGTTACTGAAACGCCGCCTAAATGTCGGGAACCTGGACATCGAATCGACCATACCCTGCAACCTGGAAAAACACTGCTACTGTTAGGGGTAGAGGTGGACAAGCGAGCGGTATCAAATGGTTTGATACGGCCATCTTCATCAACTGGAAACAATCTATGCTCAGTAGATTATTTGAAGGGAAATATTAAATGTAGTATTTGAGAAATTCAAAGAGAATTTAAAAAAAAAAGAAGAAGGAAAGAACCACCGCCATCATTACTAAGAAATAAGAATCCACTGGTTTAGTACCAAAGAGACTTCTACTAGAGATGACTAGTCAACTGGTCAATCATCCACATAGGCAGCCGACAGGCCAGTTTCAAAAGAAACGGACGAGTTGTTGGTGAGAGTTACTTTCTTAAACCTCTGCTTAGATAGAGGTTTATACAGTACTTCAGCCAAGTTGCAACTATGACATGCATCCTAACAATACGAACCAAGGCTGTACAGGCTATACACACACATAAATACATGTTGCAATCATACTAACACATACAACCAGCGTGCCCATGCGACCCACACAATAAGTCATGAAGAAAGAGAGGACCGATTTTGGATTAGCTAGATACTTTCTGACACTGTCACCACCATGATATTATGCTAATCTCCATACTCACCTTTGTATAGTTAACTCTCTTGCCAGCATGACATTATCTTGTGCGCTAAAGAGATCAGAACCAGCAAGGATGTTGATGTTAGCTAATTAGTCTAATATTAGTTTAATTACTACCCTGAAGTTTCACGTACTTTAGGTAATAAATGTGAAGTCAATTTTTTAACTTTACAGCTTGGTAACTCGAGAATTCAAATACCATCACTACACTCTTCTTCATCCAACTTCACCGTTTTCCCTTACTTGGATTTATAGAATTGAATGAATGACGCTATACCTAAACAGATGAATTCCGTATAGATAACACACACAGGCTGCACTCATCAATCATATTGTCATATTGCACAATGATCCAAATCTGCATCCACAACCAGAAAATAGAATTCATGAAGAGGGAGTGATTTTCATTTTGGCTCGATTAATTTCCGTCACCACCATGACAATGACTTTTACCCTGAATTCATCGTTGCTCTCACGCTAGCATGACATTGTTGTAAAGAGATTAAAATAGGTAAAGATCTTGATGTTCCATATTGAGGGCTGTTCGGTTTTTGCTGGAATAGCAGATGCAGATTTTGCAGCAGGAAATCCATGATTCCATCTACACTGTACGTCTGGTTTGCTACCGATTTGCTGCAATTTGCAGCTTTTGTTGTAAGCAAAGTTGCTGCGTTTTAACACAAGGAATGCAACAAATCATTTGTAACAAAAAATTATCATTATGACGTACACAACCGTAAGTTTCGTTTTTATTTAAATTCTTGACCAAATAACTACGTGTCACCTTAGCTAATTAACCACTAATTACATCTTCGCAACAAAAGTTTGCATGTAGCATACTGAACAAATTATTTGGCTCCATTTCCTTGCAGATCAACTTTGTTGCATTGCAAGAAATGATGCATTTTTCTTAATTTGTAGCAAATCAAACAAGCCGTTATAAATAAGGGATAATTTATGTCAAGTTTAGTTTTATCAAAGTTTACTTAAAGCTAAATTACAAATACCGTAAAGCGTCACATCTTTACACATAGATATTTCGTAGATAAGTAACAAATTTTTTTTCATTCCAACATTACCGCTTGCAAGGAAGGGACATTTTTGCCCTTCAATTATCCAAAATAAGGTTCTACCCACTTCTTCAACTACATCTCCACCAATAAACCAAGATTCCCATGCACTCCACACACAAACAATGGCCATTAAGGAGCTCAATACACCCTAAAGTTTGAGAATTTGTTTGGAAACTAATCAACAAGAACTTACCAAGCAGGATGCCGCTACACACCAATGCATGGCTGTAGAAGACCTATATTGCAGGTTCTCTTCACATGAAGATATTGAAATTCAGCATCTATTCCATAATTGTGGTGCAATTAGACCATTGCTCAACTGCATATCCCATCTTGAGGAACGAAATGGGTTCAGAAATGATGGGGACGTCATCTAGGATCCTGGGCAATATGAAACCGAAGAACTGGAGATTGTTTACAAATATGGACCTTGCATATATACTGTGGAAATGGTGGAAAGCAAGAATTAAACTACTATTGTGGGCTCTAGTGCTCGGTCAAGGCTCCGGGGGAAGACACTAAACGGGGCATGGGAGCTATAGCCATAGCAACGATTTGCTAGAATCTATGGAAGGAAATAAACAATAGAATATTCAGCGATATAACACAATCCCTAAATGGCCGTATATTTCAGATTTATCTAACATTTCTCTTTAGGCAGGTCAACTCTCAAACATGGAGAGATTTTGCATTTCAGAGAATGAGGATAGCTATCTCCAGTGGGATAGCCCAGCTCGGGAGGAGGGTGCCGACAATGTCAGGGGACAAACGAAGTGACACCAGGAGACTGGCCAGTCGTCTATAGTTTTAGCCCATTGCTCTATTTTATGTTGTAGTGTGATTACTGTGTCGAGTTTCACTGTTATACTGGCATAAGTCATGGATACTTTACTTTCAGTTTATATGTTTATTTTGACTGGCTTTATACTGATAATTAGTTCTTGTACTTGTCCTATTAACAATCGCTAATTGAATGCGGAGGGCATCATATTCCACCGTTTTGCTTCAAAAAAGATTTAAACTTCTATTTGAAGGAAAAACAGAGGCAACATAAGACATTTGGAGAAAGGCTCTCAGTTTAATCATGGAACAACTTTGAATCAGTTGATAAATTGCAAATAGTCTCCACTTTCGCCCACCAATGGGCATAGAATGTACTTACAAATGGGCATAGAATGAATGTATTCATGAACTAAGGTTGTAACCTTCATTTATTAAGTCTATATTTAAAAAAAAAAAAAAATTCATAAAGGTGGAAGAGTGAATTCATTTTGGCTTTGTTTACTTTCTGTCACCTCCATGATTTTTTTGTAGTAACCTAAATTCATTGTCACTAAGGTGCTCTCACGCTAGTATGACATGCTCTTTTGCACTAAACAGATCTAACTTGGTATTGGCGCATGACATCCTTGTGCACTAAAGAGATTTAAATCGGCAAGGATCAACAGGTTCATTTACCAAGTCATATCTTAAATAGATTTATGAATAATTTCACATAATTACCTTTAATTTTTTTATAAATATTTATAGCTCACTAAATAGCAAACATGTCCTTCAATTTAAAGTCATATACTGTTCTACCCTCATCGTCTTCCTCCAACTTCACCTTCTTACCCAAACTCTGATTTTATAGAACTAAATGAGCAATATTTTACCGGCTACTAATAAAAATGAAATCGATATAGAAAACACCAAAGTTATACTCCTCAACAATTTTGCACAATGTTCCACATCTCTATCCATAAACTAGCATATCCCTGCACTTCTTGAACAAGAATTCATGCTAAGGATAGAGTGGATTCCTTTTGGCTTAGATACTTTCTGTTGCCTCCATGATATTATGCTTTGTGCCCTCAATTCATAGTCACTTTGTCGCTCTCATAGCAATATGACATTGTCTTGTGCAGTAAACAACTCAAAATCGGTAAGGATATGATGTTTATTTACCAAGTCTTGTCCTAGTTTGATCGAGTTTACTTGGATATAAATTGCAAATAAATCTATTTTCACATACTCAAAGATACCTTGTAATGTTTTTTTTTTTTAAATGAACACTTGAAAGTTCTCCCTCTCTCTCTTCCTTTTTAACTTCAAAACTTGCTAACTTGGAGACTTCAGCCTGTAGTTAGAAGTCAAATACCGTTTACCTCTACTTCATCCTTCAACTTCGTCATTTCTCCTGAGCTGTAACTTTATAAAATCAAATGAGTAAATTAACAAAGATCAAAGATGAAACCTGTGTAGATATCCTACACAGGGGCTATACTCATTAACCTTACTACACAAGTCTGTCTACAGACCAGCACATCCATGCACTCAACAAACAAGAATTCATACTAAGGGAAGACAGGATCCACTTTCAATTCAACACCATGGTTTTATGCTTTGGGCCCTAAATTCATTTTCACTCTGTTACTCTCTCACATTGGTATTAAATTCATCTTTTGCACTAAACAGATCAAATTTGGTTAAAAGATCTTCTTATTGATTTTTCACATCTCATTTACAGTATAAGTACCTTATAAATCTTTTAGATTTTCATATACTGCTATCTAGGACATTTTTACCATTCATTTAAAAGTCAAATATTGTCCACCCTCTTTTTCTTCCTCCAAATTCATCTTCTTTCCTAAACTCTAATTTTCTAAAATTACTAAGTCCTACTTCATCTAATAAGAGATACCGTTCTCCCATCAACACAGATGAAACCCTTGTAGTAATCCTACTCATAGGATAACAAGTGAGGCTCAACCCAGACAGGAAATAAATAGGTGGGCCTCACTTGTCATTCTTTGTTTAGGATTCATACTGGTCAGTAATCTATGAGTTGAGAATTTCCAAATTAAACTCTCCCCTATCGTTACCTCGGTAACTTTAAATTTTCTGTGGTAATAAATGGACAGGATGGATCAAAAATTGGCTGTCATCAGCAAAAACCAATATATTACACAATGGAGTGCAAGTGAGGGAGATAAGATGCCAAAGTGGTCTTCGAATCCACTATCACCTCTCCTCTTTATGCTAGTAGTGGACGGCCTTAATGTGATCATAAATAACTAAATAAGGGCAGAGAATGGACTAATCAAAGGACTACCGGCCTCCAAAACAACAAAACAACAATCTTGAATAATTTTCAATATGCAGATGACATGATAATGCTTGGGCAAATGAAAGTGGAACAGGCCATTATGTTTAAGTGGATTTGCGAACCTTTGAGGTCAGCTCAGGCCTTAGGATTATTTTTAACAAAAGCAAAGTCATATTGATAGGTGAAGAAAATATGAATATATTGGTGATAAAATCTATTATTGGGTGTCTAGGGATGAAATTCTCGGTTGAATACTTGGGTATGCCCATATGTACGAATGTGTTAAAGAGGCAAGATTAGACCATATTAATAGACAGAATGAATAAGAAGTTGGAAGGGTGACAAGAGAAACTTATCTTCGGGAGGAAAAATCACACTACTAAATTTGATTCTGTTGGCAACTCCTCTATATTTTCTGTCAACATTGAAGGCGCCCACTTGGATAAGAAGAAAGATGGACAAGATATGGAGAACCCTCCTTTGGGTGGGGCCAGGAAAGGACAAGAGAGCATACAGTCTAGTGAACTGAAAGTGTATGCTTATAAAAAAATGAGAGAGGCTTGGGAGTGCTGCAAGTGGATCCAATGAATAAAGCTCTCTTATCGAAATGGTGGTGGAGATTATTGTCTAAACATGATAACTTAGTTTGCAACATACTTAGAGAAATATGGTCCAAGAAACAGACTGTAGAGCATAGATAAATAGAAAAGACCTTTTAAAAAGGATTATCTAAAATTAAGGATATAACCCGAGCATGGACAAAATATCAACTAGGAAATGGAAAAGATATTAGCTTTTGGAAAGATAGGTGGAAAGGAATATCAAAATTAGAAGACAATTATCCCACTCTACATAAGATAGGAAAGAACCCATGTAACTCAGTGAGGAACAATGACGCATTATGGAGTTGGAAATATTACGTGTTCCAATATTACTCGGAACACTAGAGAAGGCACGATGTACAAAAGAGAAGTATAGATACTCGAACGGCTATCTAGCTAACACCAACCCAGGGAGAGGGCATGCCAGTATGGATGTGAGATAATAAGGGACAATATTCTATTAAACTGTGCTATAAAATTATAACATCCGGTAAGAAGTTGCAAGATGAAGCAAATAACAGCTCCATATAAGACTAACACATTCTTATGGCTGGTCTCAAGAGAGGCTGTCTTCACATGGGAAGACTCTCCGGGTGGGTTGGCCCGAATATTTGGCCATTATGAAAAAAATCTGAAAAAAATGTCCGTCACTTCTTTGTGGTGTGTATATAGCAAGGAGATATAGATGTTAAATGACAAACAGGAGGACTAGCTAGGCCTAATAATATCTCAGACCTATGGAAACATTGCACAAACAAGCACAGGGGTTCAACAATAGGGGCTATTTTGTGGGGAATATGGGTGGAAAGAAATAATAGAATATTCAACAATAAACTTGCTTCACTTTTATCTACATCCTATGGTAATAAACATATGGTTATTTTGTGGACAGGGTAGGAGCAAATGCATCAAGATCATGCACTAGCAGCCACTAGTACCCGACGCAACTCACGGAGGTAGCTAGAGTTTCGGGAGATAGCAGAGGAGGAAAACCCATTGTCCAACACACAAAAGTGACAGACAAGGAGGACAATTGATCACATGGGAGGAACTTGCAGGCATGGTGCTTACTGGATCTCACTTCTTTAAATTGATTGATTGTATAAGTAGTCATCTATGTATTTAAGTACGTAGCAATGTCTGCTACAATGTTGAAAATAACGTGTTATGAAATCCGTTATATTGCATTATGCAACCTAATGGAGCCCCAGCGCTACATAACAGCCGGAAACAGTACGTTTTTTATGTTATTTTACGTTATATTACGTAACATTACGTTAAATTACGTTATGCTGCGTTATTTACAATTATTTTTTAGTAATGTATATATATTGTTATTGATTATTATTTTGATTATTAGCGAATTGCTATAATTTTCGTACTTCTTGTTTGATTGCTTGCGGAATTTCTAACTTGTTAATTTGCGATTGTTTGCTTATTTACTTGTTGTAATTCCTCTCCGGCTAGTGAAATATCTTATTTGTTAATTCAATTCTATTGAATTTTTAACTGAACTAAAATCAACAATTACAAATAAAATAAATTGAATATTATAAAATATAAATTACAACAATGATAATAACTGGAATTGAAATAAAAAATTAAAATCTTGCTTTCATGTTTAAATAATGGCTGGAATTATGGTTGCAGACTTAATATAATTTATGAAGATAAATATGAAAATTATTGTAAAACTTAATATAAAATTAAGATATATTATGTATTATTAAATGGTTTTATATTCTGTTTTAGATATTTTAAATTTATTTTTCAATTTATAAAAAATATTTTACATAGTTTTAAATTTATTTTATTAAATAAATAGAAAATTACATACCTACGTTATGCGTTACGCTATATGCGACATAACCTAACAGAGGCAAAACGTTACGTTACCGTTATCGCTATTTTAAATATTGGTCTGCTGGAGGAACACAAGTATGTATTATCTAATGCCTGTATTTCATTATATGCTTATAAATAAAATGCAAGGGGATATATCCATCGTTCTACTAAAAAAAACAATTGTATATCTTCTTATTTTCCTCTATTATATTCTCATTTTGCTAGGCTTCAGTCCTAATAAAATTGAAGAAAATTAAGAACACAACTTTAACGAAAAAATAATTGAACCTATTAACTTCATCAATCCCGATCACCACCTTTCCATTTCGCCTTTTATTTCCAATTTCTTTGCTTCCATTATGTTAAAGCTGGTGTTTAACAAACTGGACTGACTTCTCTATTGTGCGTTGTTACCATAGGGACACCAACACTTCCGCTTCCTCTTCCTCTTCTTCTATAACACATCTTTCTTATTAGGCAATTTCTTTCATTTATGCTACGACAAGGGAAATTTGGGAATTTTTTGCATTTGCCAAGGTAGCATAATGAAATAGAAAGAAACTTCAAGGTACTTAACTATAATAGCAAAAACTTCAAGGTATTTATCTACAGGAAAAATAGCACAAACCAAGGAATTTGGGTCGAGCACGTGAAAGTTGGACGTACGGTACTTTTTTACCCTTGAACTTGGATAAGTCAAATCTTTCTTCTTTTTCTCTAAAGACTCAATGTGAGGAGTGGGAGTTCGGTTGTCTAGTTGACATACAAAATCATGTCCTGTGGTCCTAGTGGTTCTTCTTCTAAATTAAACAATCTGACATAATCTTCTCGTTTTGCAAAGAGCACATCTATTTCATTGGCCAGTGTCCGACCCATCCACATCCATTGAAGGTCTTACCCTAGCCGGCAGTTGCTTGCTGGGCAAACCAATGAACTTCCAGCTATTACATAGTTAACATATTTGTGCATTTGACACGGGGCTCATTATCCTAAAATTGGTAGAAGTATCGGCGTAAAATTCAGAAAAATATTACAATCCATTCGTGTATATCCAAATGTGTAGTAACATCAAATAATCAGGATTTGAAGGCACTGAGTTTCTTTAAATTCATACGAATCACGGACAATGTAAATGCAAAAGATGCAGCATACCTACTAGTGCATCGAGTTGATAATAAAATCAGGGATGATTAACAAGTTGTATCAGATAATATCCTAATTATAAGAGGTCATACCTTCTTATTAAAGCTTGCAGTTGAGCTCTTCGTACATTGTCATCTGATGGAAATCCGCTACTATCCCAGTCCTCCGGCCTCTCATGTTTATCAATCATGATCAACTTTCTTAAGCAGGATTCTTCGTTCTCGTTCATTTGCATCCCTTTCAACTGTTCCTTCATAATTAGAAGTGGACCAAGAAACCACTCCAATATCTTGTCCTTTGGCCAGTTGAAGTCCGTCAGCTCCACCCCCTCAGCTGGTGAATTTCAACCATGACATTATCAGGAAATCTAGAAGAATCTGTTAACCGAGAACAAAAACAATTTTAGACAATAGAATGACATACAAATAAGCAATCCATGTGAATCAGATTTAGCAGACTGAAGCAGACTCTGTAGAATACACCAGGCTGGCAGCTTTATGCTCAGTTTCTTGCACTTTCCTTTAATTATGCATTCTTCTATATCTGCAACACTGATGAGCCCCTCGCCGAGTAAGAGTCCTCCATTTAACTCACAAGATCTGAAGAGCCAGTCCCATATCTGTAGTTTTGTCTTTTCTCTGTTACAGGCGGGGGAATGAAGTAAATAACGGAAGGAAAGGAGTTCTCTTACTTGAAAGGGCTCTAATTGTCGGATAGCCATCTTTAGTGTCCATGATTTTTGCGAAGCCAACTTTGTGCTGTTGGAGTCAGCTATCACATTTTTCTTTTCAGCGTTATTCTGTTCCACCTGTTCGCCTCTATCAGGATACTCAGTGCAAACTTCGGTTTTTCTGTACTTGGGCCTGGCTGTAGAAGAATTACTTCTCAAAATCTAGGAGCTTTGCCAATGAAAGTAGTCTAAGCAAATATATATTTAAATAATGCCCATGAAACTAAATTTTCAAGGTTATGGCTCAAAGAAGGAACTTAGAAACGGTTTTCCACACGCAATAGTCATACTTCCACCTTTTTCTTTCCACATCCACGGAATAAATATCTTAAAATTTTCTCGTACGTCTATGTTTATTTCTTTATTCAAAGTTTCCTAGTTACTCGATTCAGTAAAAGTAAAACATCTAGAAGTGTCTACCTACACTTCCAACATATTTTCACACAATGGGTTCTGAACTTATGAAAGCTTAACTGATACCTTGGGAAACAGGATCCTTCTCTCAAGTAGAGCACGTCATTTGAGTATTCATCAAATAGTGATACAGCAGAAACGATGTAAGCGAGTCCCATCTGCAGTGAATCTTCCTGAAAATTAAAAAAAATAGTTAAGGATCGGAAGTCCATTCGTTAGACCATGCCTAGAAAACAATTTAGCTCATATTCGACAAACCTGATAAGTAATGACACTTCCATAGAGTCCTAGAAAGAAACTGCTGGCAAATGCAGCAATCACAGCGCCAACTACAGCTAAAGGCCATAGCATGATAGCAAGACCAGCAAAAGGCACACAAACTGTCTCTAGGAAAGGTCCTTCTCTCCCAATTAAGTCATGAAACAGACGCTGCCAGCCTTTGAACAACATATAGAGACTCTTACAAAGTGCTATCATCGTTGTCATAAGAACATCAATAGGGACACCAAGCAGACCAACTAGCAAACAACCCGGTAGTCTTGATAACCTTCCAATAAGTGAAAAAAGTTGGTCAAATGAATTGGTACATCGTGTGGACTAAACTGCTAATGACCCATAGGTACAGTAAATTAATACTAAGAGTTGCAATAGAACTAATGTATGAAGCCTGTGATAAAGTTATCCTCATCAGCATCATCTATGCCATGCATAATAATTGTGAACATATGGCACTCAAAACAGGCCGCATGGCCCAGGCTTGGACAGGTTTCACCCCATGCCCTGAACCGGACCTGACAAGTTAGGGCGGACATCAGGCTGGTGTGGACCTGGCCTGGGCCTGGGCCTGAGCAGCCTGGAAAAAACTCATTTGGGTTTTTTCTAGGATTTAAAATTTTAAAATAAAATGAACAAAAAAATTACTAAAAATTCTAAAAATTTTTAAAGGTGATTTTCATAAAAAAATTCTTATTATTTTCCACCAAATTAATCTTTGAAATATTACAAATTAAAGAAAATATTGCATCACAATAATATTAGTACATCTCAACTAGGTTGGCACCTACCCATCTATTTTTTTTTTTTTTTTATCATGTGCACTATTTCCTTACAAAAGTAGAATTAAGAAAAAAAAAGTCTTGCATTACTTCTTTGATATTTTTTTTTTATGTCTAATCGCTTCCTTTAGGCCACCCAACACTCTTGAAGGCACATCACCATTTCTACGATAATCTGATCCAAAAATATTCTATGATCGTCGATCAAGCATCCTCCGGAGCTAAATGCTCTCTCTAAAGTCACATTAGACACTTAAACAGTTAAAAAAAATCACAAGCCATGATGGAAACATAGAGTATGTTGTTAATCCACATATCTTCAATATAACAGTATATCAAAAGCATCCTCACCATCCGCATATTGTACCAAAGAAGCAAAGTAATATTGGTAAGTTCAGAAACTTCCCTTGATGATAAAGTTCCGCCTTTCCAACTAAGGAATACTAAAAAATCCATTAGTTCTTTTTTTGCTAGCTGTTGCAAATGAAACTTGCAATGATGTCTTCTATTATATGCTTCAAATAACTGATTAAAGTAATATTTAATAACAAGAATGGCTAATTCTTCATCATCGATATTGAAGAAATTTAGAGAACATCTAAATAATTTTTAAGGTCTTCAACTTTCATGCATGAATTAATTAAAATACCTAAACCATAAATAAGAGAAATATGATAGTAACACGTGTAAAATTTCCTTTTCCTTTTTGTATCATATGTACAAAAGTATCATTCACTCGAAATCTATTAAGATGATCTCGAATGTCTAAAACTTATAATCTACATTATTAAAATTGTTTGATAATAGCAACTATATAATCCAACAATAGCATCACAAGGAAATATGCAACATATCTTTTATTCAGCGAAGAGTATTTCACTCCTCTTGAATAATTGTGTTTATACCAGGAGCAGTTGGATATAAACAATTGTATTGCGTACATAATATATTCATCTACAATTGCTCTACATTCTAATGTAATTTTCAATATTATATAAGTTTAATTACACCTATGCTCAACATCATAAGGAATTTTTTCTTGATTTTACTTTATTTCTTTTGCAAATTTGTTTACATTTTAATCCTTACAAAACTAGAAATAAACATTCCAACATTTTAAACTATTTCTATCATGCTCTAATAATATCATCGAAAGCATTTTGTACAATTAAATCAAGAATATGACAAATACATAAAACATGAAAAAAAATCGTTGGCATCAATACAAGCATTTTTTGATGTGTTTTATAACATTATTATTGGATGCATTGCCTAGAAAGGTAATAAATTTCTGTGTAAGTTAATAATTGTCAATTTATGCCAAAATTAAATCCGTAACAATCCTATCCTTGTGCAACATCAATAGGAACAAAAGAAATTACCCTTTTTTGCCTTCCCAGTTTTCATCAATCCAATATGCAATAATAATTAAGTATGCAATTCACTACCTAGATGCACAGATATCATAGGTACGAGAAATTAAAAAATTAATATTTAAAAATAATATTTTCCTTTCATCAAGTATATAATGTATAATAATATTGCATTGGCAAGTTTGGACAAAATTTTCAAATGTTGGATAGAAAGCATCTTTAATCATATCTTCAAATTTGCTACAAAACAAGTTCCTAAGAATAACACACTTGACTTTTCCAGCTTTCATAGCATCATATGCTATATGAGAATGTATCGAGACTCTCCGTCGAGAATGATTTTGATGACATAGCTTGACAGACGTCAGATTGGGTCTTTACCCCTTGATGTGACCTTCCATTTGACACTTCAAGTGAGTTATCTCTCTTGTATAATGGCCTACCAAAAGCTGTTGTAAATGGGAATCTTTTCCTTGAACACAATCACAATGCCAGCGCCATTCTTGAGGATGACCTTCACAAAAGTATTGGATTGGGGCCGTTTGCAAGTTGGAGTCTGTGCAGTATCTTTAGTGTGGGAGAGACTGAAGCAGCTTTTTAGCGATGGTAGGATGAAATATGCCATAGAAAATTTTTAAAAAATAACTAGAAAGTTTGAGATAGGAGATGGAAAGAGTAGATATGTTAAAGAATATGTTAGTAGAAGAGAATTTCAAAATGTTTAGAATGAGATTGTGTATGAAAAAGGGAGAGATGGAAGTATTATAGAGGTTGGAAGTGAGAACGTAAAAAAATTACGGAAACCCCTCAACGATATTTTTAGGCTTAAAATAATGAATCTACATAAAATAATTTACAAACTATCCCAAATGACTATTTTATAGCCACTAAGGGGCATTTTGTTAAAAAAAATAATAATAAAATGCCCCTAAGAGCTATTGGAGGAGCAGATGCTCGAGCCAGGACTAGCCAAGCAGCCTGACTCAACTCGGATTTTGTCCAACGACTACCTCAACCTAGGCCGTGTTAGATTTCAACTGCCACACTTGGACTAAAACTAGATTGGACTCGGCTCTAGTCCTGCTCGGTCAATTGAGTGTTACCGGGTCCAGGCCGGGGTCAACGGTGCTTGACCCGCATAGGACAGACTTTTGGACTTTTTGGGCAACCTCTGGTGAAAAAATAATTGTTCCTCATTTATCTAAAGTGTCATCTGCATCATGCAAAGCTTTGTCCCATCAAGATATGGTCAACAACAGAGCATGACTTGAATTATAGAATGCTCCAGGAGAAAGTTGGCCAAGTCTTGTGTGTGCAAGACACTTGAATCAGCACAATATTCTTGGAAAACTTAACAATTCCTACTATTCAGAAGAAATAAGCATGCACTTGCAGGATACATGTTTTAAACCTTGAATGATGGCAGGTAAGAGACGGACCTGCTGCCGTAACATAGTTCCTATTCAAACTTATGTGGGGTATTGAAGGTTGGCTAATCCCACATTGAATAAGGAGACAAATTATAGACATGGTTCGCCATTAACAGTTCTGTCTTGGGCAGCATGTTAATTAGTGGCATGTACGATAAGGACCTTCGTGCTAGCTTCCAGGGTATATTGGGCCTTCAATTCAATATAACGAGAATCACAGGTTCCTAGTTTGATATGGGCTAAATCATGACAAAAATCCCACCATAATAACATGCAAAAGCAAGACATGGACTAGAATAGTGCACCTTGTCAACCAGGCAGGACACAGATTCTGCAGGGTTCCATGTCCACCTCGCTTGCTTGCTGCAATCAATATCATTTTGGTTTGACATACATCAAAGAAAGTCTGCTGAATGTCATCTCACATCCAGTCGAAGTAGCCTAGTTTGGGTGATTTGAGATAGCCTAAAAGGAAACAAGGTGTAAAACTAGTCCCATACTGAGTAGGGAGACGATTGGAAACTTGGTTGAGGGCTCTGTAGGCAATCCCCATTCTGTCTCAAATCGGCTAATCCAATTAACCAGTTGCACATTGGATTAGGGCTTTAGATGAATTTCTTAACGGTGAGTTATCTAGTGCTTCTCATGGAAAGTTTCTATAGAAGAAACGATGACTAGTTATCTCACAATGGTCCAAAATTAAGCGATACAAATGTCTAAGTTTACAGATTGTAGTTCAAGGAGTTCTGCAAGAAGGAAATAAACAGCTTTTCAAAAAGTGATAAATAATAAGCGCATATTAATCATACCTGATATCCATGGGCGCCTCATCCATGACAATTTTCTCATTCAAGTCATCCATACATGAGAAGTATGAGAAGAAGCAAAAATCAGTGAAGTCCCGCACCAACGTACAAGCTTCCTTAATTGTGCTAATGCATCCATCCTGACGATTGCATTCACAGAGTCAACCAGATGGCATAAGACAAAATAGTCGCTTAATGGTGTAGGTTGCAACATTGCAATTTGGGGGAAGCACGACATTTTCTCAGTACACCGATACCTAATAAATTTGAATCTAAAACAGGATATAAAGATTTCAGCCAAACACCGTACTGAACCACACTGTAGAGGTAATATCATATTTACATAAGGGAAATTAATAAAGAGTTACATAAGGGAAATACATGGAGATTTAAGATTCTATAATCAAAAGATATTGGAATGATTTTTCAAAAGGAGAGGTGAGATCTTGTACGTAGAGATAAGTTGACAAGGATTTAGGAATTAGTATTATACAAATTGCAGCTCATAAAGTTAACTACCAAGCTACCATCTAAGAAACAATATCCACTAAATAGATAGTGAAGGATTTATGAAGCAATTGATGTACGAGTACTAGTTGAAATTTGTAGTTTTAAACACAGAAGATGAACAAGAAAAATCTGTTTGAGCATTCTCCAGCCAAATATTAGATGGATGATAGTTTATAAAGTACAACGCTATGCCAACAGGACTGAGAAATAGTGCTAAAATGCGAAGCTTGGAACTAGGAGATGTGATGTTTGAACCCTAAGAGGAACCCAAGATGCTTGAGAAAAGACAAATAAACAAAAGGTTCAAATCCTAGGAGTACTCAACAGTAGGACACACCTATTTTCCCATTTCCCCGGGAGAAATTCTTATTTGGACTTTTAACAGAGTAACAGTAAGAAGTTAATGGTTAGATTTGCTGAGTGACTTACTGCAAAACAATGATATAGCTTGTCGGTGACCCTCTCTCCAACTGATTCAAATGTTGCAACTAAAGGAGCAAAAAACCCATATCCAGTGCCAACAAGGAAGCTCCCAGGAATACTGAATACTGGCCATAAAACTAACGGCACTGGCAAAATAATCAATATGAGTATCTTTAACATGCACCCAAGTCTCTTTGTCCTGAAAATATGGATAAGTGCCAAAAATATAATTGCTGATGCCGCAAGATGGAACTGGAACTAGCAAGTGTTTGGGTATATTTGAACTCAAGGAAGTGAGTCAAACACACTATAATAATACTTTGCACCGTGAGATCTAAGTAGTACTAAACTTGCATATTGCCTGCAGGAAAAAAGAAGGAAGCATACCCTATTACACAGTAATAAGTCCAAAAGAAATGTGCAGGCCAGAGACCGATTATAACTGCTGAATTTCCAAAGAAAACCAAAAGAGAAACGATTGGGAAAATGATTGCAGCTGCAAAAAATATAATCAATATTATTTGTAGTTAGAGTCCAACTCATGGCTATGAATGCATAGATAAAAGAAGAAATGAAAATTTACATAGCTAGGTATGTGTCTCCATGCTTTTAATTGAGTGCACTGTTAAGTTGCAGGAAGTATGAATACATCAGGAAGCTATATGAATCAAGGAACACCTGAATTATTTCTGTTGTGCAAGCATCCAAATCAAATCAGGAGGTCTGATGATGAGCATATTGTTTTTTGAAAAACCAATTATACACAAGGAATAAGTTTAAGATCTTCACATCTACAGTGTGCATATCCTAAATAAGCTAGGTGTGCTGGCAGTGTTCTAAATATTGGATACCGGTCCCATATCAGTCAGCCAAATTACATACCGGTTACCGGATACCAGATGGGATATCGCGATATGACCCTAAATACCGGAGTGTTATATCGGTGTCATACCGGTTAAAAAATAATCATATAATTGGCTATATAGAACATATTAAAACACATAAAACAAGTTTATAGCACTTACATTGGTTTATTTGCATTCAACTTACGAATTTGCAGATACCGTTTAGAACGTTAGCATATGCACAAAGCGGCATATAATCATAAAATTAAGAAAAATAAGTTTTAAAGATAAAAGAAAAGTGTTTGTACAATATATAAATGATATAATTTATAAAATTACAACATTGTCTTTTAAATGAGTTTATTTGAAACATGCTAGAAACTTTAAATATCAGTCTCTCTTGGACATTAGAAGTACCAGAAGAGGACATTCTTCAAGTAATTTCTGACATCAAATTTTATTAAAAAAAGACAAAAAATTAATTAAATAAATAGACAATATAATAAACTTAATTTATTTCATAAAAATCCTAATCAAATCTATTTGAAATTGAGTGCCCAATATAAATAATTATTGGCTACATTTTTCTCCCAATCCTAATCTAATCATATAGTAGGCAAAACTAAATTAGATCTTATAAAAAATTATTTCATTAAAACTACATAATCCAAACTACATTGTACTATAATTCAAAATTTCAAACCCTAACATATCCAACAAATACAACAAATTACAATGTCATATAATTATAAATTTACAATTGTTTAATGTCCTGCAATTAAAATATATGTACACAAATAAAATATCCTAATTAAAATATACTATATTGCCATATATTTTCATGAAAATACTCATTCAAATTCACTTCTAATTAGTAATTACTCATCACTCAACAAATTATCAAACAAATTAACATCTAAATTCTAACTAGACTGTCACTGTTCAAACAAATTATCAAACAAATTAACTTCTAAATTCTAATTTTACTATTTCGGGCACTCCCCTTTCAATCAATGAATTCACTGATTCACTCCGAATCAGTGAATCGATTCACTGATTCGATAATCATGTGAATCAGGGATTCGGTTCACTGATTCACACCGAATCAAATTCACTGTTTCGGAGTGAATCAGTGAATTTTGATTCACTGACTGAAACAGTGAAACTCCACCCAATCAATATGTGCAAACAACCAAATTATCTCAAATTTTAAGGACCCAAATTCTCAAACACATATGACAATCAAAACAAAATATTAATAAAGAAAAGAAATTTGCAGTTAGCTGGACTTACTATTTTACCAGTGAGGCACTGACTACCAAGCTCCTAGTAGGCGCCATTGGGAGCTAAGCAATAGTAGTAGAGGGAAGTCGGGAGGCCGGCAAAATTGTTTTAGGGCAAATCGGACTGCCGAACTTTCTTTAGCGAAAATCAATCGAAAGAGAGAACTCTCAACGTCTCGCTGAGCAGTTTTTTATGTCTTTTTTGGGTGGATTTTAAGTTGCAACCGTTCGATCGGTCGAGGAGAAGGAGAGGGAAGTCAGGAAAGATGGGAGATTAGGGTTCGCGTGCGATGGATTTGGGGGAGAACGCGAGAGAAGCGGATTTTATTTTTTTCTATCGGATCGGCTCGAAAGGGTAAACGGGTTTCAACCGTAATCCAAACCCGTTAACAAAAAAACCGATATTGGCTCATACCGGCCGATATTTATCATACCAGATACCGACCGATATATCGCCATGTGGCCGATATATCGGCCCATACCGGTCGAAAACGATAAGCGATATAAAATTGGCTATAATATCTCGTTTGTGGAGAAAATCCGATATATCAATCGGTATACCGGTAGACCGACCGATATTTAAAACAATGTGTGCTGGAGAGGTGATTTGAAGATGGCTGGGAGTCCCTGATAGCAGGCCGACACATTTTAAAGAGCACAGTATGTCGAAGCAGCAGCAACAACTAAGCCTTATATCCTACGTACTTGGGGTAGGCTCAAGTCATAATATATGACAATGTTTTATATTGGCTTTCGTAGCCATACCACAACCCTCCTCTTTTATCTTGGTTTGGGATAACGAGTGAAAGGATAACAACTTTAGCACAACACTGGAAGAGTTTGCACAGTATGCGGAAGCATTAATGTTAATTGATTGTAACAACCTAATTTCATCATAACTTACATTCTTGATATCAGATTAATCCCAAAATAAATGCGTTGTGTTTGACTCATTTTTCTATATTTTTGTGATTTTTTTGAAATTTCTAAGATAGTCACTTAAAATAATATTATTTTAATCACCGGTGGGTCCTACACATATTTTTACTAGTCTATCTTCTTTTGACTTGTAAATATGAAGTTTGACTTTTTTTGGATTAGTTTAATTTGAAATTATAACCTTAAACAACTCTAATAACCTATTATTAGTATTCATTTGTCCTATACCTATTTTATTTTATTCACCTATACCTTACTTTACCATGCTTGTCCTTTAGACAAGCATGACAAACCATCATCTAATCCCCCATATCCCTCCTTTATTATATCTTTTTTTTCCTTCCTTTCATTTGTTTTCTCTCCTTCATTTTTCATTCATCTTTTCCTTTTATTTTTTTTACTCCAACTCAAGAGAAGAAGAAGAAAAGAGAAGAAGAAAAAAAGAAGTTATTTAGCCTCAAAATAGGCTTATCTTCCTACCCATCAAGGCAAGTAAAACCACATTCACTCTCATGTTTTATTTCTAACTCTAATTGTTTATGGTTAACTTAGAATTTTGATTTGTTAAAACTTAAAAAGATAATATCTCTATACAAAAATCTCTATGATTATTCTAGAAAAATAAAAATATGATTTTTACACTTTACTTTATGTTTATGTATCGAATTTATCATTTTATTTATAATCTCTAATTTTTAAACTACAAGTTGTAAAGTTAAATTATATACTTAATTTTTAAATTATAAAAATGCCACCTTTATGAATGTTCATCATATTGGATATAAATTTGAAGTTTTCTACATAAGTTTTTCTTGTATAATGCAATGATTTTGAAATCATTTTCCACTTGCCATTAGAAAATATGTATATATATACATTTATTTATTTATTCATTATCATGTTTTAAAAAGAGAGTTTCATATAAATTTTACATTAAATTTACTAAAATATTTATTTTATGCAATCTATTATATTAGGTCATGATTACTTTATGCTAATTTATATTTACTTTAAATACATATACATTAGTAAGGTTCAATAAATTTGCTACTTTCCATACTATTAAATCATTCTAGAATTAGGAAAATTCATATATTGTTAAAGCAATCGTTATAATAGTGTTAAGCCTATTTAATTTCTATTCTTACAATTTAGTACCCATTTACCTAATATGTGTTTATATGCATAATTGTATATGTATGATTCACATGAATGATCATCAAAAATATTTTTACACCCTAATGCCCACTTACATACATGTTTATATGCATAATTGTATATATGTGTGATTTACATACATGATCATTATTTCCATAATACATTCTAGTATTTTATGACTATCATGCTTGCCTTGACATATACATACTAGTTACTTGTACAACATATATGAAAATATGCCGAATTTATCTAATTAGTACATACACATGTCTTGACAATGTCATGGATCCTAACTTGCCTGTTAATTTGATTTTGACACTCCATCATACCTGCCTTGATATATACATACTAGTCACTTATGCAACATACATGAAATTATACCGGATTTTCTTTATTAATACATACACGTCTTGATAATGCCATGGATATTGACTTACCTATTAACTTGATTTTGACACTCCATCATGCTTGCCTTGACATATACATACTAATAATTTGTACAAGATACATGAAAATATGCCGGATTTTTCTTATTAGTACATACACATGTCTTCATAGTGCCATGGATTCTGACTTGCCTGTTAACTTGATTTTGACATGGACCACATCTTGCTTGTTACTAGACATGTATATATATTAATCTTGACGAGATTGGTTCATCATATTCCGGATTGATTTCCATGTAATATAACTTGAAATCTTGGATTATGGGAGAACTAAAGGGTGGACAAATATTGTATCGTGAAAAGTTTAGGATAGGTTGCGCAACCGAAATAGTGGCCCATCCGCGGGGGCGCCCGAATGGTACTGAGTCATCATCTCTTGTTTAGTGCATGTTGATGGGACGACCGATTATCGGTATCTGCTTGAGTGCTTAGCAGCATGACTAGTTCAGCGCAAGTATCTTGGCCGGGTCCCTGATATGCACGGGTACTTTCACGATACAAGTTTATTTCTTCACCAGTTAGTTCAAATATAAAATAAAATATGATATTAAGTTAGACTTGATATACATGTATATCCCTGCTTGATATTGCTACTTAATCATTACTGTTTTCAATACATGTGCATATGCTTTTTACATCAAGTCATATTTACTTGTTAGTGCATATTGCATGCTCCCTACGATAAGAGTCTATTTCTTTACCATTCAGTTCAAAACATTAACTAAAATAAGATATTAATTTAGACTTGATATGCATGTACATTCTTCCTTGATATCATTACTTGATCATTTAATATTTTCCACACATGCGCATACTTTCATATCCACACTCATATCTAACCTATTTGTTTATATTACACTCTCCGTACTTCTTATTGTTTTACTTGTCGGGTTTGACCTTGAGCTCCCCCACACGCTCAGGTACTGAAAATGTGAGCGAGGATCCGCCATTGCACGATCCGTACTTTCTAGAGCAGCTTGAGCAGCAGTAGATTTATAGGTCTCTGCTTTTGTATTTTTGGTTTGGTATGTATCACCCCTTTGGAACTTTATTTCCAACTTTTATATCAGTATTGTACTTATTGCTTCTTATGTTAGACATATATATCTTCTCTTTTATATGACAGTAGACTAACTTCCAAGATCCTGGTTGATGACTAGTATTCAGTTCTATTCATTTCTTCTTTTACATACTTATAGGCCTCGTGCACGTCGACTTACACGTGCCCGCCGGTAACGCACTCCGTTTTCATATCCCTTCGGAAAATGGGGCATTACATTGATCCTTGATGCTTGTCAAGGAATGAAACCATTCTACAAAGAATCACTAAACACAAGAATAAAAAACAATACCAAGATAAGAGACGTAGAAGTTATGAAACTTAGTTGAGACCCAATGTAGAAAAATGCACACAAGCAGGATTATTTAAACAATGATATCCTCAAAATAGAGTGGAATGCAGCGGAAAGCTTTGACATTGATTAATCCTCTATGGAAACTAGAAAGCTAGACACTATCTCTAGGTAAGTAACAACCATAAAAATAACAAAAAACATGAAGACCAAGACATCAGATGTGCAGGAAATTGATTGTTGATTGTTCTCCTTATCGAGGTAAACAAGGCATTATTTTTAATGCTTGGAACCCATGTTTTAAACAAAAATGAAATCCTAATAAAGAGTGTTGTATTGTCTCCCATCCTATTGAGCATCAAAAGGCCTTTGTCTAAGGGGGTGCAGCACATGGTTGGATTTGTGCCAAGAGACTGATGCGGAAGTGTGAGAATCCAAACAAATATCTAGAAATTATCAAAATTAAAAATAAATTGATAAAATAAAAAACTTTCGAAGAAGAGAAACATATTAAGAGATCAAACCAAAGAACACTAAGGATTTACATAATTCGGAGCAAGTCCTATATTTATATTGATGATTTTTGCAAATTATAAATCTTGGATTTGACACAGATTTCTCAAAATTACAAAGAAATCTCTCAAATTGAGACGAAACCTCAAAACTCTCAATAGTTGCAAAAGAATTCTCAATAGATACCATCCAAAACTCCTAACCCTCTTATATAGTTTAGAGATGTTTAGCACAGATCGAAATCAAATAGGGTTAGTTTTGACCAAATTATGAGCCCAAATCATGACCAAAATTGCACTTTGTAGTGCTATGGGTATGCTTGTATAGGCCGGTCGCTATAGGCGGTTAGATCCACCATCAATGGCCATTAACGGTCAGAGTGATGCCATCAATAGCTAGTCTATGAAATTGAGCCAGGGATTTTAATTCCCAATTTCTAGCAACTTAGAGAATTAACAAATGAGCTTCCTTTAAGCGATCTAAGACACGAATCACCACAAATGCAAATACAAGTATCAATTAGCCAAACCAACAAAATTCTTCAAACTTGCATAATATTGGTCAAGTCCCTACAGTGTTGGTTCTTAACTTCAGACACCACTTTAATCAATGACTCAACATATAAACTGGATTATTTGCAGTGCCGATCCTTTTTACAAAAAGATAGTTTTTATCCAGTATCTCCCTAATGAAATGAAACCGAATATCAAAATGATATACTTAATTCTTTGCAACTCAATAATATTATATTGCAATGAATATCTACGCATTCCTGAAAGAAACCCAAGTCATCCAACAACCTAGAAGCCAAATTGTCTATTTATAGACTTCCGCCTCTGCCATAAACAATGTCACCATATTAGACTAGCCACGATCAATTGCAAAGTCTATCTATAATTTACTAAATATCTAACAATAGTTAATAAATACCTTGCAATCGAATCGATGCTTATCTAAATCACTTATAAAATTAGAATCTACGCATCCCACCAACTGACAAAGATTCTTAAGTTGCTAAAACTTCAAACCAATGTTTGAACTAACGATAACGATAACCTAACAATTTGTCTCTGTTAGGTTATATCGCATAACGTAAATTACGTAATTTTCTATTTATTTAATAAAAATAAATATAAAACTGTATAAAATAAATTTTATAAATTGAATTAAAGAATTCTAAAAAAATATAAAAAAATTATACCTCAGTATAAATTCTAAATTTTTAACAAGTGTAACAGTCTCATATTTATCTTCATAAATTAAATTATATTCATGCCCATAATTTTAGTCATTATCTAAATAAGAAAATAAAATTTTAAATTTATTTTCAATTATTATCAATATTGTAATACTCTATTTATATTATTTTTAATTGTTTATTTTAGATTAGCTGAGAATTCAATTTTTAATTGTTTATTTTAGATTAGCTGAGAATTCAATTTAATCAGTAAGTAAGAAATTTCAGTAATTAAAAATGAATTATTAAAAAAAAAATTAGTAATTGGAAATGAATGATAACAAGTAAATAAGGATGTACAAGTTAACAATGTCACAAGAAATCAAATAAGCAAACAAGTCGTCAAGTGAAAAAAACTACAAAAATTCGCTATTAATAAAAATAAATATAAAAAAATTTAAAAATTATTGTATAATGTAACATAACGTAATTTAACGTAACGTAAAATAATATAAAAACGCACCGTTATAGTGTAGTGAGTTATTTTCGACTGTTAAGTAACGTTGACTTTCTTTTAGGTTTCATAACGCAACATAACGATTTTCATAACGCGTTATTTTCAACATTGCTTCAAACCAACATCCATGGTACCTATAATTTACTATAAAATCCATTTTACCACCTGACAATATCCTTTACTTAAATTATGCATGTACCTGCTTACTATGATGACAGCCTGAAGGACGTCGAGTCATGTACACACCATTACGTACATCAAACTGCCAACACTTCTTGTATATGGAACTCGAACTATAAACTCCTGTTCCATATCAGTATGTGGAGACAACCGGAAACTCTACTAAAAGTTCTACTTAAAGTGATGGCCTAACGACGAAATAATAATCTTAACAGACTTGTTAATGCCAATGCTCAACACCTTCTGCAAATATTGTTCTGAGGCAAACATAATATTTCTTTCACTCTATCCCTAACAATTTCCATACCTAGAATTTTCTTTGCCTCTCCAAAATCTTTCATCTCAATTCGCTTCTCAGTTGTACCTTCAACTTCAACTTCTATATCCCCACATTTCTCTTTGATGCTATCAATAGACCATCAACATATAGAAGTACATACACAATAAAGCCATCATTTTTCAAACTCTTAAAGTAAACATAGTTTCAAACTCTTAAAGTAAACATAGTTAGCAAAATAACTTATGGTACATGCGTTCTTAATCATAATTTGATCAACTTCTTATACTACTATTTCTAAGACTGCTTCAAATCGTACAAGGATTTCTTCAACTTCCAAACTATAGTTCTTTTTCAGCAATCTGAAAACTATCTGACTGCATCATATAAGCATCCTCTTCCAAATCACCATCCAAAAAGGTGGTTTTGATATCTATTTGAACTAGTTAAGAATCAAGCTGCACAATCAAAACTAGCAAAATATGAAAGGATGTCTTACAACTAGAAAGAATATTTTATTGTAGTCAATTCCTTCGTACCGAGTATAGGCATTTGCTACCAACCTAGATTTGTATTTGACTCCTTGTGAGAAAAAGATCATCTTTCTTAGCAAATGCCCATTTGCATCTAATATATTCTCTCTTTTCGAAAATTTTTCCAACTCCCATATAGAGTTCTGATGGAAAGAATCCATTTCCTCATCCATTGCACCCTTTCAGTCTTTAGCCCTAGCTTTCATTTAGATAGTGAAAACATCTTCAACTAAAGTGCATATGCCACCATATTAGTAAACTGTACATGCTTTTTGATATGTCCTATGGATCAACTGACAACAATGGAGTTCCATTACTGTTCTTCAATAACTATTTCCTCAACATCACATGTACCAATGTCCACTATAGCAATTGACTCTTTCTTGCTCTTTCAAAATGGGAGTCTCAAGCTCCACCTACTACAAGGCACTCTTGTGGTTGCCATCATTTTAGGGTATCTCATGCTTATTCTTCAATATAGAGGACAAAAAAAGTGTTTGCCATATATTGTTTTCTTAGACAAGGCACCAGAGTCTCCTTTACACATATTTTAAAGTCAGAATATGGCTTTATTTGCTCTAGGAAAAACTTACTTTCTCTAACAATGATTATAAGTAGGACAACCAAAAATATGTAACCGATTATAATCAATAGCAAAATGACAAAATGTATAGATCATACTTTAAATGGAGTCTTCCCCTCATTTGCAGCTAATAAAACATATCAATAAGATGGCTTGCATATGCAAAAGCCTTAACCTAGAATTCAAAACTTATTAATAAGATGGCTTGCATATGCCAAAGCCTCAACCCAGAATTCCGTACCCAATCCAACATGGACAACATACATTGCACTTTCTCCAGTTAAGTGTAATCCATACACACTGCCAATCTATTGCAGTGTTTCTCTAACAGTGAAATATCAAACATACCTTCTTCTTGATATAGCTTCATGAACGGATCTAATTTGTACTTGTCGCTATTATTCAATCTAAATTGCTTTATCTTTCTGTTAGTTTAAGTTTCGATCTTCCAATTGAGAAGCACATTCTACATATTGATACACCCAAACTCTTCATGAGTAGTCATCCACAAACGAAAAAAACCAAATTGAACCTCCCAACGAAGTTGTCTTGATTGGTCCCTAAGTGTTCATCTGCACAGTCCAAAATCGCCTTAGTCTGATGAACTGCAGTGCCAAAATTGACTCTGGCATGTTTTCTAATGATGAAACTAATTTTCCCATCTTTGCTTCTTTCAAAAGATCTTTCT
Organism: Dracaena cambodiana; assembly: GCA_036321105.1. Classification (NCBI taxonomy): domain Eukaryota; kingdom Viridiplantae; phylum Streptophyta; class Magnoliopsida; order Asparagales; family Asparagaceae; genus Dracaena; species Dracaena cambodiana. The sequence goes on from JAYEPQ010000003.1 coordinate 41,350,574, forward strand.
TTATAAAGACAAACACCTTCTCCAACATGCCCTAATCTCCTGTGCCATAACCTTGAGGTGTTATCATCTGTACCCTGCATATGTAAAGCCACCGTTACTCCATCATAATTGTACTATCCTGCAAATGGAACAAGTTCTTCTTCCAGATACCCTTCATCATTACTAAAACACCTCTGGTAGCCTTTAAATCAAAATCAACCAAACTAATATGTAGACCCTTGTTTATCAGGACTCCCGATGAGATACGATTCTTCTTCATTTTGGAAGATAAAGGAAGGCCGGTTGAAGGTACAAAGTCAAAGGGAAGAGTCATCTCATCAGAATTGGATTTCTCATTTATAAGGAGCTATTATGGTACATTATGGCTAATTTAATTCCCTATGACTTGTTTTGCTCTAGTGTTTATTATGTAGGAGGGGAAGAAGGAAACTCTGACTAAAAGGGTTAATCCAATTCGACTTTCTTTCCTATCTATCAAACCCCTAATGGTTTTATCATGCATTTACAACCGGGCTTCACCTATACGTTTAATTTTACGGGGTATTTCATTACCCATGTAAACTCCACCATCTAATTCTTCCAAGCTAGTAAAAAATCCTCTGTTGGAATAAATGTCATAAGTGCAGCCAGAATCCAAAATCCACTCATCTTTGTGGCCAGTCGCAGATGAACCAATATCATCTCAGTGTGTAACGTCTGAGGTTGAGCCCTGCTTCTCCTTCTCCTTTCCTTTGGCCAATTTGGGACAATCTTCCCTCCTATGGCCTTTTATCTGAGAATAGGAAAACCTATCTTATTTAGGATACTTCTTAGACTTAGGATGAGGTGTTCGCTGTCCACTTCAATTCTTGTTTTCAGGACGAGGTGTTCCTTGTCCAATTCGATTCTTGTTTTCGGACCTACCCCATACTACCAATGCATTTGAACTCGAATCCTAATGAACCTTCTGATCAAGCTTTCAATTCTCATTGTTCATCAAGGCAAACACATCTTCTGATCTTAATTTCGATGCTCATTGTTCATCAAGGCAAACACATCTTCTGATCTTAATTTCCATAGAGTATGATGATAGTTAGATATTCATATAAATTAGGCATCAAGTTAAACAATAATAAAGCCCTTATTATCATCCAAAATTTCTAACATCTAAATTTTAGAAATCAGTAGGATCTTGTTGATTCATTAAAGTGTTTAGACATAAAAATACCTGATTTGTATTGGAATTGAAAAAATTTCTTATTCAAATAGAAAAGATTCTATATACTCTTCGTTATATAATTTTCCAATTTTGTCATCAATAGCTACAATTTTCCTTATCACAAACTAATTTTGATATTTTGCCAGACAAACCCCAATCGCTCCATAAGCCAAACAATTTGTTTTTCTACCATACAACTTTCATCATATTCTATATCCTTCTACAATGCCATCTGTAGATTTTGTTAAAACAAAATATTCATAATTTCACATTGCCTTATACCGAAGTTATTAGTTCTATAGAACTTAACCTTAGCATTCGTGATCTTAAGGTTATTGAAATACTTTGACAATACCAAGAAGTCAATTGTGATGTCGAAAAACCTAAGTTTGAGTCTCTTGATATGATTTTCCTAAGAAATTTCATATTTATAACCTCCAATTAACCTAATTTCCCAAAACCCTAGGAGTCAAACCTGGATGCTTGTAGAAACAAAAGCAATCCCAACAAAAATATAGGAGTTATTGAGATTAAAGATAAATTAATAAAGCCAAAAACTTTGAAAAAAAAAACAATTTAAAACAAAAAAATAAAGAATTTACGTGATTCAAAACAAGTCCTACGTCCACGGCCACATCAAACTTCACTAATGATGATATTTTCAGATTACGAATTTGGTCTCCTACAGCTATCAAAGTAACAAATCACTCAAATTGAGATGATGGCTCAAAAAACTCAGAAGGTACCAAAAATAATGTTCTCAAAAGTTTCAAGATCTCCAAAAAATATAATGACACTGTCCAAAAATCCTATCTAACCCCTTATATAATTTAAGATTTTTTTTGGCATAAATCATACATCTAACAGAGTTAGTTTTGACCAGCTCACGAGTCCAACTCGCATAAAATTGCATTATACGAGTCCCGTCGTAATGTCGCTCCCCTTAGCGACAGCAAATTGACCACTATAGGCAATCGAAACCGCCGTCGATAGCCCAAAAGGCCATCAACTGCCAAAAAGATGCCATCGATGACCAATATGTGAAATTGAGCCATATCCTCAACAAGGACATCAGATCAAGGGAGCCATGTCAAGTTTAGGCCACATGGGTTGTAATCTCATAGTGTTGTGGGTTACCACTAGAGACGGGTAAAACTACGGCTTTCTTCCTCATAATCCTTGATTCTTTATCATAGTGGTACTCTTGTGTGGTTCCCCATGGACACTTGCAATCAAATCTATATTGTATTCTCCTTCTTGATAGTGTTTGTTCATCTTCTATATACAAGTAGGGTTCTAAATATAACCTAAAATACCAATATATCGATTGGTATCTTGATATTCTATCTATGAATGATGTGTATTTATATTGTTTCTCGTTTTGGGCAAAAAATGGGTTGATATAGACTCAAACACAAGATATTGGTAACATTCCAGCCTCGATCAGCAGTAATATCGAGTTTTCTTTCAATTATGTTAAAAAAACTATCCAACTCATTAGCTCATGTTTCCGATGGCCTATATACATGACAAAGAGATAAAATTCTTAATTAATAGTCGTGCCCATTTCTTGATCGTTCTTCAATCATGAGTGGCAACTGCGAGATTTGACACTAATGCACGATACTAACGACAGTGATCAACATCGACACTAATATCTATCGATTTTACTTTTGCATTTTAAAGGTTTGGCAGCAGTTGATATAAGTCTTAAACACATTTTAGAAGATTATGAAAATGACCAGTTATTTAAAGGCTTAATATAAATTACTAAGATAGGTATTCTTAGAATCATAACTTGTTTTAACCAGTTTATATGATTTATGTAGGCATGATGTATTTATCATCCCAGAAGGCGTACGATGTATGACAACCGATATTTAATAAATATTGTGATATAATACCCGATATACAATATTGGGTATATAATTTTGTCGATTGATATACCAATGTTGAAAATAACGCGTTATGAAACCCGTTATGTTGCGTTATGAAACCTAACAGAAAACCAATATTACTTAACAGTAAAAAATAACTCAATGTACCGTAACGGTGCGTTTTTTATGTTATTTTACGCTATTTTACATTACGTTACGTTAAATTATATTATATTACGCTATTTACAATAATTTGTAATTGATTTTTATATTGATTTCGATTATTATTTTGATTGTTAGCGAATTGCTATAGTTTTTTTTATTTGACAGCTTGTTATTTACTTATTTGATTGTTTGTAACATTATTAACTTGTACATCTTTATTTACTTGTTATAATTCCTTTCCAATTACTGAAAAATAAATTTGGGATTTTTATATATATGTCACTTAAATCTTTAAAAATTAGAATTTAGTCCCCCAAATCTTCATATTTATAATTTAGTCCCCAAATCCTTTAAATTACCTCACTTTAGTCCACCAGCCATATTCTTGACACGAATTTCCCATTATACTCCTGAGTTATTTCACTTTAATCCTCATTTCTCTCTTCCTCTTCTCTTCCTCTTTTTATTGGATTTCCCTCTACATTTTTCTCCTCTCTCTCTTTCCTCTTCTTATTGGGTTCCTGAGTTACTCCACTTTAGAGATTAACTGGAAGGGAAGAGAGAGAGGAGAAGAATAGAGAGGAGAATCTAAGAAGGAGAAGAAATGAGAAAGAGAAAAGAGAGCACTAAAGTGAAATAACTCAGCATATAACGGGAAATTCGGGCCAAAAATATGGTTGGGACTAAAGTGAGGTAATTTAAAGGATTTGAAAGACTAAATTATAAATATGAAGATTTAGGGGACTAAATTTTATTTTTTAAAGATTTAAGAGACTGGCATGTAAAAACCCCTTTTTATTATAATTCCTTTCCAATTACTAAAATTTCTTACTTGCTAATTAAATTGAATTCACAGCTAATCTAAAATAAACAATTAACATAATATACATTGAGCATTACAAAATATAAATTACAATATTGATAAAATTGAAAATAAATTTGAAATCTTGTTTTTCTATTTAGATGATGACTGAAATTATGGGTGTGAATGTAATTTAATTTATGAATTACTGTGAAAGTTGTTAAAAATTTAGAATTAATACTGAGATATAATTTTTTTATATATATTTTTAGAATTTTTAATTCAATTTTCAAGTTATAAAATTTATTTTATATAGTTTTTTATTTATTTTTATTAAATAAATAGAAAATTGCATAACCTACATTATACGTTACGCTATATGCTATATAACTTAGACAAAACATTACGTTACTGTTATCGTTATTTAAAACATTGATATCAGCAATGTTCGATATATAAAAAATTGTGTTCAAGTGTGACCTCATTGCTATTTGAGATCTAAATTGGTGATTTCCATTACCAAAAAGTGATACCAAAGCACAATAAAAGGTGCATGAGGTCAAGTTGTTTTAAACAACTATCTTCTTTTATCCTTATTTTATACAGGGCCAATCTCATTACTTACTTCCCTTCGACTTCCCTCTAACAAGCTACTTTCCTCCACTTGACTACAGGCTTAACATATTGCAACGAACTCCTCCTTTCTCACATCTGATCAAGCTCAGAACGTCTTTACATGTAAGCAAGGGGGCTGTGAGCCTGTAAACAACTTGCTTCATTCAAGGTAGGTTATGTTCATCCTATAATTCTCTTCACCATGAAGCACAACCTACTCTTAGTTCACCATTTGATCCTTAACAAAAATAAGTGTCAGCGTGTGCCAACGAGTCCTAGCCTTTAACAGCACTTTCAGTAATTTGGTTAGGAACCCAACAAATAATAGGCTATGGTACCACTCCAACAAATTCTGGTGAAGCTCTAAATTGGAGATGCATAAAAGATGGAAAAGTTAATAACTGGAGGACCATCCACCCCTTTTTTCTTGCTCGGTCTCCAATCTTCCGCCTTATTTCCTTTTGATAGAACTTATTCCCTCTACCCACAAGTTATTTTCTGCATTCATGGGGATGTGAGGAGTTTAGCAACTCCATATTATGTAGGCTCTTAATGCAAAACCCATTTTAGTGTTATATGATGCCTGTGAACTAGCATCTCTGTCTTAGAGAATCTCACAAGATCAACATGCAATGTTTAAGACGCAACATATCATCTTTCCATGGTATTCATTAAGTCTTGTAACCAAGGTGAGGAGGATTACAAGGTGAGAAACTATGTGACTTGTTCTCAAAAGGCTTGCCACTGTGTGAAACCTCTCCGCATATCCATCAAAGTGGAATTGCTGTAAATATGTCCCATTTTCCACAAAATTAGAGAGTGAAGGGCAGTACGTCCGGCAAGAAGGCTCATAGCGTACATTAGGAAGTTGAGAATGTCGTCGTAGAAATTCAACACCCATCATGTGCACGCTAAAGGAACTTGTACCACATTGTACCAAAGATCTCTCTAAAGCAATTCTACAAATACCTCGAATGCACCTGAGTTCCCAATTCAAATCACGAGCACAAAACATATTTAACCACCTATCCATTCCACTCACTTACTTCCTTGATATCTTTAAAATAGGGAAATCGATTGAATTAAAGACAATAAAACGTGCTCCCCTTTTTACGGTCTTATCATATGGATTCAGTAACTTTTGCCTTTTGCTTAAATTAATCTATCTCCAAGTGCAACTTTTTTGCCATCACAACCCACAAATAGACGCTTACAATTATGAATCCAAAGAAAGAGAATATTGTGGATAATAAAGTGAGTAAAAGTCAAATTGGGTCACAGATGCATGCATTTGGTTAAAATCTATAATCATGAAACCTCCACAATTACTAATAACTAACAAAACAAGAAACTTAATAAATAAATGAATAAGGCTTTATATGATTAGTTGATTGGTTTACCTTTAATGAGGCCAAGGAGGAGGAGCAAGAAGAAGAAAGGGATGAAGGAGATAAAGCTCCATAGGATACCAAGAAAGCCTGTGGGAACCTCCATTTGATTTGATTGGATTGGATTGGATTTTTTATGCCCAAGCTCTCTCGAGTAGCGAGAGAGAGAACAAGATCAGAGGCCTGCTGGCATTATAGGGGCATTTGAGGAAGGAACATTTGCCGACGTAGAAAAACTAGACGGTTACAAATCGTAGGGTAACGTGGCACTCAGCACTGACGCGTGTCCTTTACCGGCAGGTGGGCTGTTGAGGTGGCCACAGGGGGTATCAAGAAGAAGACACGTTTCGGTCGGCTGGTTTCTTATGGATGATTTAATTTCCGAAAATGCCCTTGAGATTTCCTCCCGCAACGGCATTAGTAGATCAGACATGAGATCCATCTTCAAACAGATATTTTCTCCTTTTCTTTTTTATTTTTTTTTAGTCATTATGGCAGGTATATAGGTAACAAAATAAACTCGGAGAGCGAACCCTACGCAAAGGATCCTCAAGCCCAGAAAGAGGTCCCAAACCCGCAACAACTTTTGCCAATCTAACTCGGTGCCAATACAACATCTAGAATTAATTAAGTACAAAGAAAAAACAATAAATAAAAGGAGTTTTTACATATCTGTCCCTTCAATCTTTAAAAATTAGAATATAGTTTTCTAAATCTTCGTGTTTATAATTTAGTAAATTATCTTATTTTAGTCCCTCAGCCATATTTTTGTACTGAATTCTCTGTTATACCTCCGAGTTACTTTATTTTAGTCATCCATTCCCTCTTCTCCTTCTCTTTCTCTTCTTATTGGGTTTCCCATCTCCATTCTTTTCCTCTCTCTCTTATCTCTTCTTTATTGGGTTATCCTGAGTTACTCTACTTTAGAAATTAACTGGGAGGAAAGAGAGAGAGGAGAAGAATGGAGGGGAGAATCCAATAAGGAGAGGAAGAGAAGAGGAAGAGAAAAGGGAGAACTAAAGTGAAGTAATTTAGATGTATAAATTACTAGATCCGTGCCCGAGCCGAGGACGGCCGTGCCGGGCCATGCCTGGCACATGTCAGGCACGGCCCGACTCGTTTATATTATTATTATTTTTTTTTAAAAAAGAGCCGTTAGGGGATTTGGGGGGGTTTTGCAAAGAGCCCCTAACAACTATTTTTATAGCCGTTGGGGTTTCTTGCAATTTTAATTGGAAATTTTTTTCCCCCAACGGTAAAAATAGCCGTTGGGGGTTTTTTGAAATTTTTTTTTGCAAATTAAAATATTTCTTTCTCTATAAATATCTCATTATCTTCTCTATTTCCATTCATCATACTTATACAATAAAATTCATTCTCTCAAAACTCTTCTCAAATCTCAAATTCTCAACTCTTTCTACCAAGTTTCAATCAAGTAATCAAGAAGTCTCAGCCAAGCAAGTCTCCCAAATAAGATTCAAGCAAACTTTTCTTTATTTTTTCGGAATCCAGCTTCCTCTCGCTAGCTAGATATTTCTACTCTATCTCTCAAATAGTTCACCGGTCAACAACTATTTATAATTTGAAGTTTTTTGTTTGTTTTTTTTGAGAATTTTTATTCGTTTTTTTTTTGGAATTTTTTTAAAATAGATCCACACTCATCCGGTGCTTCTTGCTCTCAAGCTACGGATTCTTTTTCTCTTTTTTTAACTGGTGAAGAATATCAAAATCTATGCCAACCCTTAAAACAACATTCTCAAGTACCATTTTCTGTATCTGAGGAAGAACAACTGAAACAACCAGACCCGAAACACAAACAACCACCTTTGCTAGGACTACTAGATCTGATATATGGAAACATTTTGAGAAAATAATAGAAAATGGTGTTAGAGAAGTTAAGTGTAAATATTGTCAAAAAATTTATTCGTTTCCTTTAGGTAGCGAAACAGGTCATCTTAAAAGACACCTAGACAAAACTTACCCACCAAATGAACCACATCAAATACAAATAAGCACATATAGTGGATCGTTAGGTATACGTAAATATGATCCAACAAAAACAAGAGAAAATTTAGCAAGATTTATAATACATGACGAACAACCTTTTACTTTTTCGGAAAATCGAAAATTTGAAAGATTTTGTAAAACAATATTTACTGACGAATATAAAAAAGTCTCATGTTCAACATCTACATCCGACATGTTCAAATTATATAAAGAGCATATGGACACTTTAATAGCTATTTTTACTTCTTTAATTTTTAGAGTTGCTATAACTGCAGATTGTTGGGAAGCTCTAAATGTGTAATTATTTATGCATAACGGCTCACAATATAAATCAAGATTGGTGTATACAAAAAAAAATAATAGGGTTTATAGTATTTGAATTTCCTCACAATGCACATAATTTATCACAATCCCTTCTAAGTGTTTTTTCAGCATTTGGAATAGAAAGAAAAATATTTACCATTTCTTTCGATAATGCTTCCGAAAATACGGCTGCAATAGAAATTCTTAAAAATATTACAAAATCAATTATAAGTGGAAAATTATTCCATGTTAAGTGTATTTGTCACATACTTAACTTATGCGTTCAAGATGGATTAAAAATAGTAAATGATTCACTAATAAAACTTAGGTATACATTACTATTTATTAAAAATAGTGTGCCAAGAAGACAATCATTTAAACAAATATGTAAGAATCTGAAAATATCACCTAAAATTGTACCTATAGATGTTAGAACAAGATGAAATTCTACATATAAAATATTAAACATAGTTATTCAGTATAAAAATGTAATTAATACTTTTAATGAAATGGAGTTACCAATGTATAGTTTAGATAATAATGAATGTCACCAGTTGAATTGCATATCTAAGCTTTTAAGCAAATTTGAAAATGCAACTAGAGCACTGTCAGACACTTATTACCCAATTACACATATTGTACTATATTATCTAACCGAAATTAGTTCGGTTTTTAATGAATTTAGAAATCAACCAATACTTGAAAATATTGTTCAACCTATAGAAACTAAATTTAATAAATATTTTAAAATTTTTCCATACTTATTATATTTTGCAACTGTTGTGGATCCCCGTTGCAAGTTAGATGGACTTGAAATTTTAATAGATTTATTTTATACAAATATGTCATATGAAGATAATGTAAGGGATTTAGTTAATAATATTAAAATCTGTTTAGATATTATGTATAAAATATATGAAGATATGTATGGTGTGCCAACACAATCTACAAAAGAACCATCTACTAGGGAAATCCGTAATCTAATAATATCATCTGTATTTTACCAAAAAAATAAGTCAAACTAGTACATATTTTAATGAATTATATTATTATTTAGAAAGAGCTAACTATGAAGATAACGCATCCACTGAAAATTATGAAGCGTTTGATATTTTGGTCTGGTGGAAAATCCATGAAAAAATATATTCCGTGCTTTCCAACATGCCCCGTGATCTACTAACTCCTCCGGTGTCTACTGTAGCATCGGAGTCTGCTTTTAGTGCAGGTGGTAGAGTACTCACGGAGTTGAGAACTTCAATGGCGCTGGACACATTAGAGATGTGTCTGCTTGAAGGATTGGTATAACGTAGAAGATAGGGAACAAGATTTTGCTAATGAAGTAGTAGTAGAGACCTTACCAGAAAAAGATGAATCATGATTAAAAGTATTTATATTTGTTCGGATTTTCATGTATTTTCTAATTTTTTTTGTAATTTTTAACTCATAAATCTCTTAGAAAAAATACTAATAACAAGTTGAGGGTGACGGCTAGGGTCCTCTCCTCTCTCTTCGGGCTTTGTATAATTTCTAAAGAGATTTATAGAGCAATTATATTAATGTAATGGATTAAATATAATAATTTTTTTTTACTGTTATTATTTCTTGTTAAATCCAATTAAATGAAATTAAGTAGTTCCTAATCTTACTTAATTTTTTTAATAATATGGGCCGGCACAGGACGGCACGGGCCTGGCATGCCGTGCCGATGGGCCGAGCCCGGGCAGACATGCCGTACCCGACACGGCACGCCCGTGCCAGGCACGGCCCACTAGGTAGGTTGACCTCCGTAGATCCATTTTCTCTGCTTAGTATCGGGAGAGTGATGATGTGGAGCAGAGACGAGGAATCGGTGTCATCTAGGCCGTCCATCTGAATCGTTTGAGAAGTGATGTTTTTTTTTTCCTTTTTATTTTTTTCTTTTTCCTTTAAAATAGGTTATATATAGGTGTGACATCTTTGCCATAAAATAGATACAAAAAATATTAAGCATCTCCCCATGGTTTCGAACTGTATGGTGAGTGGAGATCCCTTAATAAATTGTTGGATTTTGACAAAAATAATTTGCTGACCAACTTGTTTAAGATTATATAATTGATAATTATCTAATTGTGCTAGCTTGAGAAAAGTATATTAAGACTCTTTTCTCTCACATAAATGAAAAACGAGAAAGTAAAATATGTTGAACAGAACATGTGGATCGTACAAACATATACCTAATATTTCTTTTTGATGAGCAATATTAAGGAAGGGAAGAAATAAGATAGGATTATTGATCCTATTTGTATGGAAAATCGTATCAAAACTCATGAAAAATCAAAATCGGTAATTGAGTGAAATCGAAAATCAAGTTTAATAAAGACCGATACGACGGGTACAATAGATGTGGCGGATACGACTGATTTGATAGAGATACTGTATGAATCCCATGATGGTATCGACTATGAAAGTTTAGAGCTCGGAATGACCTTCATAACAATACAAAATTATACCAAAATAGAGTTCAGAGATGAAAGTTATGATTACTCAAAGTTTGGGAAGAATGGATAACATGTAGTGTAACGACCATAATCCTTAAGCCCATCTATCGATTTATTTCGTATCATCCGTATCAGCTTGATAACACGGATACCAATACGAACGTACACTAAATAAATTGAGTTATATCCTTTATTTTAATCTTCAATTTCAAATTCAACAAAGCGGAGACCTTTTATATTATTATTTTAGATTTTTTTAATATTTTCTTAAATTATTCTGTATCAGTCGATTTTCAGACAAATACCCGATTAAAATACTTAATTTAAATTAAAAATTCTAATTTTAACCTTCTCCCCACCTTAGATTTATCTATAGTAGTTTTGCAGCCATTCTTGATCAAATTTGAATTGAAATTGTCCCAATAGCAATTGTGTAATTAAGATAAATTTTAAAGGTTTTCAACATGGCGGTATACATACATTCCAATAGTTGTTTGACCCATCAAATAAACTCAGAAAACTCTGAGAAAATTAACGCATCTTCTTTCATGTGCTCTTTAGACCTCCAAACCTAATTCCCTCTCAATTCTTCTCAAATAAATCATCAAGTATTCAGCATGAGAGGGCTGAAAATTCACTCTATTATTCTGAGAGTTTTATTCTTGGGTTTGGCCTCCTCAAATCAACTATGAATTTCTCCACCAATGTGGAAAAACATTCTCCAGCACCTAACCTAGTTTCTTAGTGTGATTCTTGGAAAATTTTTCCATTTTGAAGAGCAATCATATCAATATCCGCTCATTTCCAATTTGAGCTCAACAAGAGAAAAAAATACACTCTCAATTTCTTTAAAATTGTGATTTCTTGATGTAATAATCTCATATATGATATCAGAGGCATTATCAAATATTTTAAAGATTATAGTGCTCAAATTTGCATGTGTCTAGAGTTTCATTGTATGCATCATACCGTACTTGTTATATATGCACAAAGCGTATCGTTGTCCACATATACACAACAGTCTATATTAGAACTGCTATAATTTTTATATATTAGTTTCGATTGACCTCACTCTAGTTGCCATTAGAAAGACGATTAACTAAACTATAATCCTTCTAACTACAGTGGATACTAATTTAGTCAACCTAACAAAAAATAACTTGGAAATTTATCAATTGTTGTTACAATAGAAAAACAATTTTGCAGTAGCAAGTTCATGGTAAAATGATCATAACTTTTGCTATAGAATTCCAATTAAACTCATTCAAGTTTATTTGGAAAGCTAATTGAATTATTTAGGATTAATGAAGATATTAGGTACTAAATTGTATTCTATCTTGATTAGAAATAATCGGAAATTCTAAACTATATCAGGTCCATAGCAACACCAGCATATTCATAATAAAATAACCACAACTTTTACTCTAAAAGTTTAATTAAACTCATTTATAATTCATTATAAAGATGATTGAATTCTCTACAATTGTATAAAATCTATCTCTAATTCCATTTTGTGCTACTTGAAAGTTTGACATGTCCACTAAGTGAAACAACATAATCATATATATCATGTCCATGTATATACTGATTGATTAGTTATATGATTCACATGTGCACATATTCAACCCCTCTTGTTATTAGCTATACATGTTGATTTCAGACTTGTTATACTTCATGTTTTGATATACATTACATATTTATGCATATATCACTTGATACAAAATATGATATAGATGCACATATGTTTAAGTAAGCATATTATTACTTGTATATATTATTCTTATTTGGAAATGATATTTTATGCACGTGAACATATCCTATAACTCTTATACCTGTCAATATTATTCTTGTACCTACTAGTATTGTCATGCATATCATTTCATATTCATATGGCCATTGATACATGCACGCTTATTGCATAAAACATCTTGATATAGTAATGCTTAGCATATACTACACTTTGGATGTGAAGAAAATGAAGCATATACTACATTTTGGGTATAGAGAAAATAAATGTTGGAATGAAATACGTATTTTGGAAGTTCTTATTTTATTTGGATGTATCCGCTGATCTGTATATTAACATTATTGGTTTTCTTGTTTGTTTCGCCTAGCAGCGTGCCATCTGATTTGTGTGGAGACCGGTGCTTGGGTTGTGGTCCTGGACATGCACGGGATGTCCAGTTTGCCTAGTTGCATGCTATTCGGTTCATGTGGACATCGGTACTTGGGCCATGGTATTGGACATATATGGTATACTCCTAGAATATGTAAATACTCCCACCATTTAGTTCCAAATTAGTTGGATAGAATATGTATCATATACTTCATGATTCAGATTATATTTTGCATATATTATACTTTATTATTCATTTGCATGACCATGTTATATCATACATATTATATACTTCATAAATCATATTATGTTACGCTTACCATGTTCATCACTAGCCATACATATACACCTCTTCTATTATCTTCTACTAGCATGCCACACACAACCCTTTATATGGTTTTCATAATATTGCATGAGATTGACCTCCTAGGATTATTACGTTCCAGATCTAGCAGTCATGCTTATGGTGCTTGAGGAAGAGAACCAGTCTCTCGAGAATCCTTACTTTTAGGAGCATGTTAAGCAATAATAGCCTGCATCACATAGAATCTTCATTTCTTTTGTGTATATATTATTTTAGTTTATATGTGCATATGAATCCTGCATTCTAGTTCTGTCCATGATTTTCGGGTACTCTTGTATATATTCAGTACTTATATTACTTTGTTTTGGTACTATACTTGCGAGCAACCTTTTGATGTATATATTATTTATTATTCTAATATATTTATTTCTAGATATTGCTACATTTATTCATGTGATGTTGTGGCAGATAGATTCAGACCTGTGGTATTTATCTTATAAATGCGCTTTTCCATATCTCTTGCCTGTGATTATATGAAAAAAAGATCTTGTGCACTCAGATATTGACTGTCCGCCGGTGACATCTTATCCATTATTGGGACACACATTCAGGCCCACTAGTAGGATTTGGGTGATCACATGCAACAACATTAAATTCAAGCTACAATTGATGAAGAGTGAATTAAAAAAATTTCCACATGGAGAACTTGTAGGGCTTTGACTTCTTTTTTCAACGACGCTCGAAGAACCTCAGTCAGATTTTGAGAGTGAAGTTATGGAGTTATAAATATGGGCTAGTTGAGCTGCCAGTTAGCTATCGATGGCAAGTTTTCACTGTTGATGGTGGGTGTACATGTAGATCACTATTGGCATAGTCTTAGCTACCACATCAATGGTGGGTCGGGTCTAACACAAGGATAAGGGTATTTAAGTGGCCTTTGACTTGGTACTGATAGGAGTTTATATATTAACCAAATTTAATTGGTGTATTGAATTAAAAATGAGTGGATATGATTAAAAAGAGAATATAGAGTTTACTTGAGAGTTCACAAGCTCTATAAAGGTCATTCTTCATCGAACAAGATAGCTTCTTAAGGAAGTTAAAAAGAAGTTCTTTAAAGAAGAAAAAGTTTGTTGTTTATAATTCGTGGAGATCAATGCAAATCAATATCTCCTTTTAATAGATGAGATCATATGTCACATATACGGTAACTCATACTCATTTGTAATTTCACAATTTTCTGTACTTATAGAACTACTTGTGAGAGGATAGTTACTACTATATTTGAGATAGCTAAGGGTAATACTCTATTTGTGGTTATTTGGTAAAGGAGTTAGATCTTAGGTTATTGATTTAGTCATGGTTGTCTAGCGACTGTAGTCAAATCGCTGTAATTAACTTTTAATTATAGTGCAATTTATTTTGTAGTTTTTTTTTCATTTGAATTTTCCACATTAAAATCTCTGTGTTAATCTATATGATGATTTGAATTTATTTATTGTATTTTGACTGATTAATTATTTGATAATTATTTACTTTGTTTAATAATTGGTTCCATCGACTTATCCGCACTTAAAACTTTCTTCAATTATCCTTTAAAAGATACTTGGATAATATTTCTTAAATAAGATGATCATATATTTTATTTAATATTGACAGTATATATTCATAATCTCATGGCAAAATGAAAATTCTTTTCTTGTAATAACAAACATACCATGTAACCCTACAAACACACTCATGCCTCATTATCATAGGTTTATTATTCTATATAAACAACACTTTATTATTTCAAAAAAGCTTCTTTCTTTGGTGTTTTAGCCTTCAACAAAATTTCAACACTAACAACACTTTCTTCTTTTAAAAAAGATGGTTTAATATTCGATTTTCTATATTGTCGATTGAAAATTTAACTTAATAATTAATCAGGTTACAATTTATTATAAGGAAAAAAACAACATTCTTCTTTTATGTGGTGTTGTTTGTATGGACTAAATCCTATGATGTTATTACTAGGAAAAAGAAAATTCCTTTGTGTTATATATACCATCCCTATACACTCCTCACCGAAGATTCATCAATATCATTGTATCTCATATTAGTATGATTAGATCTACATAGACACACATATGTACTAAAAGACATAGGAGAAATCTTAGAAGACCTATTTAGAGGAGGAAATTAATGACATACATAATCGTTTTCACTTTGTGCTATGAAGAAAGTAAACGAGCAACAAGTTAGTTTGTAGTTTATAACCATCATGTGAGTTTCATTTGATTTTTTGTTCTTTCTTCTTTCTATTTTTCTATTTTTTTTTTGGGAGCCTTTGGGTTACTAATTGAAATAATTCTTTAGATCACTTCTTTAAAAAAAATTCTTCCCTCCTTTCTCTCACTCAAGATAGAAAAAATATCAGATTCATACAGATTTATCAATATTAAGGTGCATTTGATTTGATAAGACAAACTCTCATTATACTTAGTCTATCCAACAATACTAAGCAGTTATCAATTTTTCTTATTTATTTTCTTGCAATGTTCTTTGTTTTATTTGACCAGTAGAAAATTATATCACGGATATTATAAGAATGCTCTTTATCTTGGATAACTAATCAGGAAACAATTTTTTTATAGAATAATTAAGAATGTTTCTTTTTTGACCAAGCACCACTACTAATTATCAATGCTTTAGAAAGTTGTTAAGAAAATAAGAAAATCACTTGTTATACTTAAGATAAGATTGTGTAGGAAAGTAATAATTTGATAATATACAAATGATGTTCATACAATTTTATAATATTGAAGGAGATTGGTGGGTAAAGATGAAGTTAAACTTTTTGCATCTAGCAAAGTATACAAAACTAGTAAAATATTTGAGTGAAGATATTGCTCACCAAATATGTGGTGATAAATTCAATTTTCACTACATGCAATGGTATCAATTTAATGATGTTGTATCCCTAAATTCGATTGCAGTAGAAAAAACATAATGTTCTAGTGGAATTAGATTGGTACTATAAATAGCTTTGATTTTCTTGTTATCAAAATATTTGGATAATCCAAAGTTGAATCATAAACTTTTTATCATGTTGAATTAGATTAGGCTAGACTCTTTATTTTTCTAATTCAATTCATAGGTCAAAATGTCAACTCTAGTCTTTTTTTAAATTTAAAGTCTTTTTTTAAAAAATCTTTAAAAAAAGAAAAAATTTCAGTTGTTATTAGTTTAATCTCTTGCTTGAGGGGATCCCCCTTTGGGAGATTCTATAGTCTTTTTTTTTTCTTCATTAGTTCAATCATATATCAAGTTTTTTGTTTTAATAATATTTTTACTTTATATATTTTGAAAATTGCCATATATTGCATATTTATAGCTCTTATCTTATCTATTTTTATATATAAATAATGTTACTATAGTTTTCTTAGTGTATTCTTCAGGTTAAACCTATTTCTAAAAGGATATGACACGAAATCAGAGAAGGATTAGGAAAATCGAGTCCAAAAAGAGCCAAAGAGAACAAAGTTACAGAAACACAAAGAAGCAACCAAAATTGAATCTAGTCATAGAAGAAAGAAGAACAGAACCAAATCTTTCCATAGCCAGAAGCTAAAAACTAGTTGTGCAGATTTTGCTGCCATTTAGTGACAGTAGTGGGTCCTCAGGGTTTGTGTTTTCTTCTGCTGACTTATACAAGGATTAAGACTTCTCTGATAAAAAATAAGTTTTGCTATTTGGCGATTAATGCCACTGTTTGATAGCAAAACTATTGATTATGTAACTACAACTTTTGTAAGGACTTTGTTGTAATTTTTTAGTTGTTCAGTTGTAACTAGTTTAGTAGTCCGAGACCTATTTATTGGTCGTATCCTTATAAATTAGAGTTTTTTTTATGCTTTGATTAAGATTGCTAAAATTAGGAGATTAAACTCTAGGATGAAACATGAGAATTTTTAGAGGAACTATTGTGAAAACTATACAATGAGATAGTCCTATTGAGAAGCCCAAGGTATCAACTTCAGCACATAAGGGTGAGATTCATAGCGTCGACAACAATGGTTATGAAAAGAATCGAGGCGTTGCAAACTCTTGGTGCTTCACAAGTGCCTTAAGTCAATCAATTACACGTCCCTACATACTTCAATTGCGGAACTTCAAATCACGTTATGGATGTCAACTATTAATGAATCTAATGGGTCTGACACTTGAACATGCTAACGTCTTATACCCATGGCCCATGAATAATCCTTACGCTCCTACATACAATCCGGGTTGAAAGAACCACCCAAATCTTTCATGGGGTTAGGGGCAATATCAGGGAGTCTCTAACTTCAACATGCAGACTCCAGCTACTAGTCAGTTCTCAAAACAAAATATGGGCGTCTATCAACACCCAAACATCACAAATTAAGAGAACAACTAGAATAGACCACCTGTACATATTCATTCATATCTACAATAGGAGCCCAATAACGATCATGCAAAGCGAGTGTTATGATCACTGGAGAAAAATGTTGAGAATCTTCTCAAATCTTCATCCAATATTAATATGTCAATGCAAAATATTATGAAAGTGTTAACTAATTTTATTCAAAGAACATATTAGCACGTGCTCGTGAACTCTCAATCTATTAAAAATTTATAGCAGCAGGTTAGACAATTAGTGAGTCAAATGAGTGAATGTGACAATAGTATTTTTTTCAAGTCAACCCTTAACGAACTCTAATACCAATTCCTCTAACTCCAACCAGTCGCATGTCAATCAAGTCAATGCCATTTACATGCTTCGATCTAGCAAGCAGATTGACAACCATGTAGTCATGCCACCTAATTCCACTCTTAGTACACTACAAGCTACATTCCCTAATTCCACGATTCTGTAATTCCATGATTCTATCATCATTCGTATTTCACCATCATCATCACGATCTTTCCACGATTTACGCACTAGCACGACAAAGGAGGCTGGATCATCTGAATCTGATCCTCCTATTAACCATACTCATAAGCATAAGGCTCTCTATCCAAATTTTCTAAAGAAAAATTCTCCTCAGGTCAAGTACATCATTGAATTATTCAAGCAAGTAAAGGTCAATTTCCTCTTCTCGATAAAATCTAGTAAGTACATGTTTATGCAAAATTCTTAAAGCATTTATGCATGAAGAAAAGAATAACAAATGTTTCTAAGAAAGTCTTTATAACTGCTAATATCTTTAGTCTTTAGTATACTTTCTCAATCAGTACCTGTGAAGTGTAAGAACCTTGGAAGTCTCACTGTCTCCTACACTATAAGAAGTACAGTGATTGAAAGGGCCTTATTGGATCTAGTAGTAAGTGTCAACTTTCTACTTTATTCAGTGTACTAGCAGTTAGTATTGGGAGAGTTGAAACCTACCAATATTACGCTCAGCTAGCTAATAGATCTATGAAGAAGCATATGGAAGAGATTGATGATGTTTTGATTAAGATTGAAATTTTTATTTTTCTAGTTGATTTCATAGTTCCTGAGGCTCAACCTATAATAGATCCACAACACTATATCTCAGTTATCCTAGGATGACCAGTCCTAGCCACTCTAACATTGTTATTAATTGCTGGAGTGGGTCGATGGGACTTTTCTTCGTAAACATGACACTTGAATTGAATATATTCAATCTAGAGTGCCAACCAACTGATCTACATGAAGAGTCACTAGATGTGAATAGATCAAAGGATTATCCAGTGAGCACATAGAGAAAAAATTCTTTGATGAGCTGGATAGTTTAGTTGATGAGAGTTTATTCTCGGAGATGCTCGATGAGTCATCTAACTACCACCATAGCCATTGATGACTAAAACATGAGTTTAGTTACCACCATCTATTGAGTGTCTATTTGAGTTTGAGATGAAAACCCTTCCAAGTCATCTCAAATACGCTTTCTTAAGTAAACACAATACATTACCACTCATTATCTCTGCAGATTTGACAAGTCTCAGGACTCCTCTAAGTATTGAAAGTGCATATAGAAGCTATAGGTTGAAGTATGGCCGATATCAAGGGATTAATTCATCTATAGTACAACATAGAACTCATTTACTGGATGATGCATGAACTTTAGGAAATTCTCAGTGTAGATTGAATTCACTAATGAAAGAACCTGTTAGGAAGGATATTCCTAAGGGCCTTGACAATGGGATCATCTATACTATCTCTAATAGTGTATAGGTAGGTCTGATTTAAGTAGTGCCTAAGAAGTCTGAAATTACCAAAGTTAATAACAACATGATGTGATAAATCTACTGCAAGCGCATAATATCAGTTGTAGCGCAAACAGGTCGTTCCTATGAGAATCTAAGTCGTTTTGTTATCTTACTAATCCTATTATTCTAATAAGCTAACAATGGGTTCTAGCTGATATTTTGTTATTCTAATTGCCCTACGATATGGAATCTACTAGTTCACAACCAAATATTATTTATTTCATTCTTTTTTTTCTATAAAAATATGATCTTTTAGTTTAATTTCTACTTAAACTATCTTAAGTATGGACTATCAAGGTATGAACAAGTATAATCCATCAAATAAATTATTTTTCATAGAAATAAATTAAATCATTAGATTAATTCAACAAAATAAATAAAAACCAATAACTCGAAATCCTAATTAAGCATAGGCTGTCAAAATAATTAAATAAAGCATAATCTGTCAAATTTTAATCTACGAGTTCTTATATTTTTATTATTTCATAGAAAAATTCTATCTTTTTTGGTTTTTATTTTAGAAAGAATACAAATAGATTAATATGAGCTTGATCTTTAATTTCATCTACATCTTAAGACTAAGTGGATTAGTTACTCATACTCGTGATTAACAAGATCCTATTTTTATTCATGAAAGTAAATAAAAATCTTATTTTTTCCTAAAATGCAATTAAAGATCTACACTAGAAAGCGATTAAATTTATCTAAAAAGCAAAAGAAATATCTCTACATACTCTAAGCACTGAACTCAATGGAATTACCTCTGGAACTTGGTATGGCCGCCGTCACCCCTTCGGCAAAACCCTAATCTTTATTAATCACAAAGTTCACAAAATTACATATAAAAAGTCATTACAATTTACAAGGATTCACGGGGTATTTATAGCCCAAATACAATTATACTTCTAATCAAACTCAGTACAAAATATATAATCTTAATCCAACACAAACTAATCTCTAAATATATATTGCTAATCCAATCCATGATTATTAAAAACCAATTGTTGAGATTAGATGGCTCAGAATACTATTTTTTGAGGCCAAAACCTGAAATTAATTTCAGCACACCCGTATCCTTCTGGACCGGATATTCTATTATATAGCACTTCAGTATAATAGCAATAACTTTTTCACACGAACTCGAATTGAGATGTTCTTAAACTCATTTCGAAGATAATTCCGACATATACAAATTTCTCCAACCCAAAATTTTTTTAGTTTAAACTTTATCTTGGCCGAAAATGCTCTTGAAGTTGGTATTGTTGCACTTGAGTTTCTGTCTTCATCTTAATTGACTTTATTTACTTATATTCTTGACAAATTTGATTCTTTTTCTTCTTATTTGCAAATCCTCTTTTACCTATAAAAACAAACTAAATATACCAAAATAGTAATTATTTATATACAAAAATAGATAAAATATGGAAGAAAATATGTAAAATATAACACTCATCACACCCCAACACCTATCTTTTGCTAGTTCTCTAGAAAAATCTAAATCTTAAAAGAAAAAGAAAAATCTTAATTCACTTTCGCAGGAATCGCAAATGCACTTAGCACGTGCAAAAAGTCGTTAAATCTCTAAATTACCGTAATGGACGAGTTGTGTCTTATTAGCGTTTCCAGCGATATTATCCACAAACATCATAAAGAAAATAAATTAAGAAATAAAGAAAAAAATAAAGATAACCTAAAAAATCAAGAAAAATAAAAATTTTATACAAAAGAAAGAAAATCTTATTTATATTTTTTACAATTAATCTCACTAATATACAAACTCAAGAACACATTTAGATTATCAGTTTTTAAGTCAAACGTCATATCAAATACACTTGTCATTTTAATCAAAATTTCAAATCTTATCATTCAATACTCACTAATAAAAAAATTCATTGGCTCCTATATATCTACGTGCATGTGTGAGAGTCTATTTCGGTTTTGAACTCAAACTCTAACTCATGATTCATCTTTTCTCTCAATTCTTTTCTTCTTTTTTTCTTTTTTTTTTGAATATTTCAACTTTCACGTGAATAGCCACGCTTATTTAGACGCAAATATTCGATTATTCAGATCATACTCTATATCTTAAAAACACTGTTTGTGTGAATATTCACGCTTATTTATGCGCAAATACCCAACTACTTAGTAATTCTCAAGAAATTTATTTATTTTTTCATTTCTAAAGGATCATTGCCTTAAATATCAAACTCATATCTTTATTCTTTTTTCTTTTTTTTTCTTTTTAGAAAGAAAAGACTACTCAATTGTTGTCATTTTTGTCCTTAATCTAATAAATTTTTGTGAAGTGAAAAAAAGATGTATACTTACTTCAAAATTACTATTAACGATATTTATTTTTTGGATTTTAATTTTTTCATAAAATTTTAAGTATATTATCCAATCTATTTTTTTTTATCAAATGTCAAATCTAAATTTATTCTCTTATTTGTAATTAGCTTGATTTATTATAGAAAATAATTTTTTTCTTTACTTTCAGATTTTGTTTCAAATTTTTTATACTCTAAAAACTACTCAAAGTATAAAATAAAGAAATAAAAAAAATCTAAAAATAAAATAAAAATCATTAAAAGATACAAAAAAATCTCCTAGCTCACTCCCCCACACCTAATCTCGTGTATGCCCTCATACACAAATCAATAGTGGTAAAATAAATAAGAAAATTATTATATAAATATTATATACATACTAGAAAATTCAAAGCAGTAACGACCTCTTGGTTGCTTCCCACTTTCATAATATGTCCTTTTATGTTTTGATATCGATGAACTTAAATTTTTTGTCAATTTTGCATTTAATCTCTCCATCTTATTTTTGATTTTTCTCAATTTATACCTATCCTTCTTTCTGTTATTCAATAGTGAAAATTTGAAGTTAGAATCATACCTTTATCAGCCATATTCCACCAACGAGTATCTTTCATATCAGTAAATATTTTGGTTTTATCAATATGTGAAATAACATACTCACTTTGGTGTGGTGGAATCATGAGCTCGATTTTGGATCCTCTTTCAAATTATTAGGTACTATGAGCTCTTCTTTCTAAGATTCCTTCCATTCTTCTAGTGTTATGGACTCGTCATGCAAATTTTTTTCAATCCTGTCATCGAAATTCTCAAAGAAAATATCATACTAGTAGACTTATCATTGATGAAGTCATTATGAAGGAATACAAATTCTTCTTGATAAATTTATTCACAATTTTCATCAAAAGAATCAAAAAGAAATATGTCACTAGCAAGTTCATCATGAGGTAAATTACCAAGTAATTTTTTTTCTTTATCACTAATTTTTTCATAATTATTTTCACAATGGTTTAAATAAGGTTGATCATAATGCCGATGTATGAACTCATCATACACAAAATTATTTGACTCATTTTGAATCATATTTATTTTAAAAGATGACTGAAGTGGTTACTCGATGGAATTAGATATGTTCAAACAATTAGATGGTTGATCTTTAAAAAGTTTAGTATAAGAAATTATTTTGAGAAAATCTTCCATATAAAATGCAGTTTGAGAGGACAATTTTAGCAAAACTTCCATATTTTCATCTATTCTAGTCCTGCCCCCTCAGTCTTATGACTGTAAGTTTTCTTATTTTTCTCAAATGATTGCCTCTCACAATCATGAGTAAAATTTGATATTGGATATGATGGATCTGAGTATATATTTGATGATATTTGTGAAATGGTTATAGGTAAATTCTCATAATATTCATACCGCTTCTAATTCTTTTAATCTTTCATCTAACATGTTCAATTGAATATCTTATTCATGATTGAATTTAGAACACGGAGATGAATAGTCTATGAAGAAAGGATCAAATGGAGGACTCTCTTGATATGACTTTGGATTAGAATAATTTATGTATTCACAATTGCAATTTTGTGTATAGGAAACGCTCGTAGGTTCATGATATGCGGTGTGAATTTGATCATGATCTAGTCTTAACGAACTTCGTATTCATGGTCACTGACGATAATTATGATATGGATTATGACAATGATGGCATCCAGATACGGAAAATTGATTTTGAAATATTTTTCTTTAGGATTTTTTTTTTTAAATGTGGAGAGGGAAAGAGACGGAAAAGAAAAGGAAAAGTTGTAATTTTTTTTATCTTTTTATAACCGAGGACCAAAACACAAAACAAGACAAAATAGGTAGAGTTTTATATTTTTTGCCGCTAAATGGCGGTTATTGCCACTGTTTAGCAGCAAAATCAAAGACTTTGACATCCAAGTTTTTGTAATGATTAGTAGATATTTCTCTAGTTCGTTTTAACTTCCTGTATTTGTATTTTCAGTTCTTTGCACACTCAACACAACTGTTAACCCGTAAAACATTAGAAAAAGCAAGAAAACACCGTCGATCTCATGCAACAGCGCCAAAAAATTGATATGATAAATCTATTATAAGCGTACAGTATCAGTTGTAATGCAAACAGCTTGTTTCCACGAGTATCTAAGGTATTTTTCTATCTTGCTAATTCTATTATTCTAACGAGCTAACTATGGGTTCTAAGTTGATATTTTGTTATTCTAATTAGCCTAGGATATTGAATCCACTAGTTCATAATCAAATATTATCTATTTTATTTTCTTTCTTCCATAAAATATGATCTTTTAATTTAATTTTCACTTAAAATATTCTAAGTATGGACTATCAAGTTATGAGCAAGTATAATCTATCAAAAAAATTATTTTCCATAGAAATAAACCAAATCATTAAATTAATTCAATAAAACAAATAAAAACCAACAACTCCAAACCCTAACTAAATATATGCTATCAAAATACTTAAATTAAGCATAACCTATAAAAGTTCTAATCTACGAATTTTTGTATTTTTATTGTTTCATAAAATAATCCTATCTTTTTTGTCTTTATTTTAGAAAGAACACAAATAGATTAATATGAGGTTGATCCCTAGTTTCATCTATATTTTAGGACTAAGTGGATCAGTTACTCATACTACTAATTAATAAGATCCTATTTTTATTCATGAAAGCAAATAAAAATCCTATTTTTCTTAGAAATCAATTAAAGATCTATACTAGAAAACGATTAAATCTATTTAAAAAATAAATAAAATATCTCTATATACTAAAAAACATTGAACTCAAAGGAATTAGCTCTGGAGTTTGGTATGGCCGTCGTCACCCCTTCGGCAAAACCCTAATCTTTATTAATCACAAAATACATAAAATTACATCTAAAAAGCTATTCCAATTTACAAGAATTTAAGGGGTATTTATAACCCAAATAAAATATTACTCCTACTCAAACTCAGTACAAAATATATAATACTAATCCAATACAAATTAATCTCAAGTTATATAATTCTAATTCAATACATGATTATTAGAAACCAATTGTTTAGATTAGATGGCTCAAAATACTATTTTTCAAGGCCAAAACCCGAAATTAGCTTCAGTACACCCGTAGCCTGCTGGACCGGATATTCATGTTATAGTACTTCAGTATAATAGAAATAACTTTTGCATACGAACTCAGATTGAACTGTTCTTGAGTTAATTTCGAAGATAATTATGAGATATACAAATTTCTTCAACACAAAATTTTTCTAATTCAAGTTTTACTTGGCCGAAAATACTCTTGAAGTTGCTGCTACTGCACTTAAGTTTCTGTCTTCACCTTCATTGACTTTTTTTGCTTATATTCTTGACGAAATTTGTTTCTTCTTCTTCTTTACAAATCCTTTGTTAGTTATAAAAATAAACTAAATATACCCAAGTAGCAATTATTTATATAAAAAATAGGTAAAATATGAAAGGAAATGTGAAAAATATAACACTCATCACAACATAAACGAGCTTATCCCGGTGCTTATGCAGATAGGATAGAGAGTTTATATCAATTATATGAAGCTGAATACTGCAACTAGGAAGAATCACTTCCCCTTATCTTTTATTGATCAAATGCTGAAATGATTAGCCGGACACGAGTTTTATTGTATTTTAGATGGATACTTGATTATAACCAAATTTCCATTGCTCCTAAGGATTAGGAGAAAACTATGTTCACATGTCCATTTGACACCTTTGCATATAGATGCATTCCCTTTGGGCTATGCAATGCCCCTACTATATTTCAAAAGTGCATGGTGGGTATTTTCTCAGACATAGTTGAACGATTTCTCGAGATCTTCATGGATGACTTCTCCATCTTCAGATATTCATTCCAAGAGTGTCTACACCACTTAGAGTTAGTTCTCACACGCGGTCATGAGAAACACTTGACACTCAATTGGGAGAAATAGTATTTTATGGTCAAAAATAGTTTAGTGTTAGGGCATGTCATCTAGAAGAATGACATCGAGATTGACAAAGCTAAGATAAACCTAATCATAAATCTCCTACCTCCGTGACAAGTGAAAGATATATGATCTTTCCTTGGCCATGCTTGATTCTATAGACAATTGATTAAAAGTTTTAGCAAAATTGCTAGGTGTTTGATACATCAACTGGCTAGATGTGTCATTCAATTTCACACCTGATTGTCTTAGAGCCTTTGAGGAGCTCAAGAAGGTGCTTACCACTACTTCTATCATTCATGCACTAAACTGAAATTTACCCTTCGAGCTTATGTGTGACGCATCTGATTATACTATCGGTGCAGTTCTTAGAGAATGTACTGATAAGCAGTCACATATGATTTATTATGTAAATAGGACACTCAATGACGCCCAATTGAACTACTCTACCACAGAGAAAGAGTTTCTGACAGCCGTGTTTGTATTTGAAAAGTTTTTTTCCTACTTGATTGGATCACGGATTATACTATACACTGATCATGTTGTTCTTAAATATTTGTTGATCAAGAAAGACACAAAAGTAAGGCTTATTTAATGGATCCTTTTGTTACAAGATTTTGATTTTGAGATTTTAGACAAGAAATGTATTGATAATCTAATAGCTAATCACTTATCATGCCTGCTCAATACTCCATCTAGTGCTTACCACATAAATGAATTTTGTTTTTGATGAACAATTACTTGCATTAACTCATGAACATAGTTTGTCGATATTATGAACTATCTTGTGACCAAAGAGATTTCATCTCATTAGTCCAAATAGAATCGATATAGATTCTTGTCCCAAATAAAATTCTTCTATTGGGATGAACCTTATTTGTTTAAATATTGTCAAGACCGGATCATGCGTCGATGCATAACCAATGATGAGATACAAAGTATCCTCTCTTTTTGTCATGATCTTGCGTGTGGAGGACACTTTGGTCCTAGAAAAATGACTGAAAAGGTATTGCAGAATGACTTTTATTGGCCAACTCTTTTCAAAAACGCTGTAGAATATTGTAAGACATGCACACAATGTCAATTTGTAGGTCCTTGAGGTCGAGATATTTTGATGTAAGGGTCTGCTAGGGTTGAGCAGAAAACCAAGAAAATCGAACCGAAGTGCAAAACCGAACCGAACCGAACCGATCGGTTCGGTTTATTCGGTTTTCAGTTCGGTTTAAAAACCGAAATTAATTTCGAATTTCGGGTCGGGTTTTGATGGTTTTAGCTCCAACCGAAACCGACCAAAAAAACTGAAATTTTACAATTGTAGTTTTTTCTTTTTTTATTTATTTTTAATATGTTTTTCTTTTAAATCTTTGATGAAAAACATGTTATTGTTATTTTAATAGGTAGAAAAAGAAAAAAATAGAAAGAAAA
The DNA here is from genome assembly GCA_036321105.1 of Dracaena cambodiana. NCBI lineage: Eukaryota > Viridiplantae > Streptophyta > Magnoliopsida > Asparagales > Asparagaceae > Dracaena > Dracaena cambodiana. The sequence continues at coordinate 41,377,790 of JAYEPQ010000003.1, forward strand.
ATTATTATCTTTCCTATAAAATACAAGTATTTATCACATATTTAGTTTCAAACTCAAATAACGAAAAACCGACCGAACCGAACCGAACCGAAAATTCGGTTTCAGTTTCGGTTTATTTGGAAATTCGGTTGGTTTCGGTTTCGGTTTCGGTTCTACTATTTCGGTTCGGTTTTTGGTAGGAGTTTTTTCCTCCAAAACCGAACCGAACCGACCGATGCTCACTTCTAGTCTCTGTCGTGGATTTGGAGTATGTGAATTTATTTGTAAAAAATATGCGGAATGGAAAGTCAGAAATATGAAAAATTCAAAGACAACTCCACTATGCAGGAGACACGGATTCGCCTATCAAATTTTTAAAGGCAAAAAGGGCAGCAGGTTTCTTACAAAGTGCTCTGAGTATATGCTGTAACTTGGAAAGAAAAAATAAAATCAATAAAGTTGGATTTGGATAACCAACATCTAAAGCATCTAAATAATTGCATATTTTTAGATTGGCCACAAGAGAAAAAGTCATGTATACTCAGCCCAAGTGGAAGTGATGCTCTTGAGAGTGACTCTTGTAGTCCTACTTTACTCTTTATTTCTTAATAATTTTCTTATTCAATTGAAAACTATATATATATGTTAATCTTGAATCATAATCTGTTAATATCAACTGCAATAAAATTGTCTACTGAATCAGAATTTGCAGAACTTCACCATTTTATTCATTCAAAATATGCACAACTTTATCATTTCATATGTTTGGAGAACATCTATCTCCTTTAGTTATTCTTTGCCAATCCTTCAAGTCTAAAACAACATGAATCTCTCGACATCTAAAAGAAAATTGAACGATCATCTTCTTATTATTTGGATATCATTTAATCAGTGCAAGATAAAAAAAAAAAAAAGAATTTTACTAACTTTCCATGTTCATGTATCATAACTTCCAATAGAAATCAATTAAAGAACTGAAAAAGAAAAAGGAAAAAAAAAAAAAAAAGAAGAAGCTTAAATTTATACTGAAGATCAAATGAAGAAAATAACCATAGATCTTCACTTCACTTCTTGGTCCGGCAACTCCGCCCCACAAGAACTCCCCCAGGCGGCGCAGTGAGCTGAATCAGGCACCGCCCGTAGATCCAGTACGAGACACGAGCCAACCCAAAAATCGCGCGGACCTTAAAAGTCCCTCTAACGCTATACATCACCTTGTTGCTCCTCATCTCCTTCTGAATCTGCACGGCGAGCTCCATGGGCAAGTAAACCTCGCTAGATATCATATGCACCGACTCCAGCCTCGACTGCTGCCTCTGCAGCATGAACGGTCCGAGCCCCTGGGCAGAAACCAGCCGGTCATGGTAGTACAGCTCGATGCTCAGGTACTCGAACACGAGGTCAAGTTTGGTGTTGGGATTCGAAAAGTTGGCCAGGAATGTGAGATCCCCGTTGAAGTAGGTAGGCGTGTCGAGATATATGCCGTTGAGGCTGGCCCCGGTTATCTCGAACGCGGGGCTACGAGGTTTGATGACTAGGAAGACGATGAGAGTGACTATGCCGGCCAGAATTAGGAGGATGCTGAATATGACGCACATAATTGCGCCGCACCATATTAGGGGGTTGGTGCGTCGGTGAGGGCGGAGGAGGCCTTGTTTGCGGTGCGCTGGCTCGTAGCCCGGTCCGGGCTCGAAGTGGGAGAATGGTTGGTGCTTCATTGGCTTGGGAGGGTGGTGGACGTGGCGGTAGGGCGGAGTGGGCGGCGGCATTTGGGGTGGAGTGGTGGAAGGCATCTCAAGGAGGAGAAGTTTGGAGATCAAAGCCTTTAGAATGAAGTGAAGAAGTGATAATAATAATAATTTGAGGGAGAGAGTTGTGGGTTTTGTGTCTTCCTTTCTTTTTTTTGCTACTTTTGAAACATAGACTGGACAGCAGAGAGAGCTAAAGAAGCAAAGAGAGGAGATTAAAGTATAAAAGAACCTTTTTTTTGGAAGTGAGGGGAATGGGCCAAGACTAATTAGAGTGCATTTTTTTGGGGTATTCTCATATCTACGTTCCTTAAATCTTTATAAATTATAATTTAATCCCCCAAATCTTTATATTTATGATTTAGTCCTCCAAATCCTTTAAATTACTACAATTTAGTCCCCCAATTTATATTTTTTTGGCCAAATTTTTCCATTTTACCTTTGATTTCCTTCACTTAATTTCTTCTTCCATTTTTTCCCTCTCTTCTTAGTTTTTATTGGGTTCCCCCCTTTCTTCTTCTCTTCTCTCTCTATTCATTTATTGGGTTCTCCCTCTCTATATTGAGACCAAATATATTATTCTCCACTAAATGTATTAAACCTAGAAATGAATTTATCCAATATAGAGAGGGAGAGCCCAATAAATGAATTTATATTGAGACTTAAATGTTTAATACATTTAATAGAGAATAATATATTTGGTTTCAATATAGAGAGGGAGAACCCAATAAATGAATAGAGAGCGGAGAGAAGAACAAGAGGGGAACCCAATAAGAACTAAGAAGAAAGGAGGAAAATGTTAGAAGGAATTAAATGAAGGAAATCAGGAGTAAAATGGAAAAATCGGATCAAAATATAAACTTGAGGACTAAATTGTAGTAATTTAAAGAATTTGGGAGACTAAGTACTAAATATGAAGATTTGGGAAACTAAATTATAATTTATAAAGATTTAAGAGGCAGATCTGTAAATACCCCTTGAATGAAATGAGGGCGGGGGGGGGGGGGGGGGGGGGGGGGGGGGGGCGAGAGAGAGAGTAGTTTTAATTATTAATGGATTTTGCTTTGGAGACAAGGCATTAGTGAATAAAGTTTGTGGTTGCAAAAGTGTGAGCATGATGTAGAAGAAATTGGGCGTGAGTGGGAGAGTGGATGAATGAGCTGTCCACTTAGTTTAACAGCCAATTAAAGTGTGATTAATATCATAATATGAACCTTTTTGATAAGATTGTATGAAGAGTGGATGTTTTGTTGCATAATTGTAATATTGTTAAGTGTATGTATAAATCAAGATAAGAGGGAGTAAATCAAATTCTTCATCACTAAGGCAATGTAATGTAAAGCAGTGGGCCAGGCCCATACCAAAAAAATGCTAGTCAAGCTCTGTGTAGTTCTCAAGAATTCTAATCTTTTTGTTCTTTTTAGGTTGAAAGAGTTTCCATGTAAGGCTTGTTCACCAAGGGTACGGATGAGAATGGGCTCATGGGCCAACTTTTCGAACTTGCTATAAAAATTTGAATTAAAAATATTTTTTTTTGTATTTTTTTAATTCAAAATTTTGAATAGAGGACCAGTTGAGCAACCAACCGATCTGGGCTTAGTTTTCATTCGTTCCCAATTTATAACTATTTATAAAGAAAATATTTTACTTTTCTTGATAATGGTGGATAGGGAGTGCACCATCCTCGGATACAAATTCAAAGAATAAGAGACCCTTGGTACTTTATAATACAGTCAATATATCGGATATTAGTATCAATTGAGATAATGCCCACATGATCACAATACAACATTGATCATATATGAAAATAACGACATTTACATAATTACATCAACTCAAAGAAAGGTACATAGCATGATATAAACAATAGACAATTACTTGTATGTGCAAGCAATACCAAAATTATATACAATAGACGCCGAGCATGTACTAATACAAAAAAGGTACATATACTCAACATGAAAAGAAATATAACCAGTATAAATAATAGAGGAGTCAAAAACAACAAAACAAATATAAACAGTGGGAGAGTCCACATCTCGCTTATTGGGTCTCTATTTGAGTGTGAAAATAGCCGTCAATAATGAGTGGTGGTGTACTCTCCTGAAAGTCAAATCCATTTGAATGTATAAATATAGTAAAAACCCGACAAGTAATATAATCAGAGTTATGTACAAAACAGTAAACATGAGGAAGTGCACTAGTATAATCATACAATCCTATGTGATACATATGAACATGTAAAAAAAAAAAAAACGCTACATCAATCTTAACAAAATAATAAATAATGCATGAATATCAATATAAAATATAAATATTAGGAGTTAATACGACGTCAATATCGATGATAGTGGCCAATGGCAAGGTACAACAATTACTAACAGTAAAAGAAAAACAAATAAATATATTAAAAAAAAAAAAAACTATTATGGGACATCCATACTTATCATGCATATCATACATGCGCAAAATCAAAGAAAAATCTTAATATGTGTCTCATATATGTAACGTGGTACTTAATTCTTCCTTGTTATTTAATCTCATTATGGTGTTAAGGACTATCATAGATTTTATGTTAATTACATAAGTAGAAACTAATGGGTAGAAGTTGTCATGATCAAATGCTTCGAATACTTTCCTCAAAATAATATTATATTAAGTTCATCTTAGCTATATTAACCACTAAAAACAATCATTTAACGAGTTTGGTGTAGAATTACTTACCTCAAACGCAAAGATGAATAGTATGAAGAATTTGGAGTTTGGATAATTAATAGAGACGATATTATTCTCTTGTGATCTATGGAGTGATGAGGAGGAGGAGGGAGAAGGAGATTAGAAGAGAAGAGGAGAGGGGGAGCAAGGGATGGAGTTGACATGAAAGGGTTTGGTGGGTGAGCAAATATTAAATGAAGCATGGGGGGTAAAACTATGCATGATTGTGCAAAATGGGATTCTAAATGAGCACACAACTTGACTAACTGAGCAACACACCCTAAATTGTAAAGAATTACAAGTTTGCTATTTTTTAAAAAAGACAATGTTATAGTTGAAGAGACCATATTCCTCTCGCTTATTTCATCGAACGGTTTGCGTGCGTTCCCCAAATTGCAGAACCTCGTGTATGCATCCAAAAGCGACTTCATTATCACAAACCGACTTTTGAATCCCGATTTCAGAATATAGGCATGGACTAGTTTCATGAAATTGTCGGAGCAGTGGGAGCAGGACTTGAGGACGAGCGGGTAGATGAACTCATTGGGGTTGGACCTCCCCATTGGAGCATTTGGGCAAACGGGTGGATGGCGGAGGAGTGGAAGGTGAGGGAGCAGGCGGTGAGGAGAGTGGTGAGGAGAGTGGTATGCATGTCTGAGAGGGATAAAATTAGAAGAAAGTGAGGTGCTTATTAAGGGAAATCCTTTCTTTTAAAAAGAGATGTGGTGCTTACTAAGTACTAAGTCAAGTTGTGTGCCTATTTAGAATTTCCTGCTTAAATTGGGATTTTTAACTATAAAAAAGGGCTAAAGTAGTATCATGTTTTTTTTTCTAGAAACTCTCGTGAATTCTTTTAAAGTTATATAAACCACTATCAAGTTTTCAAAATTTCATAAATCTCCCAATGGATCAATTTAAAAAATGCAATAAATACCCACTCCATGATCTTTCTAAACATTCACTCCTTGATTTAGTATATTTTACTCAAAAATGTAAATTTGAAAATATTGATGAATGAATATTTGATGCATTTTTAGTTTTATTCATTAATCTTTTCATTAATATTGTTTGGGGTTTTCAAGAAAATTTGAAATTATGTGAGAGTTTAACATAAAAGAACTTATGAAGTTTCTAGAAAAATTATAGTATTTGATGGGAGTTTCTTCTATTTCAGTAAAAAAAAAAAAAAGACAAGACAAGACATAGACATACCCTCGATCCATGGGTACGACCAGGCCAATAGGGAGTAGGGCCGCAAAGGTTGTGAGGGATTATCTGGATTATGATGGCTAACAACTGGACTCAAATCAGATCTAATTAATTATTAGTATTTAAAGTATGGATCAAATAAAATTATATTAAAATAATTTCTATGCTCATTTATTTCTTGTTTAAATTTCATTGTTGTTAATCATCCTAGATTCAGCATTGTCATTCATTTTAAATTCCTCCTAGCTATTTACACTATTTTATTACAAAACAACCATACAACCTAAAACTAATTAAATAATTTAATTATACTATTTTTGTATAGAGCAATATATACAGTAAAATTACATCAAGTAGTAGTGTTGCCATTAGTAGTGATTCTGCTCTCTACTGACTGCTACCTTCTCTTCTATTTTCTTTTTCCTTTTTTCTTCTTGCTTTTTTCTCTTTTTCCTTTCGTCCAGTCAAATAACAATAAAAACTTCTTCTAATATTATTTACACAAAATATTTTTTTCCCGTAAAAAACTTAAAATGGCCCTACATGTCAATCTCTGGAGTTTTTTATCATGTAGTAAACTAATATAGTAAGAAAAAGAGACGAGTCTTTCTAGGGAGAGATAATTTGAGTTAAAAATTTGATTGATTAAGAAAGCGAATCAAATTGAATGAGTCGATAAGAAATAATGATGGTCCCGTGGCTAGAGTAATGGGTGAATGAGACATTTTTTTTTATAGAGGTGTGGATCTCATAGATAAAAAAAAAAAAAAACACAATGAGAAGAACATCGTTTGCTGGCAAACCGTATGCCTCGTGCTCTTCTCCTATTCTAGTTCTCATGATGGCCTGAGTACAAGAGGAGCTTTAGTACAAGCTCCTTGTGCATTGGTTCAATCACATGGCGTCTAGTGGAGGCTCATGTTTGAACAATGTGCATGTGAAGAGGGCACATTAGAAAAACAAACAAAAAAAAAAAACCTTGTGTGTTAGATTTTTCTAGTTTATTGATATCACAATATTGGAAAATTATAAAGGCGTACGCCAAACATACAAGGCCACACCCCACCCGCCCGAACTCTGGTGGGGCCCACGCACTCATGCGCTTGCCTTTAGAAATTTGGGTTGTTGCTTTATAATTTCTCCCACAATATTTTGACTTGTACTTTTCCTTATCCTAAAATAGCATGAATTTTGTACGAGTTACATCTCAAGCTACGGAGGCAAGTATGAACGCACAGCCCGGGCCTTTCCCCTAACTGGACAGTTATTTTCATGGGCCGGACGATAAGTGAGCCCAAGATGTACAATGATATGGCCTAAACTGGAAGCGTTCAATCTGGTCTGTTCTTTCATATTAACATGTGTTTACTATGTTTTTTCGCGAGGATCCTGAGGAGCCTGGTGCGCAAGTTCGAGTTAGAGTACTCTCGGACACCTACGCCAGGAGTTAGCCTATACTGGAGGGCTCGGGCCGGGCTTTTCCAGTTTGGACTCGGCCCTTATACGACAGATACCCTATTTGTTTAAAAAATAAAAAAATTTACACGTCCAAAAAAATTGAAAAAATATGTAAAACAACAACAACTAAGTCTTTTATCATAAGTATTTGAGGTAGGTTATATGAACCAAAAAAAGAATCATGTCGGATCGATCACTTTGATATTCCTTCATTTTTATCGAGTAGTATCTTCTTATTTAAATTTCTAAACTCCATATCTTTGTATATCACCTTCATCCATATTTTCTTCGGTATTCCCTTTGTTCTTTTAATTTTTCCTACATTAATAAACTTTCCTCTTCGAACTGATACACTTGTAGGCTTACGTTGCACATGACCAAACTATCATAAACGATTTTCTCGCATCTTCTCATCGATGAGAGCTACACCTATTTTAGCACGAATATATTCGTTTCTCACTTTATCTCTCCTAGTGTTGCCGCACATCCAACGGAGCATGTGCATCTCTACTACACTTATCTTCTGTAAATGACGTTTCTTTATAGCCCAACATTCCGTGCCATATAATAAAATTGGCCTAATAGCAGTTCTATAAAATTTTCCTTTCAATTTTAACGGAATGTTATGGTTGCATAAAACTCCCGTTACCCTCCTCCATTTCAACCAGCCAATTTGTATCATATGGTTTATATTATTATCGATCTCTCCATCATTTTGAATAATAGAACCCAAATATCTAAACTGACTGTTCATTTGTATCTCTTGCCTATCCAGTTTTACAGCATTATATTTTATGGTCCGTTATTTACTAAATTTACACTCCATATATTCTGTTTTAGACCTACTTAATCTAAAACCTCTAGATTCTAATGTATACTTGCATAACTCTGACTTGGCATTTATCTCTGCTCTTGTCTCATCAACTAAGACAATATCATCAGTAAATGACATACACCAAGGTATCTCATCCTGAATAGTTTTAGTAAGCTCATTCATCATTATAACAAATAAGAATGGGCTCAATGCAGATCCTTGATGTAATCCAATTGTGATAGAAAAATCACTTGTTAAACCACCATATGTTCTGATATTGACCACCACTCCATCATACATGTTCTTAATTATATCGATATACTTAATGAAAACTCTTTTCTTCATCAGTGTCTACCAAAATATCTCTCGTGGAACCTTATCATAGGCTTTCTCTAAGTCAATAAATACCATATGCAAATATCTATCTCTCTCGGAATCGCTTTATAAGTTGACGAAGTAAATGAATAGTTTCTGTCGTCGATCGTCCTGACATAAATCCAAACTGGTTCTCCGATATTTTAACAGTTTATCGCAATTTATGTTCAATTACCCTTTCCCAAAACTTCATAGTGTGACACATAAGTTTTATTTCTCGATAGTTAAAATAACTCTGAATGTCGCTCTTATTTTTATACAGAAATATTAGGGTACTCTTTCTCCATTCATTTGACATTTTCTTAAATTGCCAAATCTTGTTAAAAACATCTGTTAGCCACCTCACACCAATCCCTCATAAGTATCTCCATATCTCTAAAGGAATCTTATCTGAACCAACAGTTTTTTCTTGATTTTATCCTCTTCAAAGGCTCTTTTACTTCAGACTCTTTAATTTTGAGCATAAAACTATGATTTATATTCTAACATTGAATAGTAAGATCTCCCAAATCTTGAGTAAAACTACCATCATATAATCTATCAAAATAATTTTTCTATTTTTTTTTAATCTCTTCGTCTCGAACTAGAACTGTCTGATCCTCATTTTTAATACACTTTACAGTATATAAGTCTTTAGACTTTCTCTCTCTTATTCGAGCAATTATATATATATCGTTTTCTGTCTCTTTATTATCCAACTTCTCGTACACTTATTTATATAATTTAGTTTTTGCATCTCGAACAGCTTTCTTAGCCTCATTCTTTACTAGTTTAAACTTCTCAAAACTTATTCTATTATTATTATTATTATTATTATTATTCAAATCTCTATAAAAGTCTCGCTTGATCTTAATAGTATTTTTTACCTCTTCATTCCACCATGATGTATCCTTACGTAGTGGAACACCGCTCCTCAACTCACCGAATATATTTTTAACTATCCTTTTAATGCAGCTAGCCATTTTATTCCATGTTACATTAGGATCATCATGGTCCCTTCAATCTGCTTCTTGTACTACTCTATCTGCAAAAACTTTTTGATTACATTCTAATTGTCACCACTTAATCTTAGGATCTAATTTACATTTAATGTTTTTAAATTTCTGTCTAATCTGAATATCTAAAACTAAGAGTCTATATTGGGTAACTATACTCTCACCTAGCACTACTTTACATCGATACAACTAGCTCTATCTACCCTCCTAATTAAAAAGAAATCTGTTTAGCTTGCATTCGATCCACTTTTAAAAGTAACTAAGTGAGAAACTCTCTTTTTAAACTAAGTATTCACTAAAATTAAATCACAAGACAAACCAAAATCTAGAATTGATTTACCTGCTTCATTTGTTTCTCCAAAACCAAATTCTCCATGTACACTATCAAATCCATTACGACTAGTTCCTACATACCCATTGAGATCACCACCAATAAATAGTTTTTCTCTAATGGGTATTTCTTGTACTATCTCATCTAGATCCTCCCAAAATTGATATTTACTGGATTCATCAAATCCTACTTGTGGTGCATAGGCGCTAATAACATTAAAAATTTCTCCATCTAAAATAAGTTTAACTAATAAAATTCTATTACCCTTCCTCCTAACTTCCACTACATCCCCAGGTAATTGCTTATCCATGATCACACCTACCCCATTACGATTTCTATCTCTATCCGTATACCAAAGTTTATAACCCCAAGGCTAAAAATATAACAGGACTCATAATATTTTTTAAATAAATTAACAAATTTTTAATGATCACAAATTTGATAATCTTAAATATTTATATGGAATTTGTGATTTAAATGATTAGAAAATTATTGAATCTCAATAGTATGAGTACATCCCAATTAGATTGACACCTACTCATCTATTCTCGTTTATATATAAATATTTCTTAAAGAAAAAAAACTTAAACTCTTATTCTATGTTACCAAATCTACTTATAAGTATTTCAGCAATGCTCTATGGTTACAACAACATCCAATCATTGCTGCCGCCTGTCGACCTCCAATATTTCCTTAGGCATATAGTATCTAACTGTCTTTACATCCAAACTAGACATGTGGTCATCGATTATTTGATCTCTTATGCTGAATGTGCTCTTGAAAGTTATAGTTGAAATTTGCACATTTAGAAAATCTCGGACCATGTGGGAAATAACTGAATTTATTAGTAATCCAATTTACTTCCAACATCCTAAAATATCAAAATCATCTTTACTAATAGGAACTTCTGTTAATGGGATAGATAAGTATATATCGAATTTAGAAATCTCTCTTATAGATGGCATCCCGAGTCATTACTTCGACCATTAATAGAGTTAATTAAAAAGTTTCTTAACATAAAACTCATATATTTTCTTGGACTAGGTCTTCTTTGTTGAGGATGCCGTTTCCGAGTTCCAAACATGGTATTATACTATTCAAATAATAATCTAAAATAGCGATGAATATTATGTTTATATTGCATAAGTTCGTCACATGGGTCAGTGTATAAAAGTTTAAAGAAATTATTAACCCTAGTTTAATTCTACAATGGTTAATAAGCATACCAAAATAAAAAATAACAGAAATATGCACAAAATATTTGTCAAAATATAAGACATCATTAACTTCCACTCTTCCACTCGTATTCTTCTATTTTTATCTAATTGATAGTTAGGTCTAAATCATTATAAGCAAAAATAAATGCATCTAAAACATGTCTATATGAAGTACCAACATGTAATACCAAATGGATAGAGTTCCATCTAGGCTCAACTTCGTTGGGTATTTTTTTCAAACTTATATTAAATCTCTTACAAGTTTCCTTGTAAAGCTGAATTCTACCTATAGAAATTCTAATAAATCTAAAAATATCCGTAATATTCGTAACAATATATCTACTATCCAAAAATAACATATTGTATAATTAAACTAATTACATGACACATGAATCTAACATAAGAAAAAATTCCCTGTACAACAAAATGGTAATGTTGTTGAGTAAATGGATCATTCTTTAATATAACATACCGATACTATAACCATACGTGCTCGGGTTGCATTATAAAAAAAAAATAAATAAGAGAGTATCTGTGATTGAAAATTGAGATATTATAGATTGTCGAATATTGAATTGGTCTTGACCTTTACTATTGGACTTCTTATATTGCATCAAGTGGTTACTTTGGTCAAATAGTGCACAGCCAGAAGATTGCCATAGATGGAACACTTCACCATGATATCAGTGACATTGCTCGCATTGTTTTTGATCTTGATGGGTTCGAAGAAGCCACACACCTCGGATCGAGACATCTTTGATGAAGTCAGAATTGTTAGAGAAGTGATCGGAGAGTTAAAAGTTATTCGGGGGGGTAAGGTCAGTAGGTGCAACTTCCTTCTCAACATTAATGATATATGAGAATGATGTCATTATTTAATGAAGTCAGAATTGTTAGAGAAGTGATCGGAGAGTTAAAAGTTACTCGGGGTGGTAAGGTCAGTAGGTGCAACTTCCTTCTCAACATTAATGATATATGAGAATGATGTCATTATTTAATGAAGTCAGAATTGTTAGAGAAGTGATCGGAGAGTTAAAAGTTATTCGGGGTGGTAAGGTCAGTAGGTGCAACCTCCTTCTCAACATTAATGATATATGAGAATGATGTCATTATAAATAAATAAATTTAAAAGCTAAATTTAGAGAGATTTCGAAAGATTGAGATAAATTAGAGAGATTAGAGGAATTTTGGTGCTTGAGAGAGAGGCTTAGGTGAGGTTGAGAGAGAGAGAGAGAGAGGTTTAGGTGAGAAAGAAATGAAAATGGAGTGCACCTTCTTATAGATACAAACTCAAACAAAAAGACTAACAACCATCCAACTAGCTGTTTTTTTGTCTGTTGGGAGTATCTCGACAAAAACTCCCCTAAACAGCCCAAACCCTCCCAACTAGCGGGAGTTTCTAAAGGGGCACACCATTTTTTTCCTGAGCCCACTTTGTAGGATATTTTTGATCCACCGGACAGCTATTAAGTGAACTCACTAGGAAAAATGGTGTGCCCCTTTAGAAACTCCCCAACCAGCCGTTGGGGGTTCCGTCGCCAACCTGGGCCAGGCCCAACCAATTTTCACCATTGGAGAGGAGAGCCAGGTTTCAATGAGGGTGGCCTTGGTTCAGTCCGGCCAACAGGTTGTCAACGGGTTCGGGCTTCGGGCCGGGCACCCAGGCCAGTTAGCCACTCAATGGTGAGGCGGTGGTCAAGTGGTGCTCAAAAGTGACAAAGCAAAACAGTGAGGCGATGCACGGGGCGATCGAGGCAGGAGCGAGCGTGTGGGGATAACACAACATGCCAGTGTGCACGGTGTAGAATCTTACAACCATGCGGGTTCGTTGTCGAGAAGCCAATAAGTACAGCATATCAAGAATTTTCTAGGAGAATTTGGGATGAAGGTAAAGAAGGAGAAATATGGAGACAAAAGGGAAGAGTTAAAAGAAATTCGTTGGCTATGATTATAATCCCAATAACATACATTTATAAGAGTAAACCGGAAATTCATTGGCGATGAAGAGAGTTCATTCACCGCCGCTTAGGTGACCCAATAAATTTATTACACGTGGCGCTACTCAAAAGACAGTTACGAGAGTTCTTTTATTTATTATTTTAAATGGCGTCACGCGTAATAATTGTATTGGACTACCTAAGCGGCAGTGAAGAAACTTTCTTTACCGTTGGTGAATTTTCCATTTTTTCTTATAAGTATTCCTTAACATGATTAGTTACAAAGATACACAGACACAAAGATACTTTTGGCAGGTTAACTTTCATTAAACAACTTTTTCAATATGCTTCTCTCTCATTGAACAAAGAGAAATATTGCAAGAATTAAGAACTGGATTATGTTTGTTCATAAACTAATTAGTCCATGCCTGCATAAGATAAGGCCCATTAAGTAAAAATCTTTATAGGGAGCACTCAATAATCCTAAACCAACCAGGATCTCTCTAAAATAAGAAAACTAATTTATGTAGACAATAGAAAATTTCTAAACAAAACCTTCAAAGAAACAAATTTTATTGAATAAAGTGCAATGGTTAGTGGTGGAAAGAATCCATCTCTTAAGCTCCGCAAATAAAGAAGCATAAGCCACTGAAAATTGGCTAAGTCCATCTCCACCAATAATATCTCCACCAATAAAAACCTATTTCCACTGACAATGGAATATCTCATCTCCACCGACAAAGAGCCATCTCCACCAATAAAGGAAAATCTCATCTTTGACAATAAATATATAGTCATCTCCGTCGATGAAGAGAAATCATCCTCGTCGATAAAGATAAATCTCCGCTAACAGATAATTATTCAAACCTATCAGATTGTGGATATTGTCCTGCCACGTTCTCCCCAAATCAAGGAGAAAATTACAACTTCCCACCTACAAAACCCCTTGGACCACCAGGGAAGGGGATCGATGATTATTATCTAGAAATCATAGAGAGAGAAATCATAAATGAGAAGAAATGTCCAAGACGTCATATTTTTCCTCAACCAATTAAATTTTACTACCAGTGTAATACCCTAAAATACACCCAAAAGTTTTGACAATGTATCTCATTTATGGGTAACGCATTATCGGCAGGTACCACAAAATCACAGGTGCACGAGACCTTTTATAAAGAACCACGCTATCAGAATACACAATATGAGGATCAAATCTTTCTACAATCCATTCATCATATAACATTGTCCACAATACAAGCTTAAAAGAAAATACATCCTTAGATATTTAACAACAATTGGTTGGGTAGATAGGTTGGATTTAGATACAATATATAATTTGACAAAAGGCTACCATATTACAAAATATTACAATTTTAGTGCTGTATAAATGGTGAAAAGATAACAAGTTAATTACAGCAAAAAGAAATCTCTGCAATACTTTAGTAGTTTGAGAGCTCGTTGAAGTAAGGATCATTGATTGGTGGCTCAGATTCATCCTCTACTGCACTCTTCTCGATACATGAGTGTGTGGGGGAAAACTCAGGGGTTAGATCCAAAAAGAAATAAAATTGTGCAGTTAATAAATTGCGGCAATATCGACATATAACAGCAAAGCTCTATAATTAAATGAAATGGAGACAACAATAGGCATAAGGATTAGGAGTACCTATCATATAATCGTGCTATTAAAAAGAACAGCAATGAGATATTCTAATTTGTTACTAATATTCTTAGTTTTGGAACTGACCGATGGATGGATCTCATGTATTTTAGGAGTGTACCGTGCTTATCTGGTACTACAACCAAGACACTGGTCTTCGTTAAACCAGCTATATCACTAAGTGCTAATTATCTCATGCATACTCGGGATCACGACCAAGACATTGATATCTCTTGAGCTAACCGCACTGCTAAATGCTAGTATATAGTTCATATAATAAACATTTATGTCTTGTCGTTGCTGAGAATTTAAATGATTTTTTATTTTTTATCTAATTAGAATTAGAACAAAAAATATAAATGAGAGTCGTAGAGACCTAAACTTTCTTTCAAATAAGTTTAGGATGAGTTTGATTGTATTTGAGATCAAGAGATATCGTGGATTTACCGAATATGATATGAGAATTTTACTGTTGTGCAGTAACTCCCACTTTAAACTTATAATATTTGACTATCATATAGTGAGAAATAGAAGGGATACAAGTTATAGAATTTACTGAATTCCCTTTCAAACGAATCTAATATCAATTTAATTAGACGTCTGGATAAAAAATTATGATGATTTCACTAAACTGTTGCGCAGTTAGAACAAAAATGCAGATTAAACTGATTCTGGTCGGGTCCAATGCGGGTTGGATTAGAATATGGATCAGCTGATCTGCATTTGGACAAGACCCAGATACAGATCAAACCCATGCTGGCATCCAAACGGGTTGCAGACCAAAGTGGGTTGGACTCAAATGTGGATAACTATGCCGATCACTATGCGAGTTTGGATCTGAACAGGGATCACTATGCGGATTTGGTCCCAAACATGAATCAGGGATCCGTATTTGGGCAGACCCAAATGTAGATCAGCTGGTCTGTGTTTGGCACCCAAAGGGGTCGTGGACCAGATGCAAATCAAAGAGCAGATGATTTGCGTTTTACTACAAGGTTCAATTTTGAACCCAATTCTGAATGGGTTATAGATAGAATTAAGAGACAAGTTATGAATAAAAGTGTAGCAAATTGAATTATTTTTCCAATGAGACTAAAATCATCTTAGAGTTCTATATAAAAAGTTATGATTGAAAAACCAAAAATATGTCTAGAAGATAGCAGACCCATATTTGCACAAATATTGACTTTGGACTCAATTTTGAAAGAGTTATTGGCAGAGATAGGAGAGAAATAATATATAAAATTGTAGATAATTGAATTATCTTTCCAATAAGACTAAAATCAACTTATTTGGAGTAATATACCAAAAAATTATGATAAAAAACTGAAGGTATATCCAGATGATTACATATCTGCATTTGGACAAGCCTCATCTTTGAACCCGATTTTTAATGGTTTAGAGGCAGAGTTAGGAGACGATAATATATGAAATTGTAGAAAATTGAATTATCTTTCATGAAAAAAGATTAAACTAATTGGATTTATAGTTTGAAAGATATAACCTTTTTAGTGTATGCTAGCGCGCTAGGCGGTAAGGTAATTATTTGCTAAAACAATGCTAGAGTGTAATATCTTGCTAGAGAGAGTGAGAACATGATTTCTTACAAAAGAAAAGATTAAATATGTGATTCCTTGCCTTGATTTACCTAAAAGATGAGTTTTTTGAGCTCGATGAATTAGAGTGATCAAATTTTTACGGTTTAGTACAAAGCTTTAAAGAGACGGATAACCATCTAATGATATAACTTGTTGAAGTGGATGAAGGGTTTGAAGAAGCTTTTGTCTTGGAAAAGCTCTCTCTCTCTCTCTCTCTCTCTCTCTCTCTCCCTCTTGAAGCTAAAACTTGAAGCTTCCAATAACGAGATAAAGGATGAAGAAAGATGTAGAAAGGGAGTGAATCCTTATGAGAGTGGGGAGGAGAGTTAGCTTTTGGAGTCACCAAGTGATATGGGGGTATGGCTTGCATGAGCTGCAATAAATGCATTATAGGTTAGAGTATCTTCCAAACCACTCTCATGATAAAATTATAAGTCATGCTATTGACTCCAATTGACTTAAGTCAATTGGCCTTGCAATAAGGCAAAGAAAAATATTGAAATTAGAGAGATACAAATATTTTGTATAGAATAAAATTTAACACTTAAGGAAAGATGAATTGGAGTTTCAAGATAACTAAATCTTTACAACCAGATTATCGATGGATGTAACAAGGGCTACTCTGATACTTCTACCATCATACTTCTCTATGTTTCAGTTTTAGACATATTATTATCTATTTGAATATTGTAGGAGTTATGGTTATTCCAACATTCTGTGCCTATTGGGTAGTCTAATAATTTTAATTAGTATCCTCTGTTTTGAAAGTAAGTTGAAAAATGGGGCTGTTACACAAACAGCCCAGCAAGGGTTATTTCTCGCCTTTTTAAAATAATTTTCTTTTTAATAAAACTCATCTTTTTACAATTCTCATCAATATAACCATAATCTTACGCAATATAATGAGCAAAATCATTCTTTGATCATTAGTCTATTAACTTCACTATATCATGAATTTTCACAAGATTTTTTGTTTAGAAGTGATACAAGGTTTAGATAATAAAATCATATAGTAACAATAAATTTAGATCATAAATATAGGATCTTTAGCATGTTTAAATATGAGTTAGAAACTCACCTATCTTGGATGAAGAAAGACTTCAAAGCGTATGTCAAAAAATGTCGAAATCTCCATGAGCACGATCTGAAAAACCTAGAGTTGAAATCCTCCTCTTTCTCTCTCTCTCTCCTCTTTATTTTTACATTTTTTTTATGTCGGGTAAAAGAGGTGCTGCGGCTAAGGGCTCTCTTCTAATATGGAATTGAGATACTAATTGATTTTTCTGTCTTAATCAAAATATAGTCCTATTCGATTATTAAAAGCATTTTTAATCAAATCTTATTAATTAGATAAGTGATAGATTCATTTTAATTATACTCATTTGTTTTATTAGCTCAACTGGAAACCTATCTTAGTTGCTTTGGGATTGGTTTGGGTCTTTTAAGATTAAAGATTTGAATCATATTGTCTTCTATGTAATTAACTATTTAACTTTTTTTTTTAAACTTTTTTATTTAACCTATCTTATTTTTTAATTAGTCAAAAAATCCTTCAGCGGAATGGGCGTTACAGTTATCTTTTAGAAGGAAAAATCTATTAAGGGATTCTAATTTAAGTTGATCTAGTTAAGTTGATAATATATTAACTTAACTTTAAATTAATAAATCTATTTATATTCTTAATTAATTATCTATCCTAGTTGGTTTAGGTTTGGATTGGATTTTAAAAAGTAATGGTTCGAATCATGGTCTCATCTAATTACTTAAATCAATTAGTAAAATTCATTCATCTTTTCTTTTCTTTTCTTTTCTTTTTTTCTAAAATACATTTTTAAAACTGAAATTTGATTTTTATAACTAAGAAAATCACTAAGTGGATGTTACACATTTCCACAAATCTACCGATCCTAGAGACCTTTGCTCCTGCAGCTTCCTCGTATTTTCTTATGCATTTTGAGAAAGGTGCTTACCAAGTAACTTTGAGTAATCCATTAATCAAACTATGATTTGTTTTTGTATATATGTCATTAACTAAAAATATAAACCTAGTAAATTGTTTTCTTATTAGCATTATCATCTTACTCTTTTCGCACCAACCGGAAGCATAATGGCATCTAAACACAAAACTGAGAACCTGTCTGACCCAAAACATTAAGATGATAGGTAGAGATCCCAAGTTTGTATTTAAACTCATACGCTTTCTTTGTTCTATCCGATGTGAGACTATACTCACATATGAACAACTAACAATCTCCCCTTCATTGTGAGTATACCATCTTAATTTTGACAATCATCCATGTGAGGGATCGGCAAGTGAGAAATCAAATCCAAAGTTATTTGCACTACCCAACCAACTTAATTTTGATAACTATCAACGTGGAAGACTGACACATGAAAAATCAAATCCAAAGTTAATTTGGACTTCAACATCGGCTTCACTCTCCATTAGGCCATAATCTGGACCCTTGACCTGACGACAACTTGTCCCGAATCTGGGCTCTAATACCAGTTGTTGTGATTTGTGTGAGCAACGATTATATAGTAAATAATAGAGAAGACAAAGAGAGAAATCAACACAGAAATTTTAGATGGTTCGGCAATGTGCCTACATATACGGGGCGGCGTCTCAATTTCTACTATGTGAAAAATAGGGTTACAATAGATATATATATATATATATATGCAAACTCTAATGATGTATGAAAAGAATTACAATATTACCCCTGTACCGTACCGTGCGAGGCTACGCTCCCCGCATCCCCCAACCTGTACGCGACTGTCCACAAAGTCGGTTGTTTCTCTGCTTCGGGGGCCCTACCGAGCATCCTCCGCTACGAAACAATCTAGCCTTCTTCCAGGATTAAGAACTAACTCCAACATAAATCCGCTCTGGAACAAGGCTCCATGATCGATTTGAACTTAGCCCTTTCATTAACAATTTGATTCTCTATCATTCTTTGAAACACCGAGAGTTCTCTAGGACATCATTGATGAGTTCCGGATCTCAAAAATTACAAATATTGTACAGTATAATAAGATTTCAATTGAATTTAATTATGACAATTCCAGTTGCTAAAGGTACAAGAAATGCATAATTACCATTTCTCGGACCTATTACAGAAAAATTTTAAGGCGTTATTTTATATCGAATTAGGGAAAAGGAATTAAGAGATTAAGACTTCTATAAGAAGTTACACTCCTATGTGGATTCTAGATAGGGATTTATAATGGAAAAATATAATCAATATTAGTATATAAAGGAAAAAGTGACAAATAGAAAATCGTTTAATTTAAATACAATCATAAACCAATAAATGATGAGGAAAAAAAATACGAAATTATGGATTTTACGTTTTGACATGCTAAAATATGAAAAATGGGAGATAGAAAGAAAGACTTGTGCGTTATAGTGTAACTTTTCTGAAAGAAAGGGATAAAAATGTTTAAAAATTGCCATTCTACGTATCCAAAAAGTAAATATGATGGTCATATAGAGATCTGCTAACAGTATATAAGATGTCATGTGGTTGTGCATAATAATAGAGTTGAGGAATTATTCAAGAAGGTGCCTTAATCAAACCAACATTATATCAATGCTGATATCAATTAAAATATTTGTATTAACACATGGTTGCCAAAAAAAAAAAAAAAAGCAAGTCAAAGCCCAAAGTAAAAGCCCACTAAATTGCATTGCAACCGTATAGAAATATTCTATAAATTGGAGAATCTTTCCATAAGGAAACAACTCGGCAAAAATATTTAAATCACATGATCACCACGTGATTTCCTTTTTTAGAGAGATAGGACGAACAAAAAAATCTCCATTTATATCCAATTGCGACAAATCAACTGCTCATCAGTGCTCCGTAGAAAAAAAAAATCAAAATATCCAAGAATAAAGAAACCTGTTTCTAGATACAGAGATATGAAGTACAAGAAAATCTATCTCTAGAAGTGGATAGAGAAAATCTTGCTCTCGACACAATTTTTCTTATAACCAACTACCAATAGTTATAAATACCCCTCTATTTGAAGAAAGGAGGATGAATTTGTTACTCCAATAGGCCTCATTGTCAATCCGAGATCCAATTGATTTATATCTAAAAGGAAAAACAGAGATCTAAATGACTTGTAAGACTTCTATTAAATAAAAGATTAAGTTAAACGTCTAACTCTTTATCCAAGGATGTAGACTTGAAATCTATTCAAATCACATCAAATCGTTATATACTTGTTCTTTGCATTTTCATTATTATCTGATTATTTTACTGGAGCCTGCAAGTATTCGCCCAGAATTCCACATTTAGGCGACCTAGTTATTGCACTCAACTCAAGTTTGTCTCGCCTTGGTCTTGACACTTTTTGGTGCTTAAGTTGGACAATCAATTTGGTTGCCCAAACTTGACAACAATATGTGTGAACCAAATTCCTATATATTGGCACACTAATATAGGAACAAAAGTTACAAAGTTTGAAATCTTCATCAAAATATGTGGTGGTTGAAGACATAGGCAGATCCATGTGTGTCTCGGTGGGAGCCGCCCCCGAGAAAAAAACTTAGTAATGTCTGGTTGAAGACATAGGCGTTTAAGAAAATTATTCAAAGCCACTTTCCTTAAATCCTCTATTCTACACTGCTGCTCAATGCTCCTTTCTTGGGTTTGATAAGAATTGTTAATGATTCTAACAGTATGAGCAATGTCTGATCTGATGCAGACCGTAGTTTACATCAAACTTCAAAATACAGATGCATAGGGGATCATCTTCATTTATTCTTTTTGTTCTTTAGTTGTTGGGCATTGTTGAGAACTTAGCTTAAAATATTTCTACAAGCAAAGTGCTAATCAGCTTTACATTTTGCATTTTAAATTTCTCTAGCAACTTCTCTATATATCTCTTTGATACCTAAATTTTCTTACTTTTCTTGTCATGGGAGATCTTCATACCAAGCATTTGTTTTGTTGCTTTCAAATCCTTCATTGCAAAAGATTTACTCAAAGCATTTCTCAAGCTCACAATTTTCTTAGTTTTATGTCCAACAATTAGTATATCATTAACATATGAAAGAAGAACGAGAAAATCAACTTCGGGCATATCTCTTTCCAAGGTCAAAATGGTTTGTAAAGGTCTTGTGGAATCTATGATTCACCCTATAGGATTCAAATTCTGGTATCACTATCGAAGTTATTGCTTAAGTCCATACAAATTCTTCTTGATCTTGCAAGATTAGTTTTGTCCTTCTTCTGAAAACCTTCATGCTGCTTTATATAGATTTTTTCCTCTAGGTCACGATATAGGAATGCAGTATTCATATCAAGTTTTTTGACTTTTAGATCCATGCTTGTTGCCAAACTGAGGATAACTCAAATTGATGATTTTTTCACCACAGAAGAATATTCAAATCAATCCCTTTCTTTTGGCTGAAGCCTTTCACGATCAATCACGACCTTGTATCGTGGTTGTAAGATATTTTGATAAATTTTCAGCTTGAATACTCATTTATTCTTGAGTGCTTTTCTTTCCTTTGGTAATAGAACCAAATCATGGTTTTCATGCAAGGAACTCATCTCTTCTTCCATTGATTTCAACTACTCATCCTGACGCACATCTATCATAGTTTCCTAATAGGACTCTGGTTTCCCTCTGTCAGTAATCATCACATATTTGTCTAGTAGATATCTAGATGAGACTTGTTATTGTCTAATATTTCTCCTTAAGGGAGCCTCTGTTGTTAGTTCTTTATCAGCTGGTTCATCTTCTTTTGCTAACTCTATATCAGAATGAATATTTTCTGGTATGTGCTCTGGTTGCGCATCTCTCCCATTATTGCCATACTATATAAGCAGAAGAACTAGATCTAGGTCTTCTAGATGATGGGTAAAAAACTTCGATTTTCTCGGCTTCTCAATATCTTTTAATGTTTGATCATCCAAGAATGCAACAACTCTGTTTCTAATATTTTCTTTGTAATTGGGTCCCATAGTCTATACCAAAACTATTCATCTGCGTAGCCAAGGAAAATACATTGTGATTTGTTGTTGAGTTTGGACCTCTCATCTTTTGTAATGTGTACAAAAGTTTTTTACCCGAAGACCCTCAATTGTTTATATGGCACATTTTTCTTGAGCCAAACATTCTCCGGGACATTACCTATAAGTAGAATAGATGGAGAATGGTTGATCAAGTATAACACTATCTTCATTGCCTCCCTCAGATGAAATTAGATAGTTTCGCATGAGAGAGCATATAAAAAACTCTTTCTAAATATTCGGTTCATTCTCTTTGAAACTCCATTTTGTTGAGGTGTATTTTGTATTATCATATCAAGTCTAATATTGTGCTTTATGCAGTACTTTCAAATGGCTCATGATACTCGCTGCTATTATCTGATCTTATCGACTTGAGTTTCCTATCACTTTTGCTTTCAATTTTCACATAGAATTCTCTGAAAGCATCCAATACTAGATTTTTGGTATCTAACAGAAATGCCTATTTCTTTCTAGAGTAATCATCAATAAATATAACAAAATAGTGAGCACCACCCATAGATTTCTCAGATATAAAGCAAATATCGGTATGAATGAGATCTAAAATGTTTTTTCTTCCCAATGGAGGGGTACTTCAGAAAGTAACTTTATGATGTTCGCCAGAAATACATTGGACATATTTTTTAAGATATGTACCTCTTATCTCAAGGAGAATTTGCTTGCTAACTAGTATTTGAATTTCCTTCTCACTAACATGCCCAAGACATTTGTACCATAGAATGGTGGAGGATCTATCTGCAATATTTCCCTCTCCTTTACTCAACTTAGCTTTAGAGTATCCTTTCTTATTGCCATATGCTATGACCAATGAACATTTTGAGAGTTTTCACTTTCCATTTTCAAACTTACTAAAATAGCCTTCATCATCGAGTTTTCTAGCTAAAATAAGATTGAGACGAATATTAGGTATATATCTCACATTCTTGAGTGTCAACCTACAACCCGTGTTAGTCTCTAAAATGATATCACCTACTCCACTGTCCTTACATGAACCATTATTTCTCATCCTGATGTTACCCAGGTCTCCATAGCATAAATTAAGAAGCTACCATGCGAAGTGAGTTGATGAGATGTACCGGAGTCGATAATCCATGAGCTATCTTGACATGTAAGATTGGGACGATCATCATCTCCAACACAATCAGCACACCTAGTGGCAACAATTATTGTGATATCTTATTCTTCTTTGTTCGGTTTTCTATTATTGCCTTTGTTATTGGGTGTCTTTTGGTTAGATTTCAATTTACTGTACTCAGTTTTTTTGTGTCCTGGTTAGTCGCAGTATCAGCAAATCACGCCTTTTTGAGACTTTGATTGTCTTTTGAATCAGTCTCCACTCTGTGGGTTCTTATTTTTGCTTCCACAACATTTACTTTATTTGAACTTGAAAGGTAATGTTCTCTCTTTCTATTTTTTTTTAAGCAAGTTTTCTTTTAGCATGTCCAAAATAAGTTTATCATTTGGAGTAGATTTGCTAAGCGATACAACCAGCATCTCCCAGCTATCGGGTAAAGAGCTAAGAAGAAGTGTTTGGATCTCGTCATCAAGCACCATTCCCTTATTTGTCAATAGTTCACCACATCTTGATAGTCACTTAGGTGCTCTGTCATGTTGCAACCATCCTTGAATTGTAGTATCACCAATTTATTCATCAAGGAAGTTTTGTTCAAAACCGACTTCCGCTTGTACAATGACTCAAGCTTTCTCCTTATGATATAATATATCATTAGCAAAATGCTGAAAAATATTTTGATTAATGTATTGATGAAACATGCCAATTTTTTTTTTGGATTAATATTTTTTATACATCCTTAGTTTTACCATCAGGTTTAATTTATTTCAATGTGGGTTCTTCCTAGACATCACCAAACCTGATAGTTTTACAAGTAAGTTTGATGATGGCAATTTTATCATACCACTAGAACTAATTACATCCTCTATTTTATCGACATAACTAATCTCTGATATCACTTTCTTAGGAAAACCTATTAAAGTTGCATAATATAATTTTTCTTTTCCCATTTTCGTGTATGCTAAAATGAACAATAAAAATGGCAAGAAAAAAAATGAGATACATGAATTCTTTTTATGTGGAAAACCCACTAAGGGAAAAAAATCTTGGGACCTAGTCCATGGCAAATCTTCCACTACCTTTAAATTATAAGGATTGTTTCCAGATATCACTAGAGGAACACCAGTTATCAACAGTCGACAATATACATTCTATTAGAGAGGATAACATGAAATGAACTCACCAAAATAGGTGAATAACAGAAAAGAGTCCGGATCGATAATCCAACCATTCCTCAACACCTTAGTAATAACATCCTAAGGATTCATCTTGATCGGATAATATTTGCCTTTCAATCTAGTCAGAAATTTCAGTCTACTCACTTTTTTTTTCCTATCAGTTCTCTCTTAGTTTCTTTGATGCTTAATTGTTTCTAACTATGAGGCCCTTAATATAGCTTCCTCCAAGTCAGTTATCAATGCCTTGAATTAATTCTCTTGCAAATTTCAAGAACAACCCTTCAAACTTCACAAGTCCTTACATCTTCCGATGCAACCTTGTGTTCTCCGATATAACTTTCCGACTTCCATAATTATTATTATAAAAGTTTGGATTCCAGTATGTAACATCTCATTGAGAAGAAATATGTATACTATTAGTCAAATGGATGAGAGAACAATTTTCTAATTGCAATGACAGTCTTTACATCCGAAAAAAGCTCAGGAAGCTGGCAAAGAAAGTCAGACTGGCATTGATCCAGATGATGGAGTTTCAAGAGGCAGACGATCGAGGGTACGTGTAACGTACATGAGGAGCAAATGTTTGTAGAGCTCCACTAAGTGACCGACGATTTTGTTTTTGAACTAAATGACATTCAATGATCTATCTTTAGATTGGAAGTTAAAACTAAAAATGTTTTTTGCAATGTTGTAGAGTTATTCCGCTAGCTGACGATTTTGTTTTTGAACCAAGGTATAGTCAACCACATTAACTAACCCTAATGTTTAATTTTATTATGGTAATTGCAAGTCATTGTCAATTATTAAAAAAAAATAAAAGAAGTTAGATTTACCAAATAAAACATCCCGATTCACTTAAAAACAAACAAAATAGCTTCAACGAGATGAAAAAATAAATAAATAAAAAGGAACTATATCTCAAAATAGCTTCTTATCTCAATGAGGAAAATATACTTGAAGCTCACTTGTTATATCACAACATTTTATATGACTTGGATTCAATGTGTAAATCTATTTATTTTCCTACCAAGAGTTGCTAATTCATACTGCAGCTCCATTTGCTTTCAACATCAATAAGTGGTAGTATCAGTTATAATCAACTAACCGATTTTCTAAATTATGCAAAAGGAAATTCAAAAAAATCCACTTAAAATATGGAGGATGTTTACCACTAAATTTTAAAATTCTCAGTCAAACCCCTCCTTTAAAATTCAGGAGATAAAAAATTATACACCTCCATACTGCAGGAGGTCTGAATATACTTAACCCTATATTATTAATAAGAAAAGGTAGATCTGAAACAGAATATTTTCATGCAAAAGAAATTCAAAACAACTATAAAAAAGACCAATCTTCAAATTCACTATTTATAGATAAAAATAAAAAGAATACGAAGATTACACATCACTAAACCTTATTTAAGTTAAACATTTAAGATTTTAAACAAATATCCAACAAGCTAAAAAATATATACGACAAAAGTCAAAATTTTTTTCCAAAGGCGAAGGAAATAAAATATTTAGGAGTAAAAATGAGAATTGAAAAAATTAAAAAGAAAAAAAGAATTAATCTTCTCTCTTCTTCATCAACCACCTTATTCGAGCACTCTCCAATGCCTCCTCTCGCTTTCTCAACAATTCACTGAACCAGTGCTTATATTGAGCATCAATCATTTCGAGCTCAGCCTTCAATCCTTGCTGATTTTTCTCTGGAAATAGTAATAATAAATAATAATGAGTATCTGATAATCATAAAAGGTTATTCTTCTAAACTAAAAGCTAACGAGTAGTTCTCTCTCAATTACCATTCAAGTAGAGGCCCTCGACACTGCAACAATTCTCATCAACTTTCGAACCGATATAGTCAGCAGCACCATAATCAACATCGGTAGCATACCCACTTAAGCTTTTATAGCTCCCAGCCGTAAGAAAAGACATGGCAGATCCTTGAGAACATTTATCTTCTCCATTTGCATGACTAGAAATGGAATTATAATCTGTATGCAATCTGCCTTCATCAATTCTTTTATAAGAACTGCCTTCGTCTGATGTAAAATCTGCAACGGAACCACCACAATTTAATTCAGAATAAACACTCTTTTCCGCAGCCGTCTCAGTAGGACTTGAAGGTGATGAATTCCAAGGAAATCCAAATGAAAGTCGACTGTCCTCGTAATCTTTGCAAGTGGTCATCGTTTCACTAGACATGTAATCTGTTGAAGGTTTCCACCCAGGTACGAGCTTCATTATTAAGAAATCAATGAAATTGGCTATAAACACCACATCATAATCAGGAAGTTCCAACTGTTCTACCATTTCTCCAGCAACTGCAAGTGCAGTATCGGAATCTAAATAGAATTGAAAGTGAATATTTCTCACTCGACCTGCAAGTGAAAGAAAGAAAAAAATAAAATAAAATAAACACTCAGGAACATAAGTAAACAAATAGATTTAACTAGCTTACCATCAATTATAATTTACTTACCCAAAGAATCGGCAATGCGCAAAACAAGTGAAACAGAATTGTCATCCGTTTTCCCTCCTTTCAATCTAAATTCATTGGAGCCGTTTCTTCTTTGAAACTCCAAGAGTTGTATTTCAGGAGTTAAACTACTACTTTCAGAGCCTGTGGTGACATGAAATATCTTGCTGTCTGAATCTACCTCCATTGATAATCCTTCCAATTTCGAAATATTTGTGGCATTCAGTGCAGGATGACAATCTTGTAGTGTGCATTGTTGAATAAGATCACGACCAATCACATTATTACATTCGAGAAAGGGATCTTTTAGAAGTTCTTTTGCTGACAGTCTCTTAGAAGCAGGAGCCAAACACTTCTCTATGAAATGTTTTAGATTGGGATCTGCAATTTTTGCAAGTGCCGCCGGTTTTATCCCCTACAAGCATATATTACGTAACATAATTATTATATATGAAGTAACAATAGTTGAGAATTCTAATCATCTTCAAAAATAACTTGCAAGCGACTCCAAAAATGTAAAACTTACAGAGGTTACTTTCTTATAAATCTGGGCAGCATTTTTGCACTCACTATATGGATATTCAAAGGTGGCCATTTCTAACATACACATTCCGAAAGAGTAAATGTCAACTAATTCGTTGTATTCTTCTTCGTATAGCTCGGGTGCCATGAATTCAGGAGTACCTATAAAAAAAATAAAAATACATAAGTTCCTTTTCAAACACAAAAGACTATAGAATTTTAAGTAAAGAAAAGTATCAGATCTTTTACCAATGACACTTCGTGCAGTAGGTTGTTGCATTACTGTAGCCAACCCTAAGTCTCCAATTTTAACTTCACCATGATTTCCATTGACAAAAATGTTGTCACACTTCAAGTCTCTATGAAGTATAGGTGGATTGTGGCTATGAAGATAGGCTAGACCTCGAAGAATTTGTCTTGCCCAATTCTTTATTGCTTTTGGATCAACTTTTTTATGCTTCATCCGATATCTATAAGGCAGTAACAATTAAATCAATATTTGATGTTCGAAAATGTTATAATATACTATGATGTCATTGTAAAATATAGTTTCCAAAGAACTTACTGCCTTAGACTTCCCGAAGTGAACAACTCAGTAATAATATTTATGGTTTTCTTCTGATCATCCACCCACGAATTGTAAAATTTCATAATGTTCTCATGTTTCATCGATTTCAGCAGATGAACTTCTGAATACAACCTCTCAAGGTCTTCCGAAGACTGTAGCACCTCATCAATTCTCACTTGATTCCATGCAACTTCAATCCCATCAACCGCATCAAATGCCTTGTAACTATATAATTAAATTAAATGACACACACATATAAGAAAAAAAAGAAAACGTTCAAAACCCTATTAAGTAAAAAGCAAAAATAAAAGCAAAAACAACAAAGGCTACGAAAGATCTGGTTGGAGACATACACAGTCTTGAATGTTCCCCTCCCCAAAATGTCTTGATACTGTAAATAGCATAAAAATAAGAGGAACAAATAAGATAATATGTTTAAAATAAAAAACTTTAGATGCATGAAAACAACACCCGTGGAAAATTATAATGAAAGGGGACGATATCAACATGTTAACTGGGCTAACTAATTTGGTCAAAATAAACAAGTAAAAAATGTTGTTTTACTATTTCAATGAATCTAATCATAAGTGCCTATTATAAGAATATAACCAAAAAGGATTTTGAATTATCAGATATTCAATTGAACATGGTAATATTAAAAGGGACTTTTCAAATTTGGTCTCCTAAATTGTGCTTATTTGAATAGCACCCTAAAATATTTGTAATTACTATTTAGACTGTCATTCATTAAATTATTTCAAATTGGTCTCTCTATTAAATTTTCCATCAAAGTGACTAACCATAGTTATGCGTTAGTTAGTCATGAGAAGTCAATCACAGAAAGACCCTTGATTAAGTGCCAGCTAGCCCTCCCAGTATGCAGGCGCGCGCACATAAAATTTTAGCCCTTATCGCATCCTCTATTAAAATTTTAGGTTCCTATATAACTTCCTGTATTAACGTTCAAGGTTTCCTCTCCTTTTAGAATGTAATGCTCACAAATTTTAAACTTTCGACATGTACAATTGCAGATAAAGTACTCCTGCACTACTCAAGCTTGGATTAGTTTAAAAAAAAGAAGAAGAAACAATACCTAATACTACGATAGTATTATTATTATTTTTTTTTCCTTCCCTCCCCAATGGAAGCAAAATACTTTCCCGGAGACATGTTACAAGCAATGCCCACAACTTTTTTGCGTGGTGAAAATGGTACTGCTTGACTAATTTGAAAGCATCAGCTTGGTGAACTTTGCTTTCATCAGTATTGATGGACTTCACAGAAGAAGAGTGCACCGCAACTAGTATAAAAGTTGAGCTGGAAATTTTTAAAGAAGATCAACTTAACGGTTAAGAGACGAGACAAGCAATTTACCAATTGGTTTTATTGTTGGATTGGGTTCAGAATCGAGAGTTGGGAGAAGAATGGGATAAGAAACAAATAACAGATGGGGAAGAAGGGTTCACTTCAGAAGGAGTTGGGTAAAGATAGGTTTCAGATTTACATTCAGCTACATTCAGTTTGGGTCCGATTGGGATTTGCGTTGGGATAGGTGGAGTTAGAGTTGAATTGGTTTATGAGGATGACAGGACAATTGAAAGCTGGGTGATAGTGTTTTTCGACATTTAACAAGAAACTGTTAGAGCTATTAGGTTGAAGGAAAATACCCCATAGTTGCAATGAAAGTAAAATCAACCAAAAACAGAGATTTGAGGAAGCAAAATCAAATAACAATAATTTACGGGACTAATATCTAAAGGATCATCATTAAAAACTATAAGGTTTGTTCATGTTTCTTAGCTCACTACTAAAAAATTTAATAAGATACGGTACAATTTATTCGCATGTCAAAAAATACGCACATTGGTATACTATGACAAAATGAAATATTAACATACGTAATTGGTGAGGAAGCCTCCGGCCAACTCAAAATCTTCATCATCATCGGCAGTTTGGAGGAGGCCATCCACCCAGTGGGCTAACAACCTTCAACCCCAAGGCATAATCAAAATGGACTTCGGATGGTCTTGGCTTGGTAAGAACAAGGCTAAGGAATAGGTTATCACTGATGATGAGAAAAACCCAAAGTACCGTAGGGGCTGGTCGGATATGGCTAGAGGATTGCCGGGGCCAAGTGGGGCTAAGAAGCCAGCCACTAAGCCTATCTCGGCTGATCCCACCCACATGAACCCAACGGCAACCTTCACGGGAGCAGAGGTCAGAGCGCTGCTAGCTGGTTGCACGGCCGGAAACAGAGGAGAAGGTGAATGGAAGTAATATAGGTCGAAAAGCACCATCAAGCGAGAGTGTGCAGCAACGACCGCCCGAAAGAGGAAATTTTTCTCTCCGGGCTAGAGGAAATCTCCATCTGAGGGGGGATGTTGGATTTGTGGTTTGAATGACCACTACAATGGTGAATGCCCGTTTGTAAGGTGCAGATACTGCAAGGCCATTGGCCATAAAATTGCTGAGTGCCCAGTGATTTCGGCGAGACGCTGGTCACCAAATACTAGATCTGAAAGGCAACTCAAGCCATCCATTCACAACAAAGCCAATAGAACAGAGACACAAAACACTTATGCAACATCGGCCAACAATGCCGAAAAAGGATTTCGTGAGTACTGGAAGCCCGTTGAGGACAAGCCAAAACCTAAACCATTGGGCTACATACCTGCCTCTGATATTGCCATGCAGGAAAGGGACAGGGTCAGTCGAACAATTGGAGTTATCTACCCCGGTCATGGGAGCCCCTCAGTCACCGACATCGTCGGGAGACTCTTAGCGATCTCGGCCACAATTCGCTAGTCATAGATGGGTCCTCATGGACAATAGAAAAAATTTCCTTATCAGATTTCCGAAAGAGAGAGGGCTCACCCATGCGGCGAGTAAAACTTCGGTTCCTTATAGGCAGCATGAAGCTGGCTTCACGGTCTTCTAGTCAACAGGCCAAGCGGATGACCTATTTCAAATATTCTCGGTGGTGGCTTGGCTATTGATCAGCGGGCTGCCTTTGCACCATTGGAACAAAGCGGATCTCACCAAACTGGTGACAAAATTTGCTCACCTAATAGATGTGGATGAAAGCACAGTGAAAAAGACAAATCTGGAAGCAGCCACTGTCAAGATCGGATGCGATAATGAGCAATCGATCCCGAAAGAGTTTCATGCGGTGGTTGGCAGTCAACTCTGCAAAATCAAGATCGACATCCAGTGCAAGATGATCAACTCAAGAGACCCACTACCGAAAACATTTATCAATGGTCAGGCGCTGATCATCTTGGTCGATGGTCGAAGTGAAGATCACAAGGGAAAGTGTCCCGCTGTGCAGGACCTGCAACTCCGAGGCCCCACCCCACGGTCATCGTCGACGGCGCCCGCTGACATCTCACATGGCACATAAGCGAGGAGAAGGGGCTCTCGAGGTATGGACAGAGGGTCAGAACAGTGTCAGAACCGTGACTGACCGCGAACAGAAAGGAGTAGAGGGCACTTCTAATTCGGTTGGAGCAGGTAGCGAGAATGGGGTAAGAAAGGAAAGGGAGACACAAGATTTTAGCTGGCCAACCTCCCAGCCAAACCCTAATTGGGAAGAGAGGTAGGTGGGAGTCAGCCTGCCTTTCGGACAGAGTGCTCAGAGCAGATAGACCAAGAGTTAAACGAGCTAACTGAGGAGCAAGTGGGCAGAGGGCTCAAGTCTCCAGGAGGGAAAAGGGCATATAGTAGTGGGGATGGTTTTTCTGAACCCAAAAACCCGACTTTTGAAGTGGGGCCCAATTAGGTGGAGGGGCTGGCAGGAGAAATAAGTAGGGTGTAACCCGCAAATGCTGATGACCTGATGGGTTTTTTTGCAAATATCAGGGAGATGGGCCTGGATAACGAAGATGAGGCATCTAAATCAATCAAACAATTGGACATGCTTTCCATCATGTCTGGTCCGGATCGAAATATTCTAAAGGAGGCAATAACCAGAATAATAGAGAGGATAGTTAGAGGTGAAAGTAGCTCTCGTGGAGCGAGGCCCCGCAAGCGTTTGTCTTCCAGGCTCTCTAAGAAGATAAGACAAAACTCTATGTCAGTGGAGGACACTCGGGGCCAAAATGAGACTGTAGAAGGAGAACAGTAACCAGACCAATCATAGGGGAAAAATAAGATTGAGATGGAGGACACACCACAGCCACAGCCAGGGCTGATATAAAATGATGACAAAGTGACACAACATATTCTGCCTTTCGCCATACTGAGTAGGAGTAGATTAGAACAGAAACGGGGCGGAACTGACTACCAAAATGGAGAGGTTGCATCTATGGCGGCAAAAAAAAGGCTACCATATCAGAGTTTGATCCAGGTACGACCCAGTACGTCCTAGATATTTTCCAATTACTACTTGATAAATTACTTCTTGAAATAGCACACACATGCGACATAGACGTAGGGAACACTCATAACTCTAGGAGCCATAGGTTGTCCATGATGAGAGGACCCGAGAGTCCAGAGGCTATAGACCGGGGATCATTAGAAGTAGAGGAGAGTTAGGATGACTCTCCCAGTATTGGAGAAGTTTGTTAGGTCTCTAGTTATGAATATTTTATTCTGAAACGTTAGGAGTTTGGGGGAACTGTCCAAGCGCAGAATGGTGTCAGAGACATGCAGAAGGAGTGGAGTGGAGATAATTTGCCTAGAAGAGACAAAACTGTCCGCACCAAGTGATACACTGTTGCTGCAGCTGGTATCAAATTGACATTTGAATTTGTAAATCAAAAGGCTAGGGGAGCATCAGGAGGTATCCTCATAGAGATTAATAAATATTCTTTCGGCCTACTAGATTCTCGTATCAACAGGTTCGTCCTATCGGTGGTCATTAGAAGATCGAAAAATGGTTACAGCGATCTATGGCCCAAATATTGCCGAAGAGCGAAGGGCCTTCTGGAAAGCATTAAGAATTAGGAATTGGAGGCAGGTGTCGTGGTCCTAGGTGGTGATTTCAATGTCGTCCGGTTTGCAAAGGAGAGGAAGGGTGGGGACTACAATCATAGAGGTAGGCAAGAATTCAATGGTCTCATCGGTGATTTGGGCCTTATGGAGATACCGTTAGGGGACAGATGATTCACCTAGGTGGTGATTTCAATGTCGTTCGGTTTGCAAAGGAGAGAGGATGGAGACTACAATCATAGAGGTAGGCCGGAATTCAATGGCCTCATCGATGATTTGGGCCTTATGAAGATACCGTTAGGGGATAGACGATTCACCTAGACAAACATGCGACCGGATCCCAGTCTGGCAAAGCTGAACAGAGTGTTGGTCTCCGACGATTGGAAAGACAAGTTTGCACTATGCTCTATCAAGTCATTACAAAGACCAACATCAGACCATGTGCCGGTAGTCCTTCGTTTGGGAAAAAGAACTGTGAACAGAAAAAGGAAACCCTCCAAGTTTGTAAAATGGTGGTTAGAACTCAAGAAGGTGCATCAGTTAGTTAAACAGACTTGGAAGGAGTACACCCCACCCGCAGATGCGGCGAAAATGGTCAGTTCTAAACTGCGGAGATTGAGAAAATCACTGACTAGATGGGAAAGAAAATATTTTGCCCAGCAGAGCCAAACGAAGGAGTTAATGGAGGAAATTGATGCCTTAAAGAAAATTCAAGAAGAAACTACTCTTACGGCCACCCACAAAGAGGTCCTGAGACTCCGGAGAGATCACATACGATAACTTTACAGAAGACAGTAGATTAAGTGGTGACAGTGATTGATGATAAGATGGCTCAAGAAGGGGGATGCTAATACTGCGTTCTTCCACAAAGTCGCCAACACAAGGAGGTGGATGAACTCGATAGATTCCTTGACAGTAGGGGATAACCAGATTTGTGACAAAAAGGAAATCATGAGATGCATTGATGGCCATTTTAAGGAGATTTTTTGGAAAAGTCGATCGGAAAGACTAACATTCTCTAATCGTCCGTGGGAGAATTTGCTCGAACTAAGCACATTGTAGACTGATTTTTCAGAGGAAATTAAAAGAGCAGTATGGGACCTGAGATCTGATAGAGCCCCTAGCCCGAACAGTTATCCGATACTATTCTTCAGGACTTTCTAGACATTAAGTAAAGGATAACATCATCAATCTCCTTCAAGAAATGCATGTTGGACATGCCAGACTAGAGAGAATCAATTATTCTCATATAGTACTCATTTCCAAGAGGGACAGTCCTAAGGAAGTCAAGGATTACATACCTATTGCACTTCTCAATAACTCTCTAAAAATTATATCAAAAGTGCTTACAAATAGACTCTCAGCTTACATGGATAGGTTGATTGGAGGATACCAAACATGTTTCATTAAGGGAAGAAGCATCCTAGAAGGCATTGCCATCATCAGAAAAGTGATCCATCAATGCAAATGCACAAACCATCACGAGTACCTTCTAAAATAGGATTTCGAAAAGACATATGATACGGTGAACTGGGAATGTTTGCTAGAGAGCTTAAAACTAAGAGGATTTGGGGAAAGGTGAATTATGTGGATACATAGTTGGCTAACGTCAGCTAAACTGCAAGTTCTCCTAGATGGAGAGGGTAGTAAACAAATTATGTGTAGAAGAGGGTTGCGGCAGGGAGACCTACTCTCGCCACTCCTCTTTGTACTGGTAGTAGATGGCCTCAACAGGATGCTCTCAAAAATGCAAGAAAACAATGAAAGATCGAAGGCCTTCCCGACAGTAGCACTGTGAAATACACCAACTTACAGTATGCGGATGACACGTTGATATTTGAAATTTGTGATATTAGCCAGGAAAAAATGCTGAAAGGGATTTTTAAATGCTTTGAACTTTGGTCTTGGCTACGAATCAACTATCACAAAAGCTCCATGGTTATGTTATCGGAGAGAACATAACCATCTAAGAGAACCCTGGTATCAGAGTTTATTCTAGCTATCTTAGGATGTAAGGAGTCTCTACCAGTGATCTACCTGAGCTTACCGATCGGGCACGGGAAAATAAGAAGGAATGGTCCATATTGATTGATAAAGTAGAGAAGAGACTCGATAGATGGAAATCCAGAAGCCTATCCCTAAGGGGAAAGTTAATCCTCCACAATAGTGTTATATCAGCACTACCCACATATGCTATGTTGATGTTTATCCTGCCTAGTTGGGTTAGAGGCAGAATTGATAAAATTTGGAAGAGATTTTTGTAGAAGGGCATATCCCATCCTTGTAAGGGGTACCACCTCGTTTCTTGGGGCCAGGTGTGTAAACAAAAAGAACAAGGGGGTCTGGGGGTAAAGAATCTATGGACAATGAATATTACTCTAATATCCCAATGGTGGTGGAATCTACTAACACACCATGAAGAGGTGCTACCAAAGCTAATCTGGTCTAAATACAGGATGCGTCGGGGTCATGGGCTACTAAACCAAGGAACAATTGTAACTTATCCGCGTTATGGAGAGATGTTAAGTCCGTGTTTCCAATGTTTAGTCACGGGGTTAGTACAAAATTGGAAGAGGTCAAGAGACCGTCTTCTGGCTAGACAGATGATGTACAGAAAGCCCATTTCGCAACAAAGAGGCCCTAGTCAGGGATTAGTGGAATAGAGGAAGATGGAGGCCATTATTTAAAAGATTCTTGGTACAAATTGTTGAGTTAAATAGTCTACACTCAACACTTACGACTATTTCACCTAGACACAAAGAGCGGGACGAAGCATCATGGAAATGGTCTGCTAATGCAGTTTTCTCTGTTCGCTCAGCTTATAGACATCTGATTGATGGGAGAGTCATCTGGCCAACTGTAGGGCTATCTGAACATCGAAATTCCCGTTGAAAGTAAATATCTTCTTATGGTTAGTCGAAAAGAAGGCCATCTTAACCTGGAAAAATCTACAGAGAAGAGGATGGCAGGAACCGAACATTTGTGTCATATGTAGGAGTGTCAGGAGGA
Organism: Dracaena cambodiana; assembly: GCA_036321105.1. Classification (NCBI taxonomy): domain Eukaryota; kingdom Viridiplantae; phylum Streptophyta; class Magnoliopsida; order Asparagales; family Asparagaceae; genus Dracaena; species Dracaena cambodiana. The sequence continues at coordinate 41,413,632 of JAYEPQ010000003.1, forward strand.
TATAAAACACCTACTTGTTACATGTCCCTTCTCTTCCCACGTCTGGACCAGATGCGTTACCTCGGCTAGACTACAAATACATACAAGTCACATGGAGGACATTTGGTACAGAATTAGAAAAGACCCTCACAACAAACACCTAAGAAATATAGTCGTCGCAGCAGTGTGTTAGAACTTGTGGAGAGAAAGGAACAATAGGATATTTAATAATTTTGCCCACACAGTTGATGACTGTATATGCAAAACTTACTCTGATATATCAGTTTGGACAAGTCAGTTATCCGACGGAGAAAACGTTTGCATCAAAGATGAGGAGAATGACTATATTTAGGACGTCAGCCCACCACAGGAGCGGATGGACATTGAGGAGAAGGGGATGAATTAGAAGAGACAAGACGACTATGTGAGATGATGGTTATATGGCCAGTGATTTACTTTTTTCTTTTATTTTCTATTTGACTAAGACTACTATGTTGTACGGGCATAAGCCCTGGACCATGTTACTTCTTTTGCTTTCATTTCTGTACTAGTTCTATAACATATCGTTAATGGAACACGGAGGGTTAAATTCCACCGCTTTCACTAAAAAAAATATGTAACTCTTGAATAAGAATAGGTATTTCCCAAGAAAATTACTGAACCTTATATTTAAACCCAAAAACACACGAAAATTATCACGCGTATAATTATCACAGGATCAACAAAAGGAAAAAATAAGAGTAATAACCAAACCAAAATACTAAGAGTTTGGGAAATTAATTAAGGAAGTCCTAAATCCGTACAATGAGAAAATGAATTTAACCAAAGGTTTGAACTATAAAGACTGTTCTTTCGGGAATTTGTATCCGTGTTTGAATAGTTTCGCATATGAATTATTGGATTTTCAATATTGACCACTTTAAAATTTTTAGAAGAATTAAAAATTAAAAAATTGCATTAGCAACTTTACAATGTGACATTATTAATGATGTTTAGATTAAGTTGAAATTCATGAATTCACGTAAAATTTATAATTGATGACATATCATGATAATGCATATAAAAATATATCCATTTTATTATAATTGGGCACAAAGGTGAAGAAAAGGCACAACAATAACAACATAATTTAAAATTTAAAGATCACCAAGTTTGAAGGTCATTGATCCTTGCTACTCACACAAGACTACATTGACTACAGATCCTAAGATGAAAAGAGAAGTGATTTCAAATACTTAAAAATAAATGATCAAACAACACAAGCAAGGTTCAAGTTTTTCAATTCCTCACAAAATTAACCTACGACATATTCTAAAAACATCAAATGTTAACTCAAAAAGTAGAAACTACTAGTAATAGATACAAAGAGCATACAAATCGACAAGCTAACTTGCTATTTCGGTAAAATGAAGGAAAATTTAACACATGAAATGGCTCAATATCATCATATTCCTCAAGGAACAAATGATTTTATAATAACCAAATTAGCTTTTGTTTTTGCAAATCAAAATGAAATAAGAATTAACGTACCCGAATGTACCGCCCTGTAGGATCCATCTCGTCATACTCGGCATCAAAAGCAGCATCACCACCAGCTCCACCACTATCCATAAAATGCCCATTTCTCATCGTATCCATTTTCCCAAGATCCGAAACCCTGGATTTTTTTTTCCCCTTATTTTTATAGGAACAAAAAAAAAATTGTCAGGAAACAGAGGAGGACGAGTCGGAGAGGCGCCAAGTTTTTCCACCCTAAGGCCTAGAGGAGTCGGGCACTGATCCGAACCCGACCGGAGCAGCAGCCTTCAAAGAACGACTCGGAAGCGGCGGAGAACGAATCGAATGCCTCTGATCGCATGCGGATCCGGCATCCGATGACCGATTTCATGCCCGCATCCATCATCCGATTCCACATCCCCAATCTCCCCGTCCGATCTCTCTCTCGCCGCTGCCCACTCATTCTCCCCCCAAATCCGGTACCTCGAACAAGAAACTCGCCATGGATTCTTCTACCAACTGTATTGGATTCAATTCAAATGGAGCTGAACACGAAGAGCTCGGGATGATTAGAATCCCGAGCCCCAGAAAGAGAAGGACATTACCATGAGAATAAGTGATTGAAGTTGAAATAAAAGAGAGAGAAAAATAAAAAGGGGAAATTGGAGATAGATTTCTAATCTTGCGATTGAGGATCCAAAACCCTAACCCTAATGGAGAGCGAGAGAGAAGGGACGATCTAACAGGTGTTTGGCCAGAAAAGGGCTATAAAAAGAAAAATTGGTCCTTTTTCCGTTGGAAAGTCATGATTAATTTTTATCTTTTTTTGGGTGTGAGGGGACTTCGACTTGGGACCAGAGATTGGTACCGCGGGCTAAATTAGTGAAATTGGGGTGGGGGTTATGTTTGATGGGTGGTTGGTAGATTTGTAAATACGAAAGAGAGTAACAGTGGATTAAGAATGGGGACAGGTTGTACACATGAATCTGGGTGAGATGCCAGATATAGGACATGGGATGGTGACAGTTAGGATTGGGGAGTTGCTAGATGCGCCCTTACTTCTCTAGTGAGTTTCCATGTTAACCGCTCTTCTCATTTACAATTTTGTAATTTATAAATTTAGACTCTTTTTATTTTTAAGTTTATTATTTATAAATTTAGACAAAATTATTTTTAGATTTTTCTTAGTAAGTTCTAGTATCTTTTTTCTCTTTTCCCATTTCTCTTTGTTAGCCCAATCCCTTAAACTCTCTCTCATCTTAGCGTGAGCGCTTCAGAAAAAAAACGGAAAAAAAGAGAGAGAAAAACGCGACTCTAAAATCCTAAATTTTCATCAAAATTGAAATTTCATCGTTTGCATGTCATTCCAAATTTTTTTATCCAATTTTTCTTTATCTCAATAGTCGGGGTTACAGCACTAACATAAAGACCCATTGGCCGAGACTTTGACCCTGGCCTATTTATTTAATTGGTCGGTTTTTCCACCCCGACTAGGGATAATTGGAAATTGGATTAAACTGACGTATGTATATCCTACTAAAAATTAGATTATCAAACCCTAAATTAAAGTCTAAACTATAGATCCTACTACTATTGAACAACATAGAAATTCAAAATTGGAATGAGAGGAAGGAAATAGGGAAAATAACTCTGCGGTAGGATTCAACGACGCGTCGTCGCGTTTTCTTCTTCACGACACTGGGCGCACTAACAGTTACATGGCCGAACGTCGCTGAAGAGAGAGGGAGAAAGAAGAACAGAGTAGGGAGAGCGAATGGAACGAAGAAGAGAGTGCGGAGGAAAAAGAATATAGTGGAGAGGAAGAAGAAGGAAAAGTATGGGGCTCACTAAGAAAAATCTAAGGACAATTTCCTAGTGAGCCCTATTTTTTATTAGTGAGCTTCATTTTTCCCTCTCAAATAGTTTTGGAGACAAAACTGAAAAAATTATGGGACACACTAAGAAAAAAAGGACCGATTTAAAAATACGCTAGAGCTCACTAAGAATTTGGGACTCACTAGGGCAAGTATGGAGCGCATCTAGCAACTCCCTTAGGATTGGGAGGTTGCCCAAAGTAGGAGGAATATTGGGAGGACAGGATGAATATTCCTGTTTTCAAGTCTGTTTGCTTCTGGTATTGCTCCGGAATAATTCCCAAGGGAAAAAGAAATAATTAGTAATTATGTTAATTTTAGTTCTCCGATCAATATTAGTCAGTGTTCGATCGAATGATGTGGAGTGGTCAGGATCTTCTTATTGGAAGTACAAACGATGAGAGTGCATTCGAAGTATGATATTGGAAATAAAGGATTTTTTTTTTAACTAACTTTCTATTTTCTCATGCATGGTTGTAATTTATTATTGTAATAATTAATCTTTCTTTGGAAACAGAGACTCTTAGTTATAATTATTGTAATAATTATTATTGTAATAGTTATTGTAATTATTGTTACATGAATTTTGTTGGAAATAGAATCTCTTAGTTAACGAGCTTTTTATTTCTGTGTATGATTTCTGTGTATGATCCTCATTTATTATTATAATAAAAACTGTTTCTTTGTCTTCATACATTTGATTGAGGTTTTACCAAGAGATATTTAATTGTTTTACAAATTGTTACAGTAAGAGAGCATACTTTAAATCATTAATTAATTTATACCTATATATAGGTTTTACTATCTTTGATTATTTTTTAGCCGGTAAAACTTCATTCTTCTCTCCTTGATTATTTTCTTACCCATCGAACTTTTTTATCCTCTCCTCCTCCACTGTCATTGTCTCTCTCTTCTTCTCTCCTTGATTATTTTCTTGCCTTCGTTCTCCTCTCCTCCTCCACTGCCATTGCATCTCCCTTCTTCTCTTCGTGATTATTTTCTTTCCAGTCAAACTTCCTTATCGTCTCCTCTATCGCTATTGCCTCTCCCCTTGCCATTTCCTGTAACAACTCTGCTTTTCACACATTAAAGTCACACTACTCTCCAACTCAGCTCTTTCTCTCTCTCTCCTTCTTTAAACGTTGTACTACTAGACCAATACCTCTTCGTTATGTGTGAGAAAAGTTTCTTACCGACTCCGTCGGAGTCTGACCATATCCGACCAACCCTGCAATGGTCAAAGTTCGATTGGAATCTTATATGCCTCCTCCATCTAATCGGCTAGACTGCAAATTTTCTATTATGTTAAAATGTTAGTTTTAAAACTTTTTCACCGTACATTCATTGATGAAGCTACTATTACTTTATTACCTTTTCACTATTCATCTTTTAAAAACTTGAACAAGACATACTTCAAAGTAAAAGGATAGTAAAACATATGTTAAATCTAACTTTTTAGATTTAATAGAAAATTTGTAATCCAACTCATATACATTGATTGGATCAAAAATTCAAGCCATTCAATAGAAAAAAGAGAATTCAACTCAAACTTCAATTAAACTTTCTTTAAGATAATTATAATTTTTATTTTTATGTGTTAGTTGTTAATATTAAATATTTAAAAAAAAAAATGCTTAATAGTAGGTAGCTAGGTGAGCTTGCTGGAACGTCCTGTGACCTTCTGAATTGACTCTCGCTTCCTTTTCTGCAGCTTTTGGCCATCCGAGGAGGAAACTTAGAGAGACTGTTTGGTGTGACAGTTGCTACTGGTCAAAAAAAGAAATTGAAATATGAGGGATCAAAATACTAATACATGTAATATATATTGGGTTTGTATTTCGTGTCTGTTTGAATATTCAGATGTGATCGATAATTACAAAGAGTTTCGGTTCATTTATACTTGGGATTGAAATACTAATTAAATGATGATAATACTATTATGACATAATTGAAATATTAACACTATATATATATATATATATATATATATATATATATATATATATATATATATATATATATATATATATTAGAAAATGGGAAATACACCGGCGGTGAAGGGAGTTCCTTCACCGCAGCTTAGGTGGCCCAATAAAATTATAACACGGGGCGTCATTCAAGAGAATTCATTTATTTGTTACCTTGAATGACGCCATGTGTTATAATTTTATTGGGCCACCTAAGCGGCGGTGAAGGAACTCCCTTCACCGCCGGTGTATTTCCCGTTTCCTCTCTCTCTCTCTCTCTCTATATATATATATATATATATATATATATATATATATATATATATATATATATATATATATATATATGAGATTACTGTAGGAGAGTCACCAGCTTAGAAAAAGTTACGTAAGCTAGCGACAAAACTATAATGATCCAATAATTTTTCTTTAATTTTTTTTTAACAATTACTATCTTTACATCTTTAACTTCTTTTGGATTAAATTTCATAAATTTTGGAGTTCATTTACCATTTCATCAAGTGCATACAAAATGTTGTATTCATTGAAAACCGTTAATTTTGTGTTAACTTGATGAAGCACCAAATTAAAACTAAAACTCAAGAAATTGGGTATGAGTGAATCCTAGGGGCTTGACATCATAGTCCAAAAGATTTTTTTTTAAAAGATTATCGGAGATACTGGAAATGAACTGCAGTTTAGATAAATTGCATGAATTGTTAGCTCATTTCCATCTCTCTCTCTCTCTCTCTCTCTCTCTCTCTCTATATATATATATATATATATATATATATATATATATATATATATATATATATATATGATATGAGAGATGTGAACAATATATGAGAAGAAACCTTTGTTATTATAAGAGTTACGAGAGGTAGAGACATATTTGGATATTTTCTTGTAACTTTTTCCTTGTAATGGATTTCTCTTGTTATTTCTGTGGACGTAATTCGAAATTGGTCGACTGAACAACGTTAAATTTTATATTCTTCTTATGTTTATTGTATTTTCTATCTCAATATTGTGATCTCATCGTATTTGCGAGATCTGATGGGGTTTCGATCCCCTACAATATCGTTGTAAGTGAATTAAACTTGTTCAACATTTTCGTAATCTTTTAGGGGCTTTTACATATCTGTCTTTTAAATCTTTAAAAAATAGAATTTAGTACCCCAAATCTTCATATTTATAATTTGTTCTCTAAATCCTTTAAGTTACCTCACTTTAGTCCCCAGCCATATTTTTTTCCCGAATTTTCCATTATACTCCTGAGTTACTTCAATTTAGTCTTCCCTTCCCTCTTTCTCCTCTCTTCCTCTTCTTATTGGGTTTTCCTTTTCTATTCTTCTCCTCTCTATCTTTCCTCCCAGTTAATCTCTAAAGTGAAGTAACTCAGAGAAATCCAATAAGAAGAGGAAAGAGAGAGAAGAAAAGAATGGAGAGAGAAAGCCAATAAGAAGAGAAAGAGAGGAGGAAGAGAGAATATAGAAATAAAGTGAAGAACTCAGGGGTATAATGGAAAATTTGGGCCAAAAATATGGTTAGGGACTAAAGTGAAGTAATTTAAAGGATTTGGGGGACAAAATTATAAATATGAAGATTTGAGGGACTAAATTCTAATTTTTAAAGATTTAAGGAAAATATATATAAAAACCCCAATCTTTTAACAATTTACTTATAAGCTGCGATTGTATATATGAATGACTATAATAAATTTGTCTTTCATTTAATTTTTTGAATTTCAATTATTTTAGGCTTGTTTATGTGTTATTTGTAATTTCTTTCCTTCATGTATAGCAGCATTTTGATATGTCGTCCTATGAGAAGTGTTTAATAGTACTACAACGTTATATGTAGCAGCGTTTTGGTTAAATAATGTCGTCGTTTCATATGATGACATGATCTACAACGATATTAATTTCATGTAAATAACCTCGAAATACCGTTAAATAAGACAACTTTAAAGATACAATGATGTTTTTTAATGCATATTTATGCACATTCTGTTGTAGTGATCATTCTCTTTGTACACACTAATTGTTTTTGTGCTTTCTACTTTTTTTCACAAATTGCTCACTAGTTTAACGTGGTCAATGCTCTTGGCAACCACCATCAGATCATCCTCCTCTCCTCGGGCAATTTTCCCAAATAGGTATAAAAATTAAAAAGTTTCATGAATCAATCAAGAAGGAAAATAATTTAAATCACGACCAATCCTGCTCTGGATTTGGCATTTTGTCGAATCCAAACTTGCTATATTTGATTTATTGGTTCATTATTTGTGACACCAACAATTTAATAGTTATAGAAAATATTAATTACTATTTAATTTAATTCCGAATGCATCATTAAACTATTCTTTGTTATAAAATTATTCCTTTTTAACTGATTTTTTTTAATATGAAATGAATTTTTTTTTTCTTTTTTGCATAAGTTAATTATCATCAGAACCTACATTAATCAACTAACACACAAAAAATAATAATTATTACATGTGAATATTATTTACTTCTCCAAGAAAATTTAATAATTTTCTTTTTCCTTCAAAATCTAATATTTTTTAATTCAGTTTTCACCTTTTTAGGAAATATACTTTGTTTCCTTAGTCATTTGGTATACTTGATTGACATCAAGTATTAATGAACACATGAAAAGAATAATAATTAGTAACAGAGAATATAATTGGTAACATTAAATTATTTATTCAAAAATTACTAGATAGAAATTAGCATATAAAGAAAGGTCCTAAGAAATTTCTTACTTTTATCAAAGTAGTCGTTCTCCCCAGTTCATCACTATGCAGTCTTTGAATGATAAATGGTCATACGTTTTTTGGATATAACATGACTTGAGAATATCACTTGATCGAACAAAAAGTCATACTTGCTAAGTGTTTGCACCAAAATACGTTCGACTGGAGACCAACATAAACTTGGGATTTTTGGTGGATTTGCAGAGAGAAAGTCAAGCTATGAGATAGAAATTAACGATGTTTGGTTGAGATAATCTCGAAGCCACATCCTAGAAGGGAATAACTATTCGGTCAGTACTTTTATTGAGCAATGAAGCATACAATCATGTTGGAACGATCTTTCTCTCTATAAAGCTTTGATTCCTTTAATGGTTAGAGAATTTCCCCCCCTCCTTGTAGGGGGTGGGAAGTAATTAAAGGAGTAGATCCCTAGAGAGGCGAAGATACACCAAATTTTAAAATCTTTCATTCCATGTGTGGATAAAAGTTATTCTATCTTTCTTTATTCTGGTGGTTTTGGTAAGTAAGATTTAGGAAGTTTTTGACTTTATCAAGGGTTTTATTTCCTTGTGGATCGACCATGGACTTGGAGCTAGCTAGCTTGTGGGCTTCGTCCAAGTTAGGCCGTAATCTAGTAGGCTTTTGCCATGTGCCAAGATCGCATAAATTATACGTAAATAATAGCGCCCCCATTCCTGACTTCGACATGCTGAGTTCTGGGAGTGTCGATGCAGCTATTATGAGTGATGTTCTTGGATGATTCCATCCTCAGATCTTTATGGTCGTTAAGGAACTAGGCTTATCTACCTTCAATGCAAGGTACTCATCTACTTGAAGTGAGTTAATTCGCTATAATGTACCAGCTATGAAACCTTTTGTAGTCTTTTCGAGTTGAATACTTGATACTTCATGGTTGTTGGAGAATTAGGCATTTCTGTCTTTAACGCTAGGTATTCGCTCACTTGAAGTGAGTTAATTCACCTAGCGATGGAGTATTATTTCATTTTACTATAGTTGAATGAATAACTTCGAGTTCTCACATGACTTTCAATTTTGCTATAATATTATATACTGCCAGTGATGGAAGATTTTATGGCTTAGTTGCCTTAGCACTAGGTGCTATGGAACTCACTGCAGTAGATCATCGTTGCGCTCTTCATGGTTATTGGGTTAAAATCGTGCTTCCATGGGCCTTCCATCTGTGCCTAAGCCTTCAGAGCCGGTAGTGGAGGGTTATCCTGGTTGCATACGTTTATTTTGACTTCAAAATAAAGCGAGGGGAGGATTTCGAGTACTAGCTGCTGGCCAGTCGCTCTTATGTTAAGCTATGCAGCTTGCATCATTAAGAGGATTTCATTAACGAAATAAATCATCTTGGAGTTGACTTATTGCTTGATTATCTTGGAGGTAATCTGATGCGAGGGTCAAAATCAATATCTGAAGAGATGGACGATCATAATTCCTTGATCGCTTAACCTTCATGATTTGATAGTTAGAATTGTTTCCTTAATTCTTGTAGTGACTAAACAGTTGGGGAAATGGTGGCTCAGAGCTGAGTTGTCATATCAATTATCATCTTGGGGGAGGCATTGTTGGGATTCGTAATAGAAATAATTTACCAATTGATAAATCCGAAATAAGAGAAATAATTTTGCATATTATTGAATCTCTTGATTAATGCCATAAGTACAAAATTAAAAGCGGAAGCATACCTGAATCCATTGATATAGAAATCTTGCGGGAATAGAACCCTTGCATTATGGTCTTCCAATTCTAACCACCAGATCCTTCCTTAGAATTCTCTCTGAGAGGATTTAGAGAAATCAGAATACGTCGTGGTAGAACGGGGACCATAACCCTAATTATAAACTGCTAGGGCAGTTATAATTTTTACCATAATTACCCTTCTGCCCCTCATAGAAGTAATAATTATCTAATGGTATTTACACAATAATCTCATTACTATTATACCATTTAAGCCAATTAATCAATTATTAATTAGACCACAAAATTTAGACTTGGCTTAATTAAATGATAGCACACACATTTTAATTGTCTATATGTGTGGTCCCAAATTATAGATTAATTCCAAAAATTAATCTAACAATCTCCCACTGGGCCACATATGTAATCCAATAAAAGTGTTTAACCGTATGAGCTCAAAATTTGCTATCATGTCCTTAGGGTATATCCGAAACAATCTTGTCCATTTACTATGCTGACATAAAATCAAAGCGACCTTTGTTACATCAATTGTTACTAGATCGATCAATGGTCACATATATCAGCACAGCTAAATGACATAGATTAATCATGAGTGCGTAGCATGGAAATTACATGTAATGTAATCTATTCATGCCTATTTCCAACTGGTCCTACTTAACTTTATTGAGATCAATTCTTTAGCATAATTTTAACAGAGTGTAATATGCTGAATACTTTATTTTCTGCAGAACATAATCCAAATGTATAGATAAAATTTAAACATAACATAGAGCAATAAACAATAAATAATACAAACTCCCACTAAACTTGAATATCCTTAAATAAGATAACACCCATATGAGCAGTGTGCTCATGAAAGACCTTGGGTGGTAATCTTTTGTAAGCGGATCCGCTATCATGGAGTTTATTCCAATATGCTCTATGGATATCTGTCCCCTCTATACTCTTTCTTTTACAACTAGGAACTTGATATCAATGTGTTTTGACTTTGTGGAGCTCCTGTTGTTATTGGAATATAAAACTGCTGATTTATTGTCACAAAATATTTTCAGTGGTCTTTCAATACCATCCAGAACACGCAGCCCAGTGACAAAATTTCGCAGCCATATTCCTTGATTGGATGCCTCATAACATGCTACAAACTCTATTGTCATGGTGGATGAAGTTATGAGTGTCTGTTTCGCAGACCTCCAAGAAATTGCTCCACCAGCCAACAGATAAATATAGCCTGATGTGGATTTTCTGCTGTCTTGGCATCCAGCAAAATCAGAGTCAGAGTACCCAATGATCTCTAACTGATCTGATCTCATATATGTAAGCATGTACTCTTTTGTTCTCTGTAAATATCTCATAACCCGCTTGACTGCTTTCCAATGATCCATTCCGGGGTTACTTAGATATCTGCCTAACATGCCAACAATGTACGCAATATTCAGACGCGTACATACCTGAGCATACATTAGACTCCCTACAGCCGAAGCGTAAGGAATCTTATGCATTTCTTGAATTTCTAAATTATTTTTAGGGCATTGACTTGTACTTTATTGAAATCAAGCTTACTAAAAGCGTGCTTGTTTCAGCCTTATCGTTTTTAGCAAAACGTTTCTGAATTTCTGCAAGGAACTCACTGGTATTGGTAACATCATCAGTTACTGCACCCCTAAAAGCTTCTGGAATGCCGCGCTTGATGATCATAAGACTTAACCTATTTGAACGCTCCCACTTATCCCAATAAACCTCATCCTGCTGAGTACTTTCCTCATTGAATTCATTGGGTTTGGCCATTCTCAAGGCTAAGTCTAGATCCATGCAGCCCAAGAGAATCATCATATTCTCTTTCCAGTCCTTAAAATTAGTCCCATTTAACATAGGGACATTACTCATGTTGGCAGATACAGAAGTAGCAGACATAAAAGCTGAATAGAGAAAAAAAATAAAATAAATCGAATAAACCATTATGCTCAAGCAATTAAACACTTAATCTTTAAATTTAAAAAGCAAATTATGACATTTCAAGATACCTAGCACAACATTAATATCAAGTCTTTAGACAATAATATTAACTGTAAGTGGTACTCTTGTTGTAATGATCAAATATTGATTATAAGTTATATCAAATAAAAAAACCTATCTTTGGATTGGTTTATTATTCACATTAGGTTACATTTATAATCATCACATATTTATCACCACTGGTGTGCGTGTAATTCGGCCAAATATTAACTTTCCTTTGGGCCAGTCAATATTCGCATGAATCACATAAACATTAATATCATTAACCAAATAATAATAATAATAATTTCAAATAAATATAAACCCCATCTCAAGATATCTGGATTCCATTAATATTTTATCTTTGGACAACAATATTAACTTCTTAGTGATATCTTGGTGTAGTAATCAAATACTGATGATAAATAACATATCAAATAATAAATCTTCCTTTGGACCGAGTCATTGTTCACATGTAAACCAAATAATCACCACGCATTTATTACCACAGGTGCATATGCAATTCTATTAAATATTAACCTTCTTTTGGGCCGATTAATATTCATATAAGTTACATGCACACAACTTTTTATATTTCAAGATAAAATTAATTTCAACAAAAGAAGTCACTTTGGCGACATGTTACTTCAATCAATCTATCTCAAAATATATATCCAAAATACAAATATTTGAAATTAAAATTATATCGAATCAACCCTTAAAAATTATCAAAAATTGACCTTAAGAGAAAATTCTTTTAAAAAAATATATATGTGTATAAAACCTTAATAGCCTTAAATTTTTTTTATGAACAGTAATCCGAAATTTTTTTGAAACAGTATAGGATGAACAGTAATCCGATTTTTTAAAAAATAGATGAACAGTAATCTGATGAACAGTAATTCGATGAACAATAATCGGGTGAACAGTAGTCCGATGAACAGTAATCGGGTGAACAGTAAAATCCGAATTCTGCACAGTAATTTTTTTATATGAACAGTAAAATTCGAATTCTGTACAGTAAATTTTTTTAAAAATGAACAGTAGAATCAAAATTCTGTACAATTAATTTTTTTTTTAATTATATGAACAGTACAAAACTTTAAATTCAATTGATTACTCAAGGAATTAATCAAGGAGTAGGCTCTGATATTAATTGTTGGGATTCGTAATAGAAATAATTTACCAATTGATAAATCCGAAATAAAAAAAATAATTTTGCATATTATTGAATCTCCTGATTAATACCATAAGTACAAAATTAAAAGAGGAAGCACACCTAAATCCATTGATGTAGAAATCTTGCGGGAAGCGAACCCTTGCGTTATGGTCTTCCAATTCTAGCCACCAGATCCTTCCTTAGAATTCTCTCTGAGAGGATTTTGAGAAATCAGAATATATCGTGGTAGAACGGGAACCATAAACCTAATTATAAACTAGTAGGGCAGTTATAATTTTTACTATAATTACCCTTCTGCCCCTCATAGAAGTAATAATTATCTAATGATATCTACACAATAATCTCATGACTATTATACCCTTTAAGCCAATTAATCAATTATTAATTAGACCACAAAATTTAGACTTGGCTTAATTAAATGATAGCACACACATTTTAATTGTCTACATGTGTGGCCCCAAATTATAGATTAATTACAAAAATTAATCTAACAGGCATTTCGTCATTACTGCTGTCAGTGACATCTTTATCATAATGTGTGAAGATTGCCTTGAGTGTCGCCCTTGGATCCCCCTGCCTGATCATGCAGTCAAGATGTGTGATCAGTTTGAGCTTAAATAGCCATTGGTTTGAATAAACTTTCGAGAGGTGAACTGTTGTAACCGTTCGCCCAATTTTGTCGCCTTCTGGCGTCCTAATCCTAAGGAAATTATATATATGTTGCTGCTTCTAGTTATGGACAATTTTTATAACGCTCTCCTAATTTTCAAGCATCCAAGAGAGTTTCGGTCTTTGTTGTCTTACTAGAGTAACATAGTGTACTTGATTAAGGAGGAGACCTTAGTCACTGCTAGACTCAGCAACGCTAGCGGATTGAATAAGCATAGGAAAATCTTGTATTTTGATCTCAACTTTGACTGATACTTATTTTTTTTTCCTGGTTTTGTAGATTTTGACAAGATCTTATAAGAAATGTCGGCCTCTGTCCAGAGTAACTACTTCCCCATCCTCTTTAAGTGTCGGGCTTCAGGGAAGTCGGTGAGACCTGATGTGCCCTTAGGGAGCTTGGCAACAACTAAGAAGAAGAAGAAGGTTGTTGCTGCTAGCTGTAGCTGCAGAGAGGATGTCCAAGGCGCCAACGTTGTGATGATGTCTAGGAGTCCCCACATCGGGAGGTGCCATGAGGCTCTGCCAAGGAAAAGTCAGCTCGTAATGAATTGTAAACCCAGATAGAGAGGATATCTTAGCTGTAGCCTCGCCATGAAATTTGGAATAAGGAACAACTCTAAGTTGTAGCAACATTTTTCTCTAGATTACTTTGCACTGTCATTATATGCAGTCCCTTACTTTCGAACCATTGGTCTCCCTAAGGGGTTGTCGACGACAAGGAGTCCACACACACACACAAAGAGAGAGAGACGATGAGAATTAGACCCCGGCTTTCATTTGTGGTATCATGCCTTCGGCTAGGTTTAGACTGTCGAGTCTGACATCATTCTACCACCTTTTGGCTTCAAGGAATCGGTGGCAGTGTTCAAGTCAAATCGGATCTCCTGCCTAGTTGGAGAGAATGGCCTGATGCTGTCGGATCACGAATTCCTTGACAAGCTCACTATGACGAGGAGAATACACGAGTTAAAACGCTATCCCGCTCGAGTGAACACCATCATTCATTCGATGCATGAGTATGTGCACTTGAGCCACACTGGGGAGGTGACTACCAAGGATACAGCGGTTTCGACCAAGGAGATGACGAAGGCAGCGGCGACGGGGATGGAGATGGAAAAGGAAACTTGCAGGAGCAGTACTTGAAGGTATCACGGTGGCAGAGATGAAGGTGGCGAAGGAGGAGGTCAAGGCAGTGGGCAAACTCTTGCAGGAGTAGGTAGTAGAAGGCATCCAATCTGGTGACTAAGCTTCTCCTATAAAAGTCCAAGACCGAAAAGTCCCGAGGAAGCTCAAGGAGACTGAGGGCAAGCTCAACGATTCCATGCAGATAGCTGCCTGACTCATGTCCGTCGAGCACGAGAAGAGGATTAATATCATGAGTACGAGGAGAGTTGCAACTTCTTCCATAATGTTTTCATGCCTATGAGCAGGGCGTTAGCGCATGTAAGAAGATGGTGGTAATTTGGTACTAGACACCATGGGTTAACAAGTTTGTTCTAAACTGGGAGCCTGGAGATCTGAGCCTTCCTCGTCACTGATCTCTAGGGAAGACGTCATCACAACCAGCAAGCCATCTTCAGCGCCGACCTCTGAGGACGGTGCCCATGCAGCCAACAAGTAATTATCTTTACGTTATTGTTAGGTCCAAGCAATCATGCTCCGATCTTGTAAATAATTCACCATCTAAACGAACATTATTTTCGCTGCAAGTTCGAGTCATCATGCTTCGATTTTGTATATATTCTCTTTTGATAATGTAGCTTATGTCTACCTTGCTTTTGCATTAACTTGTCTTGCAGATGTTAAATTTGCGAAGTATGAAAGTTTCTAGTGTTTAATATGAATTTATTTCTTAGAATAGTAACATAACTTTGTCTAAAGTCGAATTTTTTACAAATGAAATGAAAATCTAAGCAGAAGTCTAATTGCCTCGGGCAGGTCATTCGAGGTACATCATTAATGGAGCTAGCAAAGGTGCTCGGCGTTCCACATATGGGGTAGCAACTCAGAGAATTTCATCAACAATGTTGGGTCCTTCCCAATTTGAAGCAATTTCTCATATGCCCGGTTTTTGCCAAGGACTTCTATTTTTGCAGAGCACCATGTCGCCTTGTGAAAGGATCACTTGTCGATCATGGAGTTATATTACCGACCGGCCTTTTATTGGTGAACGAGTTACTTTGTACAGTCTTGGTCGCGTACTTCATCCACGTGGTCCAATCGAATTCGTGTCAGTTCTTACTTCGTTTTGCTCTAACCTTGATTGATTCAGCATTGACTTCTTCTTCTAGAGATACTGCTTCAGTAACGAAGGCTAGCTGAGAAGGCATTTCGACATTGGAGACGTTACATGCACCATAAGATCCCATGTACCTCATCAGCCCATTCACCCTAGGTTTCTGTAGATCATTAAGGATTCACTTGTTAGCTGCTTCTGCGAGACTATTGGACTTAGTTTAGGCAATCGAGGCAAAATGAATCTTGATTCTTCCTTTTTTTTTTTTTTTTGGTATAAACTCATGAGCTCTTTAAAATCAAATTGTGTTTCGTTATCCATAATAATTTATCTTGATAAACCAAATCTGCATATTATTGCCTTTCAGAAAAACAAAATAATCTGCCTGGCCGAGATGTGATAGGAGGTTTGGCCTTTACCCATTTGGTAAAGTGGTCGACAACTACGATCAGATATTTTCTTTAGTTCAGTTGCCAATAGGATGGCATCGAGTATATTAAGCCTCCATTGCACAAATGGAATTGGATTGAGCTGTGGAGTCAACTCCGCACGTGTCGATCGGGTAATGCAAGCTAGCTTTCGAAAATTTTCACTTTCCGTAACATAGATTTGGGCATCAATCTTCATCAGTAGCCAACGGAATCCTTGCCGAAGAGCTTGTAACACCAAGCTTTGTCACCCGAGATAGTTGCTACATTCATATTCGAGGATATCTTGTAGCAACAGATCCATTTGCTTGGATGTCAGGCTTATTAGTAAGAGTCCGTCATATATTTTGGTGAAACACTTCCGTCAGAGAGAATCAACGGAGAGTGAATACTTCCCAGCTGCTCTGGCTCGGAACTTGTGTGCTTCCATTTCATCGTCTGGCGGCACATCATCCTTCAGATAGTGTTTAATTGGTATCGTCCAGGTTGCAACAACTACCTTGATAGTAACTTCCACATGATCAGTGATTGGTGCCTTCAGCAGGTCGACATAAATTTGATCTGTGAGTTAGGGTATAGCAACGAGGCAACCTTGGGGAGAGCATCAGTTCGCCCATTGCCTTCCTGGCGGATTTGGTCTATGTAAGCTTCTAGCCTAAGGAGTAATTACTTGTTCTTCTTTAGTCTCATATTCACCATTCATCTGGTTGACGACTAGTTGAGAATCATTGTAAAGATCACCTGACTGGCTGGCCTCCACAAGTGACACGAGCTTCAATTTTGCATTGATGACCTCGTATTAGGCATGGCAGTTAGAGGTATGGAACGCGAATTGATGGTGAGGGAATATGTGAGCTTCTTGACTTGAGAGCATGTCCTTCTATATCCTAAGGTCATAGTATATCGGTCGTTTAATGCCAGCTTCATCTTGGACTAACACGGAGCTTATGACTTCGCTAGTTGCTACTAAATAGAGTAAGAGATCTTCATCCTAAACTAGTTGGATAAGGAGAGGAAGAGTTTGAATGTAAAAAGATTTGAGCACTTCAAAAGATCTCGCTATTTCTTAGCTCTACTCATTGTCCAGAGTGTTCTTCTCAAAATATGCATCAATCTTCACTAGGTGCATGGCCCCTCAGAGCCTTGAAAAAAAAGGAGAGATCTTTCAATTGACTTGGAAAGGAATCTTCTAAGAACGTCAATCATGCTATTAAGTGATTAGAGAACATGGATGGAGGCGATTTTCTCAAGGTCGACGGCTTTGATGCTACGAGAGGTGTTGGGGATCGAATCTCCCATCGAGATCGTAGAGACGAAGAAAACAATACAATACAAGAAGAACACAAGAATTAACGTGGTTCACCCGACCATGTTCGACCTATGTCCACGAGAACAACGAGAGAAATATCCACTATGAGAAAAATATGTTATAAGAAGAAATCTAAGTACTCTACTTCTCACATCTCTCATAATAATAGAAATATCTCTCTCATCAATTGCTCACCTCTCTCGTATCACATACAAGAGATATATATAGTGTTCCTATTCTAATCCTATTAGAATAGCACTATCACCATCTAATTGGTGTTCCAATCCAATTAGAACTCTGGTTTTCTAATCTAAGTCCAACTGAGACTCCTTATGATCCTTAATCGCATATGGATACTCAACAGATATGAGATATAAACCCAATAATCTCTACTTTGGCTCGTATCCGATTAGCCATGTATCTTAGAGAAACTCCATTGTTCTCTCCATCCACTTCACAAACATCCACCGCACGATCACCATGCTCCACCGACCAGGAAAAACTTGTATAATCATCATCGTCTCCAACTTGAGCACATATGATCACTAAACCATGCTCTCCTCCGAGCACTCATGATCACTAAACTGTACTCTCTCGAACACTCACGATTACTACACCACGCTCTTCACCAAGCACTCATAATCGCTCCACCGTGCTCCACCTCGGTTAAAACACCTGAACTTCCTGAGTACTCACAATCACTTATCATCTTGTGCATCACACAAAAGTGATCGATACACTGTACTCCATCTTGATCCAAAAACTATGACCAACTCTAGAGACAAATGATTATATATTACCATATATTTTATCATATCACGAAGTAACCGTATCCATCAACATGAAGTACCACATCGTACCTCATCATCATACGATCAACCAACCATCGACCATCGATCATCTTGGTCAATATCGACCCTTCAATCATCGTGATCACTGCTGGTCTTCATAAAATTTGCTCTAAATAGTGGGTTTTATCCAATCTGTATCCACCACTGCATCCGAAATGCTGAAAAACATAGGATTTGACATCTAGATCACCTTAATCGGACACCGATTCTTCGATCCACGCTCCGATCAATTATAACCGTCGATCTGTGCCTCAGAATCTATCTCAGTTATTAGCCACTCCTTTTGGTGCACATTGTTAGAGCCTCTGGTTTTGCAAATCACTAGTTGTATCTGGCTATTTTTTTCTCTTCTTCATCTTATTGTATTTTGCCTTGATGCCTCCGCCAACCTCCTTGTCGACTCGACATCAGATCCACCATCTCGCGATCTCGATTTTCGATTCATAACCATAGCTCTGATACCACTTGTTGGGGATCAAATCCCCCATCGAGATTGCATAAACGAAGGAAACAATATAGAACAAGAAGAACACAAGAATTAACCTTCAGCTGACCAAGTTAGACCTATGACCACGGAAATAATAAGAGAAATATCCACTATGAGAAAAATAGGTTACAAGAAGAGATCTAAGTATCTCTTTACCCCTCGCATCTCTCATAATAACAAAAATATCTCTCTCAACCAATTGCGCTTCTCTCTCGTATTACATACAAGAGATATATATAGTGTTCCTATTCTAATCCTATTAGAATAGCACTATCACCATATAATTGGTATTTCAATCAAATTAGAATTCTAGTTTTCTAACCCAAGTCTTACTGGGATTTCGTGTGATCCTTGGTCGTATCTGAATACTCAACAGATGTGAGATATAAACCCAATAACAGGAACATGCAGTCAAGGAACTTTCTAGCTACCAAGTGCACATTATATACGTTTTGTTCAATTTCACATTGTACCTCCTGAGCACAGACAGCGAGTGCCTCTTGGAGGTCAGCGATGCAGTCCTTTGATCTTGACAATTTGACCAGCATATCCACACCATAAACTTCCATATTGCAACCGATCTGAGTGTAGATATAAAAAAAAAGAGAAGAAGGAAGATTAATATATATATATATATATATATATATATATATATATATATATATATATATATATATATATATATATATATATATATATATATATATATATATATATATATATATATATATATATATATATATATATATATATATATATATGGGGAATAACCCCGCGGACGGGCACCCGCGGGTTGCACTCGCGGGAGCTTCCCACATGTGCCACCCGTCCCGGCGGGTTGCAACCCGCGGGAGCTTCCCACGGGTTGCAACCCATGAGATGCCTTCCGCTTCCGTTCCGTACTTCGGTTGCGAGGTGATCCAGATTTTTAGTAATTAATTACGTGGATTTAACTCGGCCTCGAGGGAAGAATTTGAGCCGGATTTGAAGTGAATCCCATCTTTAAAATAGGAAAATTCCCAGAGTTCAAGGGGGAGGATGTTTCCAGAGACGGGAGTTTAAAAAAGAGAGATTTACGTCTTCTTCAGAGTCCACAAAAGGAGTTCCAGAGATCAATCTTCATCCCAATCCAGATCGGATCGTCAACGGAGTGTAGAATTAAGACTCCACCGCTGTCAGAACCCACAAAAATAAAGGAAAATTGAAATCAATCGATCCCCATTCTTGTAATCTCGATTTTCTAGTTGTAATTTTTGTTTTATTGCCGTAATTCCAAAGTAAATTGGCAATATAAAGAAAGATTCAATTTTTTACACATACAAGAATTGGCAACCACAGTGGAAGTTTCGGCGGTGCAATCCGATCTTTAATTTTTTTATTCTTTTATTCGGAGCCTAGGCGTCATCGCCGGGTAACGATAAAGAAATGTGAGGCACCATCGCCCACCAAAATTGACAAGGTGTCATCACCTGTCAAAATAAGTGAGGCGTTATCGCCCAAAAAAAATTGACAAGACGTTATCGTCTATCCAAAAAAAAAGTTAGGCGTCATTGCCCACTAAAATTAACAAGGCATCGCCTGTTAAAAAAAAATATTGTGAGGCGTCATCGACCGTAATAAAAGACAAGACGTCATCGTCTGTCAAAAAAAAAGTGATGTGTCACTGCCCAAAAAAAATTGACAAAACTATCAAAAAAAAAAAATTCTAAAAACAAGTATCATGTGGTGTGGGGGTGCTTCCCGTGGGTTGCATTTTGCGGGATGCACCGGTGGGTGTATCCCGCGGGTTGCATCCGCGGGTTGCATCCCTCGGGAAGCAACCCGTAGGTGCATCCCGAGGGATGCAACCAGTGGGATGCCGAACAAAAATTAATAATAATAAAAAATAATAAAATAAAAAAATAAAAAAAATTGACAAGGACTCATTGCCTTAAAAAAAAAAATAATAATAAATAAAAAAAGCGAGGCGTTAACATCCACAAAAAAAAATAAATTGACAAGACGTTCTCGCCTATCAAAAAAAAATGGGTGAGGCGTTATCGCCCACAAAAAATTAACAAAACTGTAAAAAAATATAAAAATATAAAATATATATATAATAAAAAATATAAAAAAAAAGAAGATAGAACTGTGCGGTGATACATCCACGGAATGTCGAACAAAAAAAATATTAAATAAAAAATAAATAATTAAAAAGATAAAAAATAATAATTGAATACAAAAAAAAATAAATCATAAAAATCAAATAATAATATATAATAATAATAATAATAAAAAAAATAAATAAGAAAAAAATATAAAATATAAAAATAAAGATAAATAATAAAAAAAATTAAAAATAAATAAAAATAAAATTAAAATAATTAAAATAAAAAATAATGAAAAATAAAAATATAAGTTAATAATAGAAAAAACATATAAAGAACATAATAAAAAAAAGTTCACATGGGGCCTACCCATGGGCAGGGTGCATCCCGCACGGGAGGAGGCACCCGCAAATGCCAAAAAAAAAAGAAGTTAAAAAAAAAGTAGTAAAAAAAAAAAAAGAATTCTGACCTGCTAATCAACTAATTACAAGCGAGCAACTTGAACAACTCACAGAAAGCCCCAAGGCTGAACTCTAACCATTAGGCAATACTGATTGTGTGACCCACTATATCTCCGAGGTTTGCTCTCCTTATAGTGCTTGCAAATTATTGAAAATGAAATATTTGAAGGGGTGTGTTATTCTTTCCTTTCGCCATGAACAAGGAGCAACACATTTTGCTGCCATTAATAAAATGCTCAGAATGTGCAATGTCTCAAAACTCATGCACCTACCAGTTGCTGATCGCTGTAAGGCAAGTAATGTCCCAAAACTTCATGCCTATTTACCAGAAAGGCTGCCAATGATGACGATGATAAAGACAATAAACTTTATAAGGGAAAGAAACAGTTTCATCACCATCTCCAATCTGAATGGTGTGCTCCCTTGATGTAGAATAGTGTAGGCCATCCTCTCAATGATGCTAATTGCTTTGCATAAGCTTAATACGAACCGCAGCATCGCAGTCCTCTTTGCAGCCATGAACTACCTCTCAATGCCTATTTCTACTACGGCTGCAGCCGAGGTGCCCTTTAACCTTCTTTCATAGTGACAAAGTGTGATCCCTACCACAAGTAGTAATGGCCTACTGCCTCATGTACCATGATGACGTGTCAAAGGATGTTGAGTTGCAGTTACCACAATCGAGCAAAGTAAATCACTCAGTTTGTTGTAGTGTCCACTGACTTCAAGCGCAACATCAACTATCAAGCACTTCCTCGATCCAATGGTGGCCTTCAATGTATATTGCTGCAACTATACCAACGCATACCATGAGCAGCTCTCTATTGTTGAGATTGCAACAGTGCCTTTGAGCCCTCTTCCATGATGACAGAGTGTGATCCCTACCATGGCAAATACTTGGCATGTTGCCTCATGTACTGTGGCGATACCATGCCAAAGGATGTCAATATAGCAGTGGCCACAATCAAAACAAAAGCTCCTACTGGCTTCAAACACGGCATCAACTACCAGGCACCAACGGCAGTGTCGGGTAGTGATTTGACCAAGGTGCAGAGGGTTGTGTGTGTGATTTCCAACTCCACTATCCCAATGAAGAAGAGCCAGTTTTTCTCTGCCACTGCCGACAAACAGACGCAGATGGAAATCAATGTGCTATGGGGATTCCTTCAAATTCTTCAGTGACATCTAGGTGCGATGGCCAGGAGAAGCTTTTTGGGTTTGTTTCAAATATGACACTAGGGCTGATTACTACATGAGGGATCAAGTTGCAGAAGCTAAGAAGGAATGTGAAGATGAAGATCAGGCACACCTACTACTCATAGAGCTGTTGTTCCTGAACACCTAGTTGCATTCATTGACTTAGCAGGTGCTTGTCTGGACAAGAGCTGAAGTCTAAATCAGAACTCAAAGTTGTCAAAGTAGACGCAAAACTTATAAACGAGAACTTAAACGCGAGGCCAATGTTTAAAATAGCGATAACGGTAACGTAACGTTTTGCCTTTGTTACGTTATGTCGCAAATAGCGTAACGCATAACGTAGGTTATGCAATTTTCTATTTATTTAATAAAAATAAATATAAAACCATATAAAATAATTTTAATAAATTGAAAAATAAATTTAAAATATCTAAAAAAATATAAAATTATTTTGTAATACATAATCTATTCAAATATTATATTAAGTTTTACAATAATTTTCATATATCTTCATAAATTATATTAAGTCTGCAACCGTAATTCCAATCATCATTTAAATAAAAAAGCAAGATTTTAATTTTTTATTTCGATTCCAATTATTATCATTGTTGTAATTTATATTTTGTAATGTTCAATTTATCTTATTTATGATTGTTGATTTCAGTTCAATTAAAAATTCAATAAAATCAACAAGTAAAATATTTTAGCAACCGGACGAGAAATACAACAAGTGGATAAAGAAACAAACTTAAATTATCAAGTTAGAAATTCCAAAAGCAATCAAACAAGCCAACAATTAATTAAGAAAATTACAGCAATTCGCTAATAATCAAAATAATAATCAACAACAATATATAAATTACTAAAAAAAATAATTGTAAATAACGTAACATAACGTAATTTAACGTAACGTTATGTAATATAACGTAAAATAACGTAAAAAACGTACTGTTACGGTGCACTGAGTTATTTCCAGTTGTTACGTAGCGTTGGGATTCCGTTAGGTTACGTAACGCAAATAACGGGTTTCATAACGCGTTATTTTCAACAATGCGCAAGGCTATGTCTGCGTACAAGCGAAGCCATCAAGTTATTTATAACGCGAGCCTAAACCAGTGTAAAGACAGCGAGCTAAACCCTGTGTATAACTCAAAGTTATGATAGTATGCAAGGTTATGCCCGTGTACGAAGCCTGCGTATGGCGCAAGGCTATACCAATGTGAAGTCAGCCAGACGCAAGGATTTGTCTGCAAGTGAAGCGCGAGATTTATTCAGTACACGAGACTAAACCAACGCTCGAATCTAATTCAGTGCGTGAGGCTAAACCAACGCACAGGTCTAAACCGACGTATAGGCGAGGTTAAATCATAACCTAAAGTCGAGGCTAAGCTCGCTAAAGTCAACCAAAATGCGAAGCCAAGACTCACCCCATCTAGAAGTATCAGAACGCAAGGCTAACACTCAGCTTTGCCTTGCCCTATGATGGACTCCCTGATCAGCCAAATGGGGTCTACACAGGGGGTGAGACCCACAGCCAGAGAACCTCGCGTATAATACGAGCTAAGCCCAAAGTAAGAATATGAGGCTATGCCTGCGTACAACGTGAGGCTAAACCAATGTAAAATCATCTAGTGCATGAAGTTAACTCGAGACTGCTAGCATAAAGTCATCAGACGCAAGGCTAATTCGAAACTAAACCAGTGTGCATGGTTATACTAGTGCGCGATGCTATGCCAGTACATAGAACTCATCCAGAGTACAAACGTAAACAGAAATGTAAGGCTAAGGTTCAACCTTGCGTAGCTCATTACAAAAAAAAGTAATCTATTACTGCATGACGAACTCAATGGACAGTCAAACAAGTTCTATGTAGGGTATGGGATCCACATCCAGCCAAATATGGATACGTATGAAGCCAGAACGTAAAGTTATGCTTGCATACAATCCGAGGCAAAGCCAGCATAAAGAACGCGAGGTTAATACCTGCGAACAACGCGAGACAATGCAAAGCAAAGCCAGCAGAAGTGCAAAAGCTCCAGAATGCGAGGCTAATTTGCAACCCCATGTAAAACAGTTGAAACGTAAGGACGCAAGGCTACGGCAACCCTCGTAATTTCCATTATTGGAAGAAAATGCTAACACAAGGCTAACTTGCAGCTTGGCATGAAACCTACGGTATACAAAACCAAGCCAGCGTGCATAATTAATACAGCGCGCGAGGTTAATTTTGAGTTTGAAGATGAATCTGAATGCAAGGCTAAGTTCCAGTCTTGCATAGAAAAAAAATACAAAAGCTAAGTTTTGGCCTAGCGTGGAAGTGTTATAATGTAAGGACAAGTCTCAATCTTCCACAGACTCATCAAAATGAAAGGCTAAGATCCAGTCCTGCATAATCTACCACAAAGATACATAGAAGTGATTTGTTACCATATGATGAACTCTATGAAGAGCCAAATGAAGTTGACACAGGGGGTGAGATGTACAACCAGATAAACTTGCGTATAATGCGAGGTTAAGCTCGAAGCAAGAACGCGAGGCTAAACACCGCGTACAGTACGAGACCAAACCAGTGTAAAGTTATTTAAACGCGAGGCTATGCTCACGGCTAAAATGCGAAGCTAACTCTCAGCCTCGTATAAACTTCAAAGAATAAGAAGGCGGTCAAGTGAATTACAACGACCATTCAAATGTGGCTCCCACACGAGGTGGACCCCATACCAATAAACCTTGTGTGCAATGCAAAGCAAATTCTGCACACAATACAATGCCAAGCCAGCGTAAAGTCATCTAAATGCGAGGTTATGCTCACAGTCAAAATATGAAACTAACTCCCAGCCCCGCATAGACTTTAAGAAGCGGAAGGTTAAGGTCTGCATTAGAGACTTAAGGCGCTAACCTTAACCTTACATAATATCCGATGAAGAAGAAGGTGGCCCGTCGACTTACAATGGGCTCATAACCAGTCACATGTGGCTCACGCAGGAGGTGAGACCCACGTCCAGTAAACATTGCAAACATAACTAAACTCTGCATGCAATGCGGCGCTAAGCCAGTATAAAGTCATTTAAACGTGAGGCTATGTCTGCACGGAGTGAAAAGTTATGCCCGCAATTAAAATGCGAACAAAACTAAACTCTGCATAGAATGTGACGCTAAGAATCGTAAAGTCATCTAAACGTGAGGCTAGGTCCGCGCGGAGTGCAAAGTTATGACCGCAATTAAAATGCGAAACTAACTCAGTGTGTAAGGCTAAACCTGCACACAAGTCCAACCCAGCGTATAACGCTAAGTCATACTAGCCCAGTCGTAATGCTTTACCAGCTTAAAATACGAGGCTAAACCCATGGATATAAGGCTAAGCTTGTATCTTGAATGCGCAATAATGAATCAAGTTGTAACAAGCACACATCTCGAGAGCGCCTTCAACAAGAAAGTGTAAGAAAGAACTTTCAAAGTGGATGATTTGGTCTTAACAGTCAGGCGACCAATGATCCTAACATATAAGACTAAAGGCAAATTTTAGCCAGAGTGGAAGGGCCCATTTGTAGTAGAGGCGGTCTACTCAAATGGAGTATACCAATTGATCAATCAATACGATGACCGGATGATAATACCAATCACCTAAAAATTCCCGAAGAAATATTATTTTTAAGGAAATAAAGTCATCTGACCTCCTCTTCAACACAATAAATAAAGAAATGCTGGTCGCTGCTGAGGTGTAGCTTCGAACCCCAACTTAGGGCATAAAATAAAAACGGATCCTACGTTACTACGACTATGGATAGAGAAAACGTTTGGCCTGTAAGTCCAAACGAAATCCTCACTAACCCTGTCATGCTAGGGTAAAAGTATAAAATGCCTAACGCCATCAAGGCAACGGAAAGAGAATAAATTTCTTGCTAACCCTATCATCTGGAGGTAAAAAGCATGAATTGCCCAATACCATCTAGGCAACGGGAAGAGAATAAATTTCTCACCAATCCCATCATGCTGGAGGTAAAAAGTATGAATTGCTCAACGCCATTAAGACAACGAGAAGAGAATAAATTTCTCGCCAACCCCGTCATGCTGGAGGGAAAAAATATGAATTGCCAACGCCATCAAGGCAACGGGAAGAGAATAAATTTCTCGCCAACCTCATCATGCTGGGGTAAAAGCATGATTTGCCCAACACTATCAAGGTAACAGGAAGAGAACCAGTTTCTCCCCAACCCATCATGCTGGAGTAAAAGCATGATTTGTCCAACACCATCAAGATAACGGGAAGAGAACTAGTTTCTCGCCAACCCATCATGCTGCGGTAAAAGTATAATTTGCCCAACGCCGTCAAGGCAACGGGAAGAGAACTAGTTTCTCATCAACCCATCATGTCAGGGTAAAAGCATGATTTGCCCAACACTATCAAAGTAACAGGAAGAGTATAAATTCTCGTCAACCCCATCATGCTGGGGGTAAAAAGAATAAATTGCCCAACGCCATCAAAGTAACTAGAAGAGAATAAATTTCTCACTAACCCCATCATGCTGGGACAAAAAGTATGAATTGTCCAACGCCATCAAGGCAACGGAAAGAGAACAAATTTATGGCTAACCCCATAATCCTGGGGGTAAAATCATGAACTGTCCAACGCCGCCAACACCATCAAAGCAACGAGAAGAGAATAAATTTCTTGCCAACCCCATCATGATGGGGGTAAAAAGCATGATTTGCCCAACACCATCAAGATAATGTGAAGAGAACCAGTTTCTCGCCAACCCATCATACTAAGGGTAAAAGCATGAACTACCCAATACCGTCAAGGTAACGAGAAGAAAATAAAATTCTCACAAATCCTATCATGCTGAAGGTAAAAGTATGAACTACCCAACGCCATCAAGACAACGGGAAGAGAACCAGTTTCTTGCCAACCCATCATGCTAGGATAAAAGCATGATTTGTCCAACACCATCAAGATAACAGGAAGAGAACCAATTTCTCGTCAATCCATCATGCTTGGAGTAAAAGTATGAACTGTCCAATACCGTCAAGATAACGGGAAGAGAATAAAATTCTAACCAACTCCGTCATGCTGGGGGTAAAAGTATAAACTGTCCAATACCGTCAAGACAACGAGAAGAGAACCAGTTTCTCGCTAACCCATCATGTTGGGGTAAAAACATGATTTGCCCAATACCATCAACGTAACGGAAAGAGAATAAAATTCTCGCCAATTCCATCATGCTGCGGGTAAAAAGCATGAACTGTCCAAAGCTGTTAAGGTAAAAGGAAGAGAAAAAGTTTAGCATTTAAGCCAAAACGAAACTCTCGACAACTTACCATACTGAGGAGAATAGTATGGCTAGCCCAACTCAAACGTAATTGGTAAAGGCAAATCAAATCTGTTGATAGATGGAAATTTGCTAAAAATCTCATAACAAATCTGTCACAATAGTATTCTTACTGGCTTCGCGTTTATCGCTAAGCCCAGTAATAGTCTCGCGTGGAGAATCACACGCTGGCTTGTCCTTGCGATTAGCGCAAGTTTTAGCTTCGCATTTAACGCGATACTAGCTGGTCTTGCGGTTAACGTGAGCCAGTTTGCAAGGGATCATAGCCTCGTGTTCAATGAAGTTAGCCTCGCGGGCTTTGAGGGCCTTTCGCCTAGCTCTCCGATTTCTATTTCGGAGTTGGGTTCTGGTCAATCTAGTTCCCATGCCTTCTACGGCAGTAGAGAGGCCATCCTCTGCTAGGATTTCCTGCCCAAACAACGGCTCTATAGTCGCGGTCTCCAAGGATCCCCGTTTTTTGGTGGATACCTTTCTACCCGTTCCTCGGGTATTGGAGCGCACACGACGATAGTGTCGCATTTCGTTCAGTTTACCTGATTCAGAGAAGAGATACTTCTCATACTTATGCTAGTCGATTTCAACGACTAGCATATCTACGTTGGATTCGATCCTCTCGACGTCAGATTGCGCCACAATCTCTTCTTTGGTGAAAGAGATATCTCCCATTGTGGTCGCCAGTTTGTTCGCAGCAGAAATTCTTTGCCTTCCTTCCATTGAAATAACTTGATTTACAACGAAAGAGAACAAAAGAAAAAGAAACAACAAACGAGAGGATTTATATCTTTATCGCTTTTTTTTACAATATGATGTGGGATCTGTGTGGCGATGGGATCTGTCAAGCAGCTCCTTTGGACGATCTGACGTCGAACTCTTCTCTTGAAGATGGAGGCCGATTATAGATGATCTTCTCTGGTCTTGATTGGTTCAAGGCTATATGCGTAACTCGAACTTCTCCAAAACTCCAGAAAAAGACCTTAGATACCAAAAAAAAGACCCCTAGGGCTTCCCCAAGAGGGTATTATAGCCTTAGGATCATATGCGAGTTTCTATCTAAATAGAATTTGTACTCATCAAGAATTCCAATCAAATATCTTAGTTTTGATTTAAAATCTCTTGATTTAGAGTTCTGATCGGACTTAAGTTGGATATTTGGATAAGACCAAATCATAATCTCAATCAATTTGAGATTCTGATTATCTGCTCACGCGGAGCTAATCGCATCAAAATGCGGAGCTAGGAAACCAGAACGCGGAGTTATTGATTAGCTCCGTGTTTTTCTCAAACGCGAGGCTAATATAGCCAAACGCGGAGCTACTGAGTTAGCTCCGCGTTCTGTTGTGGAAAACTCTATTTACTTAGAAATTTTTACTGCCAACAGAACCCCCTTCAAAGTTTCAAAATGGGTTAGAACTTAGCGAATTTTGAAATACTTTGGATCTTTAAACAGAAAACGCAGAGTTAAAATACCAAGTTTATGTCACGTTTTGTTACCACGCGAAGTTAAGTAGCTTCACTTTTCAGTGAGTAATTGCTTATTAACTACTCAGTTATTACTTAGTAATTGCTCAGTAATTACTCCGAACCTTGCGCCAAATACCAAGAGGTGAGTTTTCTCTTTAAAATAGAGTCTTTAACTCTTTTTCCTTTCTTCATTCGAAGAATCCAGGAATCTAGAGCTCAGGCGCCGAGCGACTCATGTGAACGAGCGGTCTTTGATCGGACTTCGTTCGATTTTTCATAGATTTTTCATCATTAGGATGTCATCTAAGAAGAGTACGGTATCGCGCGCCTCCTCACCATCGGCGGCCGTCGTTAGCAGTGGCGGCAGTGGCCGAGGGAGCAGACACAGCGGTGAACCAGTTCATGCCGCACCCATTTGGAGATAGAAATCTCAACTTTGCGGCTCCTTAGAACAATTTTTAAGTGTTTTGGCTCGGTTTTAACCGACCAACCACTTTTGAACTGGTGAGATCGCCGTTCTCCGGCCGTAAGGCTTGGGAAGAAAGGAGAAGAGAAGAACTCTGGTCTTCTTCTTACGCGAAGTTATCGCGTCATCCTCGCATTTGAAACACGGGGCTATTTTAACTAGCAGTCGCGTTTCAACACGAGACTATTTTGACTAGCAGTCGCATTTCAATGCGAGGCTATGAATTTTAGTTTCGCGAGTGAGACACGGGGCTATTTTAACTAGCAGTCGCGTTTTCAAAGTGAGGCTGTGAATTTTAGTTTCGCGAGTGAAACGCGAGACCATCTCCTCAACTGCGCGAGAAGTTATTTTTAGCTCCACGTTTTTATACTTAGAAGATTTTTCGAGTTTTGTAAAACTTTTTCTAACTCTTGATTCTTTTTTTGTAGTGAAGTACTTGGACCAGATCCTTTTTGAAGAGGAGTGCATGTGGCTCTTCCGATCTTCGTCAGCAAAAGTAACTCTAAGGAAGCCAGACGCATATGCTTTACAATATAGTTGCAAGTTTCAAGCTCTGGCTCCAAAAGATAAACTCTTGAAGGAGTTACAAGAAATCTGCGACAGCTCATTAAGTTTTCTTGAGGACCATTTCTGTTAGATGACAATCTCTGTCGCTTTCCAAAACGATAGAGATGATCATCTAGGGCCTGTAGCATGTCGAATTTAACTTGTGCATCTTCATCAGGATTCTTGTAGTAGTATCTTCAGATGATCCACTAAAAACTTTTAAACAGATCATAGTTGATATTTGCAGAGGAGATCTTTTGCATGTGAACCAGGAAATTTCAACACTCCATGGAGGAGACTCGTTGTCGGGTTATTGATGAGTCGATGAATAGGTTGAAGCTTTTTGGGAGAGTTATAACTCCCTCTTCTTTTGTGACTTTTTGCTTTATGAATAAAGACAACTCTTTTGACTCTTTTATCTGTTGGCTTCAAAATTAGCTCGCTCAACAAATAGATGGTTCATAGTTTTGGTAAAACAATCAAAGGCTCATCTGCGTAACTTAGACTGTTAGTACCGACCGGGTTATAATTATTAATCTCGGTAAAGCCCATTAAATAGAGCTCAGTGATAGTTTGGTGAAGATGTTTAAACAGTTACACTAAGATGATCGGGTAAGGATCATTTTTTTAGACAGAGGCGCCTAATTGCACATGCCTTAAAGTTTGATAGAGGCAGTTCAAGGCTCTTATGTGTAACTTGAACTGCACATGCCAAGATGATCGTGTCATAATCATCAGATTTTGGCAAAGGCGCCTAATTGCACATGCCTAGTCCAAGTGCTTTCACGCGTAACTTAAACAGAGATGGGAATAATCCAAATCATACTGTCAGAGGTAAGAACTTATCATGACAGGGTTTATGAGATTTTTAGCAAACCCTCAGCTATCAACGGATTTAATTAGCCTTTACCAACTAGCGTTTGAGTTGGGCTAGCCATGCTATTCCCCTCAGCATGATGAGTTGTTGAGCAATTGATTTCCTCTCCCATTTGCTTTTAACAGTATTGGGTAGTTAATTCATACTTTTAGCCCCAGTATGATAGGTTAGCGAGGAACTTGATCTCCTCTTCCCGCCGCTTTAATAGCATTGGGCAATTTTTTTTTATAGCACTCAATTAGCCATACTAATGGCTAGTAAAAGTAGCGGAAGCAACATGATATTTATCATCATTAATATTTTCGGCACCCCCAGCCAAATCCTGTTGCTAGCCAATGAGAATGACTTTGTCACAGCTGTGGTTCAGAGCGTACCCAAGGGGCTAGCTTGCAAGTGCGGGCTACCCGTGCTTGGTGTCGATATTGGCTTCCCTACTGGTACAGGGATCGCTCTGGCAGGGAACTCATTAGTTCCTACTACTAAAATTGTCATATTTACAGAAACTTTCTTCTGTTCCTCTTTAAGTATGAGAATCCCGACTTCTATCAATGCCTGAATTCGGTTCTTAAGAGGATAACAATTCTTAGTTGGGTGCCCGATATTCCGATGGTACAGGCAATAGTTAGAGTCGTTGGTTTCACCAGCGTCTTGATTTTCTATTTTCGGAAGCTTCAACATACCCTTTCTAAGGAGGAGATGGAATAGAGTACCTGTCTGCTCCGTCTTGAATGTATAAGTTCTATCTTGTCGGGGCCTATTTTGACATGCACCTCTCAGATTTTGAGGTATTGGGTTTGGATCTGCAACTGACGTCATCATAGCTTCCTTTTATTTTAAGATTCTGTGGATATTACCTGTTATTTGTAGAGTTTCTTGTGCTACGATATTCCTCAATCCGACGAATTATATCTTTCGCCTGCTCTCCCTGTTTTAACAGGTCTTTCCAATTCTTAGACTGTACAGCTCTCATTCTTATCAGCATGCTAGTCCTGAAGTTATGCTTACAGGTTTCCACCAGAGTTTCTTGGGTCATTCCGTGTTTGCAATGCATAGACTTCTCCCGGAACCTTTCTATAAAATCTTTGACCGTTTCCTGTTCTCCTTGTTTTGACGCAAGGAGGGAATGAACCGATATTTCGGTATCATCCTCAAAGAAACGCGCCAAGCACGTTTCTCGACATCATACCAAGTGTTTATGGTTCCCGGGGGCAGCTGCATAAACCATGTAAAGGCAGGCCCTCGCAGGGTACTCGCAAATACTTTGGTCATTACGGGATCATTTCCCATCAGATGACCTGCTTGCGATGAAAAGTAATAAATGTGCTTACTGAGAGATCCTTTCCCGTCATATGACTCCAATTTGAGGGGTTTATATTTTTCTAGATACGGTGCCAAATCCTATTCAGGCGGGTATGGTCTTGAAACCCCCGATTCTTTCAATTCTTTCTTGTGCATTAGGGCATCCAGTTGGCTTTGCAATTTCAAGATCTTTTCTCCATGAGAATCATGGAAAGAGTATTTGTCATCATGCTCATATGTCGAATAAGCCTTTTCTTCTTTAGTTTCTTCATTTGTTATAGGTGGCGGTTCCGAAGAAATTTTAGCCATATTATCGGCTATCTTCTGGGTAGTTTCGACCACTTTTAAAGCATTAGTTTGAGGTCATTAATGGCCTTTTGCTGACCTCGAATCATCTGCTCTTGGGCTTCTATCCTCTGGTCAATATCATCTGACCTGTATACCACGTGCGAGTGTGATTTCAGTGATCGGGAGGATGCACAAGATTGTATGGAAGTTATGGCTGAATTGTCACTTGTACGCCCGAAAATTGCATCTTTGATTCCATTGAAAAATTGATGAATTACAATGAGAATTTAGATTACAAAAAGAAAATAGGAGTCACAAGAACGGAAATATTGGTGGATTCCCTTTTTTAAGTGGGTACGGGTGGCGGTGGAGTCTTGTTGCTGCCTCCGTTGACTATCCAACTTGGAAGGGGATCTGTGAAGAAAACTCACTCCTTCTGATCTCTCTCAACCCTTTGTGAAGAATCGCTCTGCCAGCTCCAAAGAAAAAGTCCCCCTTCTCTCGAGTCCAATCTTGTATTTTATAGACTGAGAGAACTTGAAATCCGGATCGATTCGCTCCTGAAAAATCGGATCACGGAATATCAGCAAAGGAAATAAAACAAAAATACGGAAAATAACCTGCGGGTTGGCACCTGCGGGATCGCTCCCGCGGGTGCCAACCCGCGGGAGCTCCCGCGGGATCTCTCCCACAGGTGGCAACCCGCGGGAGCTCCCGCGGGAGGCTCCCGCGCTCCCGCGGGATGCAACCCGCGGGAGCTCCCGCTGGTTGGATGTCCCGCGGGTTGCAACCCGCGGGATGTCCCGCGGGAAGCAACCCGCGGGATGTCCCGCGGGTTGCATCCCGCGGGATCCTCCCGCGGGTTGCAACCCGCGGGATTCTCCTGCGGGTAGCAACCCGCGGGAGCTCTCCCGGGTTGCACTCTCGGGTTCTCCCATCGTGGTTTCCATATAATTTTATTTTATTTTATTTTATTTTTTTTTAATTTAATTTAATTATTTTTAGTGTCTACATAACCCCCTCCAAAGTTTTTGGAATTCTTTAATTTATTTGTAATGAATTTCAAAATACTTTGGATTTTTTCTTTTTAAGTGGGATTATTTGTTATTTGGATCTTAATTTGGGTAGGAATTAGCATTAGAATAGGAAAAGGATTTTAAATAAATATCCAAGTCCTGTTTGGGCTCTAATCAAACTCTGATTTTGGTCAGAACTTTGATTCCTTTCCCTATTTGAACTCCGGCTAATTCACTATAAATACCCATAGATCTCCAACTCTTTTTCTCATAATCAGAAAATCTCTCGTTCTTTTATTTTGTACGATTACTTTCTCCTTTCTCATGGCTTTTGCAGGCACTTCGCAACTACAGGATTTAAATGCTGAAGATCGATCAGTGGGCATTATCGCCGATGAGGATCGACACGCAGGCGTCACCGCCGCTGTTGATCTCTCTTCCCTGATATCAGGTAAACAAACGGTCATCCATTTACTTTAAAATCGCTTTTGCGGTTATTACGAAAGAGATTTCGTTATGATGTAAATATAACACGCGAAAGAGATTTCGTTATGATGTAAATATAACACGTTTATGTAGAACCATGCATAACTACGGAAGCATAACCATAGGGATCACTTCGCATTTGGCACGAGGGTGGCACCGGGGTATCCACGCACAGATATCCACCCCGGGATGGTACTCTGCGAGTGCTCACCCGCAGGTGGCACCCCGCGGGTGCCCACCCGCGGGTGCCACTCCGCGGGTCACTCCGCGGGTGCCCACCCGCGGGTGGCACTCGGCGGGTGCCCACCCGCGGGTGGCACCCCGCGGGTGCCTTCCCTTTAAATTTTTTTTTTAACATTAATTAATTTTATTATTTTTTTTTTACAGTTCCGTATTCAACGGATCCTTTATCCAAAATCATTACTTTGGATTTTCAGGCAGTATGAATAATCAATTTCACTTTGGATTCGACGGTCACATCCCTTTGGTTGAGGAGCGAAGTAGTGCGGATCGACAATAGAAAATTATTAGCTGCAACCCACTCACAGCTCGTGAATTAATCACGGATTCCGTCTTTGAAGGCGCCAATAGACAGATTTTGAAGAAACCGCAATTTCTTTTTGGGGATGTTGTCAACCAACGAGACGAAGATTTATGGGACAACACCAAGTGGTTGAGCAATGTTGGAGGTCACCATATGTTTATCCCGGATCTGGAGCGCAGCTATTCTTTATCTTATCTGCAGCGGATTTCATATCCCCGCATGATGTCTTGGCCAATTACCCGTAGCAGTCATGGCGTTGCGACCGGGAGATTTAACAGAAACGGCCCATTTGTCGACGGCCCGGCAAAGTATGTTGCAGGTCTGTTGCCCAGTAGATTCGGCAAAGACTTACCTGTTGGAGAGCACCCGAAACGAGCATACACCTTTATGAATCAATTTTCGGATGCCCATGGTCAATTCCCAGCTCATGATTTCCGCACTCCTGGATGGATTCACTCCATTTCGAGATCATGGTGGTCTCGGATGACCCATTTCATTCTGGAAAATTTCAAGACACGTTTAGAGAAGCTTGGCCTCTATCGTGCGGTGCGCAACGTGCAATTTGGAATTCCACATAGTTCTCCTCACTTTTTCTGCATACTGGAGATGTATAATCCGGAGACCAATACCTTCTTCACCCCTATTGGAGAATTGGGATTTGCACTTCATGAAATGCATGAGATTTCAGCATTATCCATAGGCGAAACCCCTTACGAGGAGTATGTTCCGAATACGAAGGAATTGCTCCGCCTCAAGGCTGTTCCTAATGCATACTCAACTTACTGGGAGTTGATGTGTCATTACAACATTTGTGCTGATATCTCCAGGCCACGAAATCAAGGGGCGCGCCAAGCCCGAAATCAAGGGGTGCGCCATAAGGTATGGGCAGAGTATCTATTCCAGAATCTGGAAAGATATGAGCGCAGTATCCAAGTACGGGTTGCTTGCGATATGGATACTGTCAATGAGAGGATTGGCACCTGCTTTGCAACTACATACACTGCAGAATCTGATGAAGACGGGTTCAAAGCTTAGACTGTTTTCGAAAGTTATCACTACCAAGCAGCTTCCCCCATATCAGACAATGTTGTTTTTGCCGGATATCTCATGTTGTGGTTGAAGCGCTGTGTAGTGCCTACTTCGTGCCGCGAAACTGTTACCGTTGATGTTATTTACCCTGCAGTCCTGTTAGCGTTTGGCCAGCCTCTGGGGTTATTGTCAGCTATGGTTTGTAGTTTGCAACGTGGCTTGAGGGACATAATTGCCCAATTTTGCAAAGTCCAACAGGCGGAAGATAAGGGTGGTAACACTATCTTCAAAACGCCTAATCCACGCATCGACCTGCCATTCACTTATCTAATGGCTTGGTTCGTATTGCACTGTCCAGAATTGATGACCTCTCCTTCAGGACTTATTGATCATGCCACTCCTCATGTACAGCTTTTCGAAAATTGCTCATGGAATGGGAGGTACATGGCTAAAATTCGGCAAATCCTTGGGCGACACCAAAATTACCATATTTACCGTTGTTTCCCAAAATTTCTCAGAGGAAGTTATAGTAGCCAACTTGAAGATAGTTCTGGAAATGATGGCTATACAACTTTGCCATCAGGTTGCTTCTGGTGGTTTATTAGCATCCGGCCAAGTCATCTGGTTTTTTGACCCTATACACCCAGTCGCTTCGCACGTCAGTTCGGATATGATCAGCTATATGTTGGCAATCCGAACTCTTATCTCCGTCGTGAGGGAAATCTTCTCGAGGGTGCGCGAGGATGGTACCATTTTGCGGCCGGAGGTACAAAGGCATCTTTTACCCTTCCAAGCCAGTCGCCCTCTCTTTTTGCGTCAATGGGATTCTGCAATTGGTATCATCTTGCAGATATTATCCCTGGTGACTACCAGATTAATCATTCCTTCTTAAGGCATATTGAGGCATCGCATAGATCCTCGAAAAAGGACTTGGCGCGTGAATCCCAATCCATAGGCGCCTCTCTTAGTCCTGATAGCAATGATGGCAATGGACAAGATGATACTTCTACCCCAGCTTCTCCTCACGGAGGTAGATCCGCGTCGAAGCGCTCAAATCCTAGAGGAGTCAAAGTTCCTCAAAAGAAGAAGAAATTTCAGGCTCGGGTTGATAATTCGGTTGTAGGACGAACTGTTAGTCATTTCGGTCTGCCGACCATGACTCATCCGGATCCACCGACCACGAGTCATTCAGATCTACCAACTGCGACATCTGTAGTTCCGTCAATCGTTTCATCCAGGAATGATTTTCCTGTTACCACTTCGACGTTTGCATCAGGAGGACACTTGTCTACTACAACTTTTCCGGTCTTTCCCACTGTCACACCCATACCGACTTCTTCTAGTGAGACTGCCAGGATGTATGGTTTTGCCGCTTTCTCCACTCTTAAGACACCTACTACCGTAAATCCAGTCCCTAAAGTTGCAAATTTTGGCAGGAGTGATCCAACTATCCGGGATAGAGGAGCTGTGGAGCCGACGGGTACTGCATTGGGCGATAGTGCACTAGACGTCTTTTTGTCATCTCCCGGTGAAGCCGCTTTGCCTAGCCCAGCACCAAGACTTGTCTCTTCTGGTGAGCGTTTTTCTTTAAGGATTGGACTTCATTCCATTATTATTTTTTATTAACACATATTTGCTTGTATTTCAGGTGGCGAAGGTTCAACGACCCACGCCTCCCCGACCGCCAGATCAGACTCTTTGGATCTTGTGGACTATTCTGGTGTAAGTGGGGACATTTGTGACCTTGACGGTCTAGGCTCTGATGGAGAGTTCGATAGTGACTACTTCTATCAACCCAGCATGGACAAAGCCTCTCACTTCCCTTTGGAGGTCTCAGAGGGAGATAGACCTGAGAGATCTGGTTCTATTTCCATAGCCGCCACCAATGCAACCTTTCCACCAGGTATTTGCATACTCTTTTTTTTTTTATTTTGCACAAATCTTTTTGATGATAATACACGACCGCTTTATTTTTACCAGACGCAGGTGATGCTAGCGCACCTTCCATGTCTTCTGCAGAGGCTCTAGTAATATCTGTGAACACAGAAAGCCTTCTTTTGCCGACATGCATGGTTTCATCACATTCTGACGCCATGGAACCAACGTGCGGCGCATTAGCCATGCCGCTAACATTGGCGACCTCGACAGCAGAGGTGATGACCACTCCAGCGCGAGTTGCGACCAATTTATTAGATGCGGCGGCAACTCCATTGTTAGAATCTCATATATCATCAGTACTCCCTACGGTCGCTCCATCATCCATACGTCCTCTACCTGTAACCTCAACAGATTTGAAGCAGAATTCGGCCTCCAGCTTTAGTGAAAGAATCATCAGTCGCAATGTCGAATTCTTTCTTGAACTTTTTTATGGATGCATTGAGGAGATTCTCAACGGAGAGGATTCTCTGGAGAAGGTTCATCCTCTTATGGTGAGTCACCTAGACCATATCACGAGAATTGGAGGACCGCAGCGAGCAGCTCCTTATAGGGCTCGATGGGACCAGTTGGAGGTCCAATTGTCATTACTCAACAGTTTGCGCCAGGCCGATCTTGCCGAGATGGCAAACCAAGAAGTGGCTCGCTTACGAGCCCAAAACTTGGCTCTTCACGCCAAATTTCAGCAGAATATAGAACGCTAGGCCCAACTCGTAGCGGGACTCCAAGGTTCTTCAGAGAAGTTGACTTGGGACCTGACCCAGATGGAAAACGATATTGAACACCGCCGTAACTCCATAAACCGCGAGCGGGAGATCATAGCTAAGGCTCAAGCCTCAATTACTAATCTTGAGCTTGAAATTCAAAATATTTCTGGCAGAGCATCTGAGATCTCGCGGCAAAAGGAACAAACCAAACATGACATCCCTGTCGGTATCAGGGAGTTAGAAGAACTCCAAACTCAGGCTGCACAACAACCTCTCATGGATGAAATGGACTTGCAGAGGAGAGCTTTAGAGACAGCGAGAGAGAGTCTCCACCGACAGCTGCAGGAAGTGGAAGATGCTTTGAAGGCTTTATCTCAAAAGTAATTGTTACTATTATTATTATTATTATTATTATTATTATTTTTAATTGTAATAATACAGAAAGAAAGACTTCGCTATGTGCTGCTGTATTATCATTATTACTATCTTTATCTTTTTTTTTTTATACACTTTCATGGATAATAACTCAGACTATTCAGAGGTTCAAGACTTGATAGTGGGAGTTTTCAGATAAATTTAATCCTAAATGTTCATCGACATATAGTGCGACCAATTAGGATTTACGAACATAGGCAGATGTATAATATTAACGTGCCTAAAGACAAAATGTAAAGCAGAGGTAGGATGTTAACGTGCTTATAGGATGACAAGCAGAGGTATAATGTTGACGTGCTTATAGAATAACAAACAGAGGTATAATATTAACGTGCTTGTAGAATCCTAACCGTTCAGTGACATCTAGTATGACGAGTTAGACAAAGACAAAGGTATTATTAAACATATCTTAGGGCTCAACCCATTTAGAGGATCTAGTCGTGATAGGAACGAAGGAGCCGACCAAACAGAGGTAACTGTTAACATGTTCGGTCTCAAAATTCTGACTATCAGAGGTAACTGTTAACTTGATAGGAAAAATAATTGTCGTCCGAGAAAACTTTTAACCTAACGACCTAAAAAAAGATTATGTTCATCAGACGTTGTAACTTTAGACTTGATGAAGTATGATTTTTTTTTTGTC
Organism: Dracaena cambodiana; assembly: GCA_036321105.1. Classification (NCBI taxonomy): domain Eukaryota; kingdom Viridiplantae; phylum Streptophyta; class Magnoliopsida; order Asparagales; family Asparagaceae; genus Dracaena; species Dracaena cambodiana. The sequence continues at coordinate 41,453,391 of JAYEPQ010000003.1, forward strand.
CTCTTTTTTTTGACAAAGGTAAAATCTTATCTTAGTAAAGAATTGATCTAATGTAAGGTTTTTAGCAAACCCCCAGCTATCAACGGATTTGATTAGTCTTTACCAACTACCGTTTGAGTTGGGCTAGCCATGCTATTCCCCTCAGCATGGTGAGTTGTCAAGGATTTCGTTTGGGCTTAAATGCCAAACTTTTCCTCTTCCCTTTGCCTTAGCAGCTTAGGGCAGTGATGTATTCTTATATTCGGATAAGAATACTGTTGTGACAGATTTGTCGTGGGATTTTTAGCAAACCTCCAGCTATCAACGGGTTTGATTTGCCTTTACCAACTACCGTTTGAGTTGGGCTAGCCATGCTATTCCCCTCAGTATGGTGAGTTATCGAAGGTTTTGTTTGGGCTTAGAGGCCAAACGTTCCTTCTTCCCTTTGCCTTGGCGACGTTGGACGATTCATACTTTTACCCCCAGTATGATAGGGATGGCGAGAAATCTATTCTCTTCCCGTAGCCTTGTCGGCGTTGGGTAATTCATACCCTTTACCCCCGGTATGATAGGGTTGACGAGAAATCTATTCTCTTCCTGTAGCCTTGTCGGCGTTGGGTAAAAATTTTTTCCTTTATTTTAAGAATAATATTTTTTGAGAAATTTTCCATTAATGGGCGCCATCATTCGATCTCCATGCTGATTAATCAACCGGTATGCTCCATTTGAGTAGACTGTCTCCACTACAAATGGGCCTTCCCATTTCGGCTGAAACTTGCCTTTAGTTTTATGCGTGAGAATCATAGGACGCCTGACTGCTAGGACCAAGTCACCCACTTTAAAAGTTCATTCCTTCACCTTTTTGTTGAAGGCCCGAGATATTCTCGCCTGATAAAGCTCGATTTGCTGTTGAGCTTTTAAGCGTTTCTCATCCAATACTTCTAATTCCCGAAGTCGTTGGCCATGTTTTTCCTCGGCGGTCATTCTTGTAGCTAACGCCACCCGAAGAGAAGGAATCTGAATTTCTAGAGGTAGTATAGCTTCGCAACCATATACCAAAGAAAATGGTGTACTCTTTGTGGGTGCCTAACCGTCGTGCGATAAGCCCACAGACAAGCCCCCAATTTTTCGTCCCAATCACGCTGACTTGAAGTGACAAATTTCTGCAAAAGCTTCACAATGGTCTTGTTGAATGCTTCAGCTTGACCATTTGCGGCCGGATTATATGGAGACGAAAATATGTTCTGTATTCTGAACTTATCACAGAATTTAGTATAGGCTCTGCTAGTGAATTGAGGGCCGTTGTTACTGATGATCCGTCTAGGAACACCAAAGCGATAAATAACGTGGTGTTTGATGAAACTGACCACATCGTTCGTTTTTACTTCTCGCAAAGGGATAGCTTCTGCCCATTTTGAGAAGTAATCGGTTATAGCCAGTATAAACCGATGTCCATGAGAAGATGGAGGAGTAATGGGACCAATGATATCCATTCCCCAAGTCTCGAATGGCCATGTAATTATGGTTGGATGTAGGTACTCTGCGGCCTGGTGTATGTAGTTCGCATGTACCTGACATGCATGGTATTTCTTCGCATATGCCATGGCATCTGACATCATTGTCGGCCAGTAGTAACCCATTCTCTTTATCCGGTCTCCCAATTTAGGTCCCAGCTGATGAGCACTACAGGTCCCGTCATGTGCTTCTTTGAGTACTTCTTGTTCTTCTTGTTGTGATAAGCACCGAAGTAAAACTCCACCTGGCATTTTCCTGATATAAGGAACTAAGCTCAGGATTATAATAGAATTTTTTTGCTTCCTTTTTTACTTTTGCGGCTTCTTCAGGATCTTTGGGTAACATCCCGTAGAGCGCAAAATCGACGAATACGAACCGCCAATCTCTGGGTTCGAAGTTCATCCCTGACACATGGACCTCATTTGCCTCGAGTATTTCCTCAGGGCAAAGGAGCTCCCGGCTTCCAACCTCAACACTTTTGGTTGACTTAGCAGGGAGCTGTTCGTCGCAAAAGTTTCTTCGTTTCCTCCCATTGAATTAACTTAAACTACAATGAAAGTGAACAAGATATATAAAGAGAACAAACGAGAGGATTTTATATTTCAATCTCTCTCTTTTACAATATTTTGTGGGATCTGTGGCGATGGGATCTGTCAAGCAGTTCCTTTGGACGATCGGTACGTTGAAATCTTCTCTCTTGAAGATATCGGCCGAATATAGACGATCTTCTCTGGTTTTGATTTGTTCAAGGCTCTCTCGCGTAACTCGAACTTCTCAAGAACTCCAGAAAGAAGATGGTGATTTTCTCTGATCTTCACGAACTCAAGGCTCTGTGCGTAACTTGAATTCTCCAAGATTTCAGAAGATGATCGGCAAAGGCTTCAAGGCTCTCTCGCGTACTTGAATTGCCAAATGATCAATAGGAGGCTTCCGATGCCAAAAAGAAGAAGAAGACCACTAGGGTTTCACCAAGAAGGTATTTATAGCCCCAGGTTAATGCAAGAGTTTCTATCTAAATAGAACTCGCATTCATCAAGGATTCCAATCAAATATCTTAGTTTTGAGGGAATTCTGATTAGACTTGATTCGGGTATTTGGATAAGTCCAGAATCATAATCTCAATCAATTTGAGATTCTGGTTATCTGCTTACGCGGAGCTTTAATCGCATCAAAACGCGACGCTAAATAACCAAAACGCGGAGCTAACGCGGAGTTATTGATCATCTCCGCGCTTTACTCAAAAGCGAGGCTAATACAAGCCAGACTGCGGAATCAACGCGGAGCTATTAAACATCTCCACGTTTTATTCAAACCCAGGGTTAATATAACCAAACGTGGGGCTATTGAACTAGCTCCGCATTCTGTTGTGGAAAATCCTTTTAACTTAGAAATTTTCACTGCCAACAGAACCCCCTCCAAAGTTTTCAAAATGGCTTAGACTTCAGCAGATTTTGAAATACTTTGGATATCTAAACTGAAACGCGGAGTTAGAATACCAAGTCTATCTCTCGTTATGCTCACTTACGCGGAGCTAATCAGCTTCACTTCGTCTTCAGTGAAATGAGTAATTATGTCATTAATTACCCTGAGTTTCCACGCCGAATACCAAGCGACGGAAATTCTGTTTAAATAGAGCTCCCGGCTCATCTTCTTCTTCATCTCATCCGAAGAATTTATGAGAACTCGAGTGACTCACGAATGATCTTCAACTGATCTTCGTTCAACTCTCCATAGGATGTCTCTCCAGAGGAGTTTGGCTAGACGCACTTTGGCCGGCGTTAATGGCAGCGGCCGTGAAGGTAAACGCAACGGTGAACCAGTCTATGCAGCGTCTTCCGAAGGTAAAAACCTCATCTCTTGGTTTTCTAAGAACCATTCTGAGATATTTTGGCTTGGTTTAATCTGGACGATTGCTTATCTTGTCGGCGAGATCGCCGTTTTATTGTGTCATCCCTGCGCTTGAAACGCGGGGCTTTACTAGTAGTCTCAATGAATCCGCGAGGCTATCTTTGATTAGCAGTCGCGATGAATTGCGAGGCTATCCTTGATTAGCAGTCGCGATGAATTGCGAGGCTATCCTTGATTAGCAGTCGCTATGAATTGCGAGGCTATCTTTGATTAGCAGTCGCGATGAATTGCGAGGCTATCCTTGATTAGCAGTCGCTATGAATTGCGAGGCTATCCTTGATTAGCAGTCGCGATGAATTACGAGGCTATCTTTGATTAGCAGTCGCGATGAATTGCGAGGCTATCCTTGATTAGCAGTCGCGATGAATTGCGAGGCTATCCTTGATTAGCAGTCACGATGAATTTGAAAGAGAAGGAAAGAGCAGAAAGAAATCTTGTCCCCCTTTACGCGAAGTTATCGCATCATCCTCTGCGTTTAAAGCGCGAGGCTATTTCTTCAACTGTGCGCGGAGTTAGCTTAGCTCCGCGTTTTTACTCTTTTGGAAACTCTGTTCCTTTTGCAGTAAGTTCAATCCTTTCTGAAGAGGAATGTATGTGGATCCATCGATCTTCATCAGCAGAAGTGACTCTAAGGAAGTCAGAAGTATATGCTTTACAACATAGTTGCAAGTTTCAAGCTCTGGCTCCGAGAGATAAACTCCAGAAGGGGCTGTAAATAAGGAGCTGCAGCACTTGCAGTGCAAAATTGCAGCACTTGGAGTTCAGAATTGCGCTTCAGTGCAGCACTTTCCTTTCCTCTCGTGCTTCATTTCAGATGACAGATCCTAGTTGACATTTGCAGAGGAGATCTTTTGCATGTGAACCAGGGAACTGAGCTTCAACACCCCGTAGAGAAATCTTATTGTTTTTGCATGTGAACCAGGGAACTGAGCTTCAACACCCCGTAGAGAAGTCTTACTGTTTGGTTATTGACAAATTGACCATGTAAAAAGCTTTTGGGAGAGCTATAACTCCCTCTTTGTAATCTTTTGCTTCATGAATAAAGATAAATTATTTTCCTCTCTATCTGTTAGCTTCAAGAATTTTGCTTGCTCAACAAATAGATGGTCAATAATTTTGGTAAAATAGTCTAAGGCACTTCTGCGCGACTTAGATTGATAATACCCAAATGATTGGATAAGAATCGCTTTAACTTAGATGGAAGCGCTTAATTGCACTCGTCAAAAATCTAAGTTTTTCCATGAAAACGCGAAGCTAAGGCACAGGCTATTCTCGCGTTTTGTATAGTTGCGCGGAGTTAATCAACTTCGCTTTTTCTTAGTCGCGCGAGGCTAATAGCTTTGCGTTTTAGAGAGTAACTGACCAGTCACTTTCTCCGAAACTCGCGCCGAATTCCAGAGGCGGTTCCTTCCATTTAAAAGAAATCTCTATTTCTTATCCTTCTCACTCTATTTGAGAATTTTCCAGAAACTTAGAGATTCAGGCGATCAGAGTTCAGACGACCCAATCTTCTTCCGACCGAGTTTCTCCAAATTTTCAGTCGATTTTTCTCAGCAATGGCACCCAAAACTCGTGCTACTTCTCGAGCGGCTCCATCTTCGGCGACTGGCGCAAGCAGTGGTGGCGGCGGTCAAGGCAGCGACGTGCCAGCCCACATTTCGCCCATCGGGGGTAAGAATCTTTCCATCGAGACTCTTTAGAACATTTCTAGAGTGATTTGGCTTAATTTTAACTGATCAATCAACTCCTTTACCGGCGAGATCGCCGTACTCCTGCCGTAAGGCTTGGAGAAGAAGAAAAGTCTCTGACTGCCTTCTTACGCGAAGTTATCGCGTCATACTCGCGTTTAAAGCGCGAGGCTATTTTAAGTAGCAGTCGCGCTGAAAACGCGAGGCTATTTTAAGTAGCAGTCGCGCTGAAAACGCGAGACTATTTTAAGTAGCAGTCGCGCTGAAAACACGAGGCTCTTTTGAGTTCTGCGCGGTCTAATTTTTAACTTCGCGCGGCGCTATTCTTAGCTTCGCGCGTTCTAATTTTTAGCTTCGCGCGTCCATACTTAGAGAATCTTTCTGTCTTATAGAAACTTCTCTCATTCTGCTTTCTTTTTGCAGTAGGATATTCGATGGAATCTCTTCCCCACAAGAACTACTTCGGCTTTGCTGGGGGTTCTGATCCCTCAGGCTAATTCCGTTTCACTACCATCCTGCCCTCATACAAGCCAGACCCGAAGGAACGCAAGGAGAAGCTGATCAAGTACCACCCCACTACTGCGCGAGAAATCATAACTGACGCGGCTTTTGAAGATGTGAACAGAAAGGCGATGGAGAAACCCGCCTTCCTCTTTGGAGACCAGATGGATCAATCAGATGAGATCCTTTCTGAAGGGGAACATGTCTGGCTATATAACTCAGGCGAAATGTTGATGTTTTTGCCTAGAATGGATCGTAGCTATCCTCTGGTCTATCTTCAAAGGCTAGCGACGCCTCGAGAATTAAAATGGGGACTGACTCAAGAGCAAGATGGCGTCCCAACAGGCAAATTTGGTGCAAAAGGGGTTTATCAAGATGGTTCCCCCAGATGCATTACTGGCTTGCTTCCAGGCCGATTTGGCAAGGAGCTTCCAGTGGGTGAAGTCCCATCTCGTGCCCGAACTTTCTTAAGTGAGTTCTTGGCGAAGGATGGTCAGTACCCGGCTAGCGAGTTTAGGATGCCTGGCTGGGTTCATTCTTCTAACAATATGTGGTGGGCACGCCTTGTTCAGTACATGTTGGATTCCCACGAGCCCATTTTAAAGGATATTGGCTTATATAAAGCCATCAGGAATGTCCAATTCGGGTTTTCCCAGAGTGCTTATCACTTTTACTACCTCTTGGAGATGTATAACCCTGAAACCTGTACTTTCTTTACTCCAGTGGGTGAGCTAGGGTTCGCTCTCCACGAGATGTTTGAGGTTTCTGGACTCTCGATGGGCGAAGTCCCTTACGAGGAGTATATCCCTACTACCGATGAGTTGAACATGCTATTGGCGAGGGACGAGCGCATCCATGCCACATACTGGGAGATGATGTGCCATTATCATATTTGCGCTGACTTGACGGGTGCGCGTAATCACGGTATTGGTCACAAGAAGTGGGCCGAATATCTCTTTGCCAACTTAAATTCTATGGATAGCTCGGCCATTATCCATGGTCATCCACCCATCTATGGCTCAGAGATTGATCACCGCATTGCTAAGGGCCGCCATCTATTATATTATACCACTGAATCCAATGAGAATGGATACGGTCCTGGCACTTCATTCAAGAGCTATCACTATCAAGCCCAGTTTCCGATCTCCAACAGAGGTCTCATTGCCGAGTTTCTGATGCTGTGGCTCAAAAGATGCGTCGTGCCGTCATTGCCCAAGGAAGCGATTGCAGTGACCGTGGTATATCAAGCGGTTCTTCTTGCATACGGCCGACCCCTTGGACTCCTTCCCGCCATGGTATGCAATTTGCAGTATGGACTGAGGGTATTCTGTTGTGATTTCCTCCCCACTATTAAGGTCAAGGGGAAAGGAAAGGGCAAGTCGAAAGAAACTGCCCAACCGAAAACTCCAAACCCTAGGGTGGAGATGCCCTACACCTATTTGATGGCGTGGCTTGTCTTGCACTGTCCCTCCTTAATGAGTACACCAGAGCGTCGTTCGGGCGAAAAGTGCTTCCTTGTAGAACTGTATGAACGTTCTTCATGGAGGCATAATTATATGTCTCAGATTCGGAAGACTCTTCGTAGCTTTCAGAATTACGAGATCTTCCGGTGTTTTCCTGACTTTCCCGGCGGAGGATATGGGACGAGGCTGAAGGATGCCATGGGAGCAGATAAGTTCACTACTTTATCTGCAGGAGCATTCTGGTGGCTTCTCAACATCCGTCCCGGACACTTGGTGTATCGTCAAGATCTCTAGTGTCAGATTGAGCCATATACCCCGAGTCGCTTTGCTCGTCAGTTTGGATATTCTCAACTCTATGTGGGCAATCCAAATAAAGATCTCGCTCACGAGGGAAATTTATACGAAGGCGCTCGTGGCTGGTTCCATTTTGCAGCGGGCGGGACCGAGGCTGAATTCTCCTTGCCCCAGAAGGTGCCAGAATTGGCCATGACCCTCAGCTCCTGCAATTGGTTCAATATTGCAAATGCTGACGTGCCCGGCTTCTCTCTCAATCGCAGTTGTTGCAAAGAGATTGAAGCCCTCTATATTAGCCGCCAGGGTGCTTCTAGGGTAAGGATAAAAGGAATGGAAGAATTCCTTGGCGCTGCGGCTGAGCCTTCGGATGTCAGCGAATCAGACGATGATGCCGGTGATGATGACGACAATGCTGGTGCTGGTGGAGTTCCTCAGCCTGTTGTCAGTCGTTCCCTGAGTCCAACTCTCAAACGCCGCGGCACTTTAAAGAAAAGGCCGGGTAAGAAGCAAAAACTGGCACAGGAAACTTTGATAGCCCCCCAAGAAGTGGCTATCAAACTTGCTTCCGACTTGTTGGCTTCAGCTGTACCCCCAGCGTTGGCAAGGGAGGATGAACCTGCCAAAGCTCCAAGTGTTGCTAAGATTTCAGCTCCTTCGGCCGTAGAGCCTGTAGCAGGACCTGGGACGCAACTAACGGGTAGCGAGACGGGTACATTGCTAGAAACGACAATGGCTCCCCCTTCAAGTCCGACAACTGGACTTGTATCACCTGGTATGGCCTTTAGCATTTTTTCTTTTGCCCGTTATTTATTTTAACGTAACACTGCTTTTCTGTTCTTCTGAAATGTAGGTGATCAACTTCTTTCGCCAATGCACTCGACTATCCAAGTAGAGTCTGACGATAGAATGGACCATTCTGGCTCTGTTGGTGGTGTGGGTAGCTCTGCTGGTGAGTTTGCGGCTGATTATTCCACACCGGCTCCTGCCTCTGTTTTCTCTTTAATTCCCCCAATTGACGAGTTGGGAAGTGACGAGAGAACTGAGATTATTATCGCAGCTGCTGCTAATGAGGCTACACCTTCTCCTAGCATGCCATCTCTAACGCCAGTCTGTTCCACTGAGACATTTCCCACAGTCGTTGGAGTGCCTTCTCAGTCAGCAATTTTAACGTCGTCCGTTGTCGTGGCTGCTGAGATACCTGCAACTCTTCTGACTCCAAGCCTTCCAGCAGGGGAGGAGAATAATTTGAAATTCTCATTCGAAGATGCTTCTCCCACCGGAGGAGCTTCAGGCGAAGTGGTCCCATCTTCTCTTCCTGTTGGTGGGGGTACCCAAGTGATTTGTACTGTCGGTACTTCGTCTGGGGTCTCCAGTTCTTCCAGATCTGCACTGGCTCTATTGGTCCCTCAGATCATGAATTTAATGCAGGGACGGGCTTCTTCTTCTCCAATTCCAGTAACTACTGCTCCCTTGTTTACGACACCTTTCTTGGCATTACCTACTTTGCCTACCGACAATGCAAATCCTCTTGAAAGACTTTTCGGCTTCACTGTCGAGGATTTTATGCATTTGTTAAGAAGATGTGTCGAGATGGTTCTTGATGGCCATGATTTCTTCAACTTCGCACGTCCACTGTTACTCCGCTATTTAGGAAATATCGAAGAATTCGGTGGACAAGATCGAGCAGCTCCATATCGGGCCCGCCTTGCAGCTTTAGAAGAGCAGGTGACCACGCTACACACACTCCGTCAGGCGGATGTGGAGGCGATCACTGAGATAGAGCTGGCGCGGCTTCGAGCAGAATCCTTATCTCAAAGAAATATTTTAAGGCAGCAGGAGGAGAGATGGTCTCAGGAGCTGATAGAGCTCCGGGCCAGTCGGGAATTCGTTCTTGGCGACCTGCAGAGGATAAACTTCGGAATTGAGGAAAGTTAGGCGGCCATCTCTAAAGCCCAGGAGACGATTGCGAGAGCTCATGCCACCTTGATAGAAAATGAACTCCGATTAGGAGAATCTGTCAAGAAACGGGAGATGTTGCTTGTCCAGCAGGAGCAGATTCAGCAGAAAGAGATGGCCAGGAATCGTGCCATAGAAGAATCTCGTCAGCAACAACTTTCAATAAGTGATGATGAGTTGCGTAGGCAAGCTCAGCAAACCGTGGAGGCTTCTCATCGTAGAAATTTGGACGAGACAATAAACCAATTGAGACTTCTGGGAGGCCAATAGTTTCATCTCTCTTTACACTTTTATCTTCCTTGTAATAAGAACTTCGTAAACAGGAGAGAGATAACTTTACTATGTTTCTTTGAAATTCTTTTTGTATCTTCACCTTAATAAAGATGATTCTTTTGACTCTTTTATTTGCCGGCTTCAAAACAGATTTGCTTGCCCAACAAATAACCTGTCGTCAAAACGATTTATCTCGGTACCTTTTATGCTCAATTTCTTGAACCGAAATAACAATAAAAGTTTAATATGGGATTTTTAGCAAACCCCCAGCTATTAACGGATTTGATTAGCCTTTACCAACTACCGTTTGAGTTGGGCTAGCCATGTTATTTCCCTCAACATGGTGAGTTGTCGAGGACTACGTTTGGGCTTAAATGCCAAACTTTTTCTCTTCCCTTTACTTTATCGGTATTGGGCGATTCATACTCTTACCCCAGCATGATGGGTTGGCGAGAAACTAGTTCTCTTCCCATTGCCTAGTTGGCGTTGGGCAATTCATACTTTTACCCCAGCATGATGGGTTGACGAGAGACTTGTTCTCTTCCCATTGCCTAGTTGGCGTTGGGCAATTCATGCTTTTACCCCAGCATGATGGGTTGGCGAGAAACTCGTTCCCTTCCCATTACCTAGTTGACGTTGGGCAATTCATACTTTTACCCCAGCATGATGGATTGGCGAGAAACTCGTTGTCTTCCCATTGCCTAGTTGGCGTTGGGCAATTCATACTTTTACCCCAGTATGATGGATTGGCGAGAAACTAGTTCTCTTCCCATTGCCTAGTTGGCATTGGGCAATTCATACTTTTACCCCAGTATGATGGGTTGGCGAGAAACTTGTTCTCTTCCCATTGCCTAGTTGGCGTTGGGCAATTCATACTTTTACCCCAGCATGATGGGTTGGCGAGAAACTAGTTCTCTTCCCATTGCCTAGTTGGCGTTGGGCAATTCATACTTTTACCCCAGTATGATGGGTTGGCGAGAAACTTGTTCTCTTTCCATTGCCTAGTTGGCGTTGGGCAATTCATACTTTTACCCCAGTATGATGGGTTGGCGAGAAACTAGTTCTCTTCCCATTGCCTAGTTGGCGTTGGGCAATTCATACTTTTACCCCAGCATGATGGGTTGGCGAGAAACTAGTTCTCTTCCCATTGCCTAGTTGGCGTTGGGCAATTCATACTTTTACCCCAGTATGATGGGTTGGCGAGAAACTCGTTCTCTTCCCATTGCCTAGTTGGCGTTGGGCAATTCATACTTTTACCCCGGTATGATGGGTTGGCGAGAAACTCGTTCTCTTCCCATTGCCTAGTTGGCGTTGGGCAATTCATACTTTTACCCCAGTATGATGGGTTGGCGAGAAACTTGTTCTCTTCCCATTGCCTAGTTGGCGTTGGGCAATTCATACTTTTACCCCAGCATGATGGGTTGGCGAGAAACTCGTTCTCTTCCCATTGCCTAGTTGGCGTTGGGCAATTCATACTTTTAGGTCAGAGGCGCTTAATTACACATGCCTAAAAGAAGATTGGGGGCTGTTCAAACTTGAGAACTAAGCACACCAGGGTTTGGGTTAGAGGCGCCAAATTGCGCATGCCCAAGAAAAAGACTGATGGTGGTTCAAACTTGAGAACCAAACAGGAGGTGGTTCAAGGCTCTCTCGCGTAACTTGAACTGGGCACTCCAAACACACCAGGTTTAGGTCAGAGGCGCCAAACTGCGCATGCCTAATAAAAAAAGACTGGAGGTGGTTCAAACTTGAGAACCAAACATGCCAGGTTTAGGTCAGAGGCGCACAATGCGCATGCCTAAGAAAAAGACTGGAGGTGGTTCAAACTTGAGAACCAAACTCACCAGGTTTAGGTCAGAGGCGCACAATGCGCATGCCTAAGAAAAAGACTGGAGGTGGTTCAAACTTGAGAACCAAACTCACCAGGTTTTAGGTCAGAGGCGCCAAACTGCGCATGCCTAAGAAAAAGACTGGAGGTGGTTCAAACTTGAGAACCAAACTCACCAGGTTTAGGTCAGAGGCGCACAATGCGCATGCCTAAGAAAAAGACTGGAGGTGGTTCAAACTTGAGAACCAAACTCACCAGGTTTAGGTCAGAGGCGCCAAACTGCGCATGCCTAAGAAAAAGACTGGAGGTGGTTCAAACTTGAGAACTAAGCACACCAGGTTTAGGTCAGAGGCGCACAATGCGCATGCCTAAGAAAAAGACTGGAGGTGGTTCAAACTTGAGAACCAAACCACCAGGTTTTAGGTCAGAGGCGCCAAACTGCGCATGCCCATGAAAAAGACTGGAGGTGGTTCAAACTTGAGAACCAAACTCACCAGGTTTAGGTCAGAGGCGCACAATGCGCATGCCTAGGAAGAGAAGACTCGTATCTCCAGGGATACTAAGAATAGTATTTCTTTAGAAATTTGCCATTGATCGGCATCATCATCCTGTCGCCATCTTGATTCATTAAGCGATAGGCTCCACTGGAGTATACTGTCTCCACAACAAACGGTCCTTCCCACTTGGGTTCAAACTTACCCTTAGTCTTGTGGGTTAGCACCATTGGCCTTTTGACAGCCAGAACCAAGTCTCCTTGCTTAAAGGTCCTTGGTTTGACGTTCTTATTGAACGTTTGAGATATTCGGGTTTGATACAACTCAATTTGTTGTTGAGCCCTGAGACGTTTTTCGTCTAACGCCTCTAGTTCTTGCAACCTTTGCTGATGGTGCTCTTCTGTCGTCATCTTTGTAGCTAAATCCACTCTTAATGATGGTATCTGGATTTCAAGAGGCAAGACAGCCTCACTTCCATAAACCAAAGAAAACGGGATAGATTTAGTCGGGGTGCGAACGGTGGTGCGATAAGCCCACAAACATTCTCCCAACTTTTCATCCCAATCTCGTTTATTGGAGGAGACGAACTTCCGAAGGAGTTTGATGATCGTCTTGTTGAAAACTTCGGCCAACCAATTAGCCGCAGGGTTATATGGTGTAGAAGCGATATCTTTGATTCTGAATTTATTGCAGAATCTGGAGAATCCCTGACTGATGAATTGCGGACCATTATCATGAATGATCCGTCGAGGGACGCCAAATCGGTAAATGACATGATGCTTGACGAACTTGATCATATCTGTCGTCTTCACCTCTTTCATGGGCACGGCTTCGGCCCATTTTGAAAAATAATCGGTTATTGCAAGAATAAACTGATGTCCTCTGGATGACGGGGGAGTTATTGGCCCTACAATGTCCATTCCCCAGGCTTCAAATGGCCAGCTTGCGACGGTATTGTGCAAGTATTCTTGGGGTTGATGAATAAAATTGGCATGTATTTGGCATGCATGACATCGTTTAGCGTATGCCATTGCTTCCGTAACCATGCTCGGCCAGTAGTACCCCAGCCTTCTTATACGGTCTCCAAGTTTGGGACCGGGCTGATGAGCTCCACATATTCCATCATGTGTTTTTTTCAGCACTTGTTCTGCTTCTGCTTTCGATATGCAGCGTAGCAATAGACCACCTCTTGACTTTCTATACAAAGTCTGAACTTTATGGTCATAATAAAATCTTTGGGCCTTCCTCTTTATTGAGGTGGCTTCCTTAGGATCTTCTGGTAATATCCCATGCAAAGCATAATCCACAAACGGAAATCGCCAATCACGGGGCTCTAAGTTTAAGCCAATCTGGCATACCTCTTCGGTTTGAGATACCACATCTGGGTGGAGGAGTTCTCTACTACCAATGGTGATGCTTTTAGCTTCACCTGGCGGGATTGCCAGCGTTGCGGCTAATGCGGCAAGAGCATCTGCATAAATGTTCTCGTTTCGAGATACATGATATATGTAGAATTGTTCAAAATATCCTGCTAGCTCAATAGCTAGCTGATGATAGGGGATGAGGGCTTCATGTCTGACTTCATACTCACCTGTCATCTGATTGACAATGAGCTTAGAATCTCCATATGCCTCTAGATGGTTCACCCCCAGTTGCAGAGCTATTTTTAAGCCGATAATGAGCGCGTTGTACTCCGCTACATTATTAGTGCACGGTTCTGTTAATGAGTAACCGTTTGGCAATATATATTTATGTGGGGATATTAGCACAACCCCCACTCCAGCAGCAGATCGTCTCGCGGCACCATCAAAGAACATTTGCCAAGGCTGTTCTTTGGTAACTGTGTTGACTTCTGATGTCTGCTTTAATTTGGACCAAATTGGATGGTCTGCAAGGAAATCAGCGATTGCCTGTCCGTTCATAGCCTTTTGAGGGACAAAATGTATGTCATAGGGCGATAGTAAGAGCGCCCATTTTGCCAATCGGCCATTCAAGGATCCTGGTTTTGTCATCAGAATCTTCAGGGGATTAACCCGTGATATGACATGAATTGTTTGCCCTGAAAGGTAGTGTCGCATTTTCTGAACAGCAAACACTAGGGCTAAACATTCCTTTTCAATCGGGGTATACCGCTGTTCGGCCCCAATCATTGTTCTACTTAAATAGTAGAGGGCATGTTCATGGCCGTGCTCATTATATTGAGCAAGTAATGCTCCTAAAGTATTATCCATGGCCCTTACATATATAAGGAAGGGCTGCCCAGGGGCTGGTGCTTTTAGTACAGGAGGCTTAGTAAGGTATTTCTTGAGGTCATCAAATGCCTGCTGACATGCCTCATCCCATATGAAAGACACTCCCTTCTTCAGAAGTTTGGAGAATGGTTGGTATCGTCCAGATAAGTTGGATATGAAGCGCCGAATATAAGCGAGCTTTCCTTGTAATCCCCTTAATTCCTTAAGATTGCGGGGATGCGGCATTTCGCTAATCGCTTTTACCTTTTCCGGGTCGAGGAAAATTCCTTTTGAAGTTATTACGAACCCTAGAAACTTCCCGCTGGATACCCCCATGAACGACTTGGTAGGATTCATCTTCAAGTGATGTTTCCGCATAAGATCGAAGACCACTCTTAAATCGTGAAGATGATTTTTTTTGTCTTTGCTTTTAACTGCTAAGTCATCCACATAGCACTCCACTGTTCTGCGTAGGTGTTCTTTAAATATGGCGCTCATTGCGCGTTGGTAAGTGGCACCTGCATTCTTTAATCCGAATGGCATCACTGTATAACAGTATACCCCCTATGGCGTTCTGAAAGCTGTATGCTTTTCATCATCCGGGTGCATCTTGATTTGGTTATAACCTGAGAAGCCATCCATAAAGGACATCCTCTCATAACCGCAAGTATTATCGATCATCACGTCGGTGATGGGGAGTGGAAATTCATCCTTGGGACATGCAGCGTTCAGATCTCGAAAGTCAATGCATATCCGGATTTTGCCATTCTTTTTGCGAACTGGCACTATGTTTGCCACCCAGTCTGGGTGTTGTTCTTCACGAATGAACCCGGATTGTATAAGCTTGTTGACCTCAGCAACTATTGCCTCCATCAATTCCGGTCGAAAACGCCTCTGTTGTTGTTTAACAGGTTTGACATCTTCTTTTATATTTAACCGGTGTGTGGCAATTTGAGGGTCAAGCCCAAGCATATCTTCATAACTCCATGCGAACACATCTATATACTCTTTGATAAGGGATATAAGTTCCTCTTTTTCTAAAGGAGTTAGTGTGTCGCTTATGAAAATGGGTTTCGGATTTTCTTCCGTTCCCATATTAACCTGTATTAATTTGTCTTCTGTAGGCGGGTCACGCTGTTCAAAGCGGACATCCCAGAGAGTATCCATGTGCTTAGCCCAAGCGTCATTTTGAATGTCAATTGGTTCCTCGTCGCTTTCTGGCGCGGCTGAAACCATATTGATCGTCAAAGATTGAAACCAAGCACCGGTGCTTATATCTGAATCATAATCTGGTGAAGATGTTTCTTCTTTATCCGACGAACTCTTTTCATCCTTGGATGGCGATGAGGGTGGAGTAGACACATAGTCCAACCCCCTACGGGTCTTCTGATAATAATCAGGGCTCTTTCCTCTCGGTCTAAACGAGGGTATGAGATTCCGCTGCCCTTTTCCAAAGTTTAATCCCGGCTTCTGGGTAAAATTATATCCCATTTTCTCCATCATCTGTCGGGACCTTTGCTCATATAAGTGAAATTGAGGTGATGTTTGTTCATCACTTTCACTACTTTGTCTCTGTCGAGGCGACGTGGCCACTTTGCCGAACATGATCGGCCTTTGGGAATTCTGTCGGGGAGGCATTTCAAATAAGTGCCCTTGATCCTCGGTTATTTTTAATTGAGAGAGGAGGGAAGACTTGAGGGGCAAATGATATGCCGCCAGAACTTCAAGTTCGGTCAGGCCATCCGCTTCGGTGGAGGTACAAGAGGGCTCAGACTCAGTAGCTACAGCATGCTCGTAGACTAACTTTACACTTTCATTAATAACCCATTCACTTTCTATTACATCCACTATATTATCAAGACCTAAGCTAAGATCTAGGTGAGGGTTGATTTCGTAATCACCCCCGTCATCATCTCCAAGGAGCTCGTACTCAGTGTCGGCTTCATTGCCACTGTCGTCGGGCTTTGGAGACTTGCTAAGACCGTCATTGGAGGCTTCATGTGCTGGCTTGTAGAGTGCAGCATCTGTGAAGTAATTTTCCAACCCTTTGAATGGCTGCTTGTCAGCAATTAGTGTCCGGACCTCTCCTTCCTCATCGCAATATTTCATGCACTGGTGAAGAGTCGACGGAACTATCATATGAGAGTGAATCCAAAGTCGCCCCAATAAAATATTGTAGGAGGTATCAGTATCAATTACGTAGCATGTAACCTCCGTTTTCAAGTCTCCAATTTGACACCGCAATCTGATCTTACCAAGAGGATGGCTATTATTAGCGTTGAATCCATAGATGGTAGTGTGTGTAGGTGTCAAGCGATGAAGGAAAATCCCCAACAGCTGCATCAATCTACTGGGCACGACGCTGAGTGCAGAACCTGGATCAATCTGAATTCGGTCCACTTTTGTGGACCCGATATATCCAGTGAAATATAAAGGCCTATTATGCTTTATATTCCTCACCTGCATGTCTTCTGGAGAGAAGATAATTTGTGGGACCTGCCTCCTCACTTGATGACAGTGGGGGCAAGAGTCCCGCTCTTCGATGGCCGGCTCGACAATCTGAGCTAGGAACGACTCAGAGTCTGCCAAGGCCTCTCTTAGAGCTTCACGTGTTGATTTTGATAATCTCAACAATTCGTAAAGCGTCACTCGTGCTGGGATATTAGCCAACTGCGCGATTATGTCAAATTCGAAGGGAGTTTCTTTGGCTCCTTCATCTCTGGTAGAATTCTTCTGGAAACGAAGTCTTTTCTGCTTCGCAGGCTTTGCAAGTTCTGCATAGATATCTTTTGGATCCACTCTAGTGTAGTCCTTAAGATATGTCTTTTCAGATCGAGTACTGGAAGGGCCTGCCCCATCTTGATGGGTGGCCATAGTTTTGGGTTCTTCTTCAGAACTTGTGAAGGCGCCTGAAGCTATATATTCTTCCTTTATATCTGCAGAAATGGCATTGACAGCCCGTTTCTTCTCTGGACCTCTTGAAGTAGTCCATTGTTCATCTTCCAGCAAATCAGGGTGAACCCACATAACTTCCCCTCTTTGGGTTGTTATGGGGACAAGTCCTTCTTGGGCTTTGTTGTAAGGATCAAGATTCTTTGTAACTGCCTCACCCTTTGGGATTGGGGTCACTCCTGCGGGGAACTCGTGGGTTCCAACCACTATGGTTGCCATATTGGCAGTGACCTTCTTCTGCTCTTCCTTAAGCGTCAGAACCCCAGCTTCTATTAGTGCTTGGATCCTGTTCTTAAGGGGAAAACAATCCCGGGTAGGGTGTCCAACATTCCGGTGATAGAGACAGTAGTTGGGATCTTTTGTCTTACCAACGTCTTCTGGCTTTTTATTTTCCGGAAGTTTTAGCATTCCCTTCTTTTGGAGCAGGTGAAAGAGGACTGGTGTCTGTTCAGCTTTGAAAGTGTAATTCCTTTCTTGCTGCGGTCTAATTTGCCTTGATCCTCGTTGACCTTGAGATTTCGGCTCTGGCGGAGGACTGGTTTTCTGAGGAGCAGTTTCTGATGACATTACTGCTTTCCCTTTATTCTTGTTGCTGTTGTTTTGGGTATATGATTTACTACCCCTAGCACTTCTTGGCCCGCGGGACTCTTCAACTCGGCGAATCAAGTCTTCAGCTTGCTCTCCTTGTTTGAGCAGGTCCCTCCACATCTTAGACTCTACGGCCCCCATTTTGAGGAGCACATTGGTCTTAAGGTTGTGTCGACATGTCTCGACTAGAGTTTCCTGGATCATTCCGTGTTTACAATGTACGGACTTCTCCCGGAACCTTTCTATGAAATCTTTAACCGCTTCTTGTTCTCCTTGCCTAGTTGCAAGGAGGGAATGAACCGTAATCTCGGTGTCATCCTCGAAGAAACGTGAGAGAAATAATTTCTCAACATCTAACCAGGTATTAATAGTACCTGGGGGCAACTGCATGAACCAAGTAAAGGCAGGCCCTCGCAAAGTACTTGCAAATACTTTGGTCATGATGGGATCATTACCCATTAAGTGTCCTGCTTGGGACAAAAAGTAATATATATGCTGACTGGGCGATCCCTTCCCATCGTATGGCTCTAACTTGAGCAGCTTATACTTTGGTGGGTAAGGTATCATATCCCATTCAGGAGGATACGGTCTAGAGACCCCAGCTTCTTTCAACTCCTTTTTACGCATTAAAACTTCGAGTTGACTCTGCAGCTTTTCTATCTTTTCGCCATGCGGATCATGGAAAGAAAATCTATCCTCTTCTTCATGCATCGAGTGGGCTTTCTCTTCCTGTTCTTCTTCATTCAGAGTTTCTTTGCCCTTTTTGGCATTATCTTCAACAAACCTCGATAGCATGACTTTGAGTCCTTCAATCATCTTCTGCTGCTCTCGAATCATCTTTTCTTGAGCTTCAAATCTCTGATTGATATCGTCAGACTTATCTGCCATATGCGATGCTGACTTCTGTAGCCGAGACGATATAGAGGATGGAGGCGAGGCTATAGCGGAATTATCGCTGTCCTCGTCGTAAGAACCCCCTGCGAGCTTCTTATAAATTCGGGGCGGGACGGCTCCTGATCTTAGTCGAGTAACACGATGAGGTTCTTCATTGCTCGATTCTGAATCATCATCCGTCTCTGCAATTTTCTTCCCTTTTCCTACCATGTTGGAAGTTACAGCTCTCCCTTGTTTCAGGGGAGTGGTTCTTGTCTTCTTAGCAGGATTCTGGTTTGACTCATTTAATCGGTCGAACACAGATATCCTGTTCTTGCTGCAGCCACAGTTATTCATCACGGCTGATACTGTTGTCATAAGTTGCTGGCAATGGCAACTATGTTCAACTTGAAGTTGGTCTATGCCTCTCTTCTTAGAAAGATGCTCCCTGAGGTCAGTGCCTCTAGCCATGAAATCAAGAGGTCCATTCAACTCTTGAGAGTGTTTAGGAATCCACTGAAGCTTCTTTGATTGATCAACCCTAACTCTGGGGTCGAACCGATCCTCGCGTGGCTTAGGAATAGCCTCGCGTTTCATATTGCGGGCCTGAAGAATAGCTCCGCGCTTATCCATACTAGCCTCGCGTTTCTCGCTGGCTTGGTGTGTCTTTGGAAGTTTAGCTTCTGGAATAATAGCCCCGCGTGAAGGGAAGTTCTTGCACGCTGGCTTATCTTCGCGATTGACGCAGATCATAGCTTCGCGCTTAGCGCGGTTTTTACGACTGACAACTATCTGCCAATCATCTTCCCATTCCTTGTGGGTGTCAGAAGTCTTGCGTTTATTGCAAGTATCACTGGCTTCGCGTCTCTCGCTAGGCACAGTAATAGCCCCGCGTGGAGAATCACACGCTGGCTTTGAATAATTTTTATACTCGCGTAACTCGCGAGTGTTGGGTATTCTGCGACTAGCGCAACCCTTACTGGCTTCGCGTCTCTCGCTAGGCACAGTAATAGCCCCGCGTGGAGAATCACACGCTGACTTTGAATAATTTTTATACTCGCGTAACTCGCGAGTGTTGGGTATTCTGCGACTAGCACAACCCTTACTGGCTTCGCGTCTCTCGCTAGGCACAGTAATAGCCTCGCGTGGAGAATCACACGCTGGCTTGGAATAATTTTTATACTCGCGTAACTCGCGAGTGTTGGGTATTCTGTAACTAGCACAAACCTTACTGGCTTCGCGTCTCTCGCTAGGCACAGTAATAGCCCCGCGTGGAGAATCACACGCTGGCTTTGAATAATTTTTATACTCGCGTAACTCGCGAGTGTTGGGAATCTTGCGTAACTCGCCAGTATTATCAGCCTCGCGTGGAAAATCACATGCTGGCTTTTCCTTGCTTTTAAGGCAAGTTGTGTCTTCGCGTTTAACGCGGTAGAGATTGGTCTCGCAGGTAGCGCGAGCCAATTTGCGAGGGACCATAGCCTCGCGTCCTCTAGAGTTAGCTCCGCGTCCAAGGCGGGCTTTGAGGGCTCTACGCCTCGCTCTCCGGTTCCTGTTCCGGAGTTGGGACCTGGTCAGTCCAGTTCCCATGTCTTCTTCGACAATCGGAAGCTCTTCCTTGGTTAGGATTTCTTGTGTGGACTCCGGCGTTATAACCGTAGTCTCCAAGGATCCCCGTCTCTCGGTGGATACCTTTCTACCCGTCACTCGGGCATTGGAGTACATACGGCGATAGTGCCGTGTCTCATCCAAGTCACCTGATCCGGAGGAGAGGAACTCCTCGTACTTCTGCTGGTCGATTTCAATGACCAGCGTGTCTACTTCGGATCCGATCAAATCAACGTCCGATTGCGCCACAATCTCTTCATCAGTGAAAGAGATGGCTCCCACTGTGGTCGCCAGTTTGTTCGTCGCAAAAGTTTCTTCGCTTCCTCCCATTGAATTAACTTAAACTACAATGAAAGTGAACAAGATATATAAAGAGAACAAACGAGAGGATTTTATATTTCAATCTCTCTCTTTTATAATATTTTGTGGGATCTGTGGCGATGGGATCTGTCAAGCAGTTCCTTTGGACGATCGGTACGTTGAAATCTTCTCTCTTGAAGATATCGGCCGAAATAGACGATCTTCTCTGGTTTTGATTTGTTCAAGGCTCTCTCGCGTAACTCGAACTTCTCAAGAACTCCAGAAAGAAGATGGTGATTTTCTCTGATCTTCACGAACTCAAGGCTCTGTGCGTAACTTGAATTCTCCAAGATTTCAGAAGATGATCGGCAAAGGCTTCAAGGCTCTCTCGCGTACTTGAATTGCCAAAGGATCGATAGGAGGCTTCCGATGCCGAAAAGAAGAAGAAGACCACTAGGGTTTCACCAAGAAGGTATTTATAGCCCCAGATTAATGCAAGAGTTTCTATCTAAATAGAACTCGCATTCATCAAGGATTCCAATCAAATATCTTAGTTTTGAGGGAATTCTGATTAGACTTGATTCGGGTATTTGGATAAGCCCAGAATCATAATCTCAATCAATTTGAGATTCTGGTTATCTGCTTACGCGGAGCTTTAATCGCATCAAAACGCGACGCTAAATAATTAAAACGCAGAGCTAACGCGGAGTTATTGATCATCTCCGCGCTTTACTCAAACGCGAGGCTAATACAAGCCAGACTGCGGAATCAACGCGGAGCTATTAAACATCTCCACGTTTTATTCAAACGCAGGGTTAATATAACTAAACGCGGGGCTATTGAACTAGCTCCGCGTTCTGTTGTGGAAAATCCTTTTAACTTAGAAATTTTCACTGCCAACAGGAGCGCTAATGTAGCAGCGAGGGACGCCAAGGCGTCAGCATATGCATTCTCGTGCCGTGGCACATAGTCAATATAAAATTCTTCGAAAGAGTCGGCAAGTTTGATTGTTGCCTTGTGGTAGGGTACGAGATGCTCATGTTTAACCTCGTATTCTCCTCTTACTTGATTTACTATGAGCTTGGAATCCCCATAGGCCTCTAAATGTCGGACCCCCAGCTGTTGGGCAATTCGCAATCCCGTTAATAATGCATTGTACTCGGATACATTATTAGAACATGGTTGAGTTAATGAATATCCTCGGGGGATCACATGGTTTTGCGGGGATATTAGAACCACCCCCACTCCAGCAGAGTTCTTTCTCGCTGCTCCATCAAAGAACAGCTGCCAAATCGGTTCTTTAGAGACCATATTGGCTTCCACTATCTCATCTGAAATATCCTCATAAAGTTTCAAGGATTGCGGGACACGATGCTCTGCTAAGAAGTCAGCAATTGCTTGTCCCTTAATCGCCTTTTGTGGTATAAATCGCATGTCATATTGCGATATGAGGATTGACCAATTGGCTAACTTGCAATTGAGCGACCCAGACTTGGTCATGAGCACTCTCAGCGGATTTACCCGAGAAATCACATGGATTGTTTGGCCTACTAAGTAATGTCGCATTTTCTGAACTGCGAATACCAGGGCCAAGCATTCCTTCTCTACTGGAGTATACCGATGTTCGGCACCTACCATAGTTCTACTAAGATAGTAAACAGCTTGCTCATGGCCGGAGTCATTAGTTTGGGCTAACAAGGCACCAAGTGAATGGTCCATTGCCCGAACGTATATTAAGAATGGTTTTCCCGATATAGGGGCTACCAATACCGGAGGCTTTGTGAGGTACTTCTTGAGATCTTCGAAGGCTTGTTGACAAGCTTCATCCCAAACGAACGACACCCCTTTCTTCGTTAGCCTGGTAAAAGGTTGGCACCGCCCTGAAAGATTGGCGATAAATCTCCGGATATATGCTAGTCTCCCTTGTAATCCACGAAGTTCTTTAAGGTTTCTTGGTGGCTGCATCTTTTGAATTGCTTTTACCTTTTCAGGGTCTAAATAAATACCCTTTGATGTAACAACGAAACCAAGGAATTTGCCACTAGAAACACCAAGAAAGGACTTAGTTGGATTCATTTTTAATTGGTGTTTTCTCATAATATCAAACACCGCTTTCAGATCCCGGAGATGATCGTCTTTATTACGACTCTTGACAGCCAAGTCATCCACATAACACTCTACCGTTTTACGGAGATGCTCGCTGAAAATTGTGCTCATAGCACGCTGGTAAGTTGCACCTGCATTCTTCAGACCGAATGGCATGACCGTATAACAGTACACGCCTAACGGTGTCCTGAATGCAGTATGTTTCTTGTCTTCCGGACACATTTTGATTTGATTGTATCCGGAGAATCCATCCATGAAAGACATTCTTTCAAATCCGCAGGTGTTGTCAATCATGACATCCGCTATTGGAAGTGGAAATTCATCTTTAGGACATGCTGCATTGAGATCTCGAAAATCGATGCAGATTCGGATTTTTCCATTCTTTTTGGGAACTGGAACGATATTCGCTACCCAATCAGGATGTTGTTCTTCTCGTACGAAGCCAGATTGTATAAGCTTCTTTACCTCATCTTCGATTGATTCCATCAGTTCTGGACGGAATCTTCTCTGTTGTTGTTTTACTGGTTTCGTATCTGGCTTAATATTGAGTCGATGCACAGCAACTTGAGGATCTAAACCCGGCATGTCTTCATAATTCCAAGCAAAGACATCTATGTATTCTTGAACGAGAGTCACCAGGTCGTCTCTTTCATTAGGAGGTAAACTCTCGCTTATAAATATGGGTTTAGGATTGGTTTCATCTCCCATATTTATTTGGACCACCTTATCCTTCGTAGGAGGTTCACGTTGCTCAAAGCGCATGTTCCATTGGGCATCAAGATGCTTTACTAATGCTTCATCTTCTATAAGGGTCAGTTCATCGTTTTCATCTGGGGTTGGACTGATAGATGTCATGTTTACCGTCATCTCTCTGAATAATATACCCAGGTTGATATCCGAATCCCAATCGGACCACATTCTGGCAAATCATATCTTCGATATCCGAAGGATCGGGTGTTATGAAGTATCCCAACCCCCTGCCAGTTTTGTGATAATAGTCCGGTTCTTTTCCTTTGGGTACGAATGAGGGAAGCGGATCCCGACGTCCCTTACCAAAGTTTAATCCGGGTTTATTGATAAAATCATATCCCATTTTTGTCATCATCCGGAATGACTTTAGTCCATAATGATAGAATTGAGGGGCTTCCTGAGCCTCACTCTCACTATCACTGGATGAGGCTATATGTGATTTAATTCTTCCAAAAAGAATAGGTTTTTGATCTGGTCGATGGGCCGGTGCTTCGAACACCGCCCCATCTGCATTTTCGATGTTTGGTTGTACCATCATTGATGATCTAATAGGCATGTGCATGGTTGCTAAAGTCTCAAATCTTGAGAGATTATCTTCATCCGTGCTAGTAGCCGAAGTTAAAGAATCAGTAAGAACACCAGGCAAATAAGCAAAGTTCAGATTCTCATTTATTTCCCACTCGCCTTCATCACTGGCGGTGCCATTTACATCCAAATCATCAAGATTAATTACAAGAGGTTCAAAGCCTTCATTGGCAATAAACACTCCTGACTCAGTATCCGCTTCATTCCCACTATCACATTCATCGTGTAGTGGGGGGTCGACCTCAGCACTTTCAGCATACAGAAGGGCGTCTACGAAGTAGTTTTCAACACCCTTGAATGGCTGTTTGTCAGCAATCAAAGTATGCACTTCTCCGTCTTCATCCACGTACTTCATGCATTGGTGCAGGGTGGATGGGACGATCATAGTAGTATGAATCCATGGTCGTCCTAAGAGAATGTTATAAGAAGTGTCTGCTTCGATCACGTAACAGGTCACCTCGCTTTTAAGATCTCCGATCTGACATCTGAGCCTGATCTTTCCCAGAGGGTGACTGCCATTGGCATTGAAGCCAAAAATGGCGGTATTAGTTGGAGTCAGTTTGTAGGGAGGGATCCCAAGAAACTGCATAAGCCTCCGTGGCACAATGCTCAAGGCAGAACCCGGATCAATCTGAATTCGACCGATTTCCGCTGAGCCAATATACCCGGTATAGTATAGAGGCCTGTTGTGCTTAATATTCTTCAGCTGCATGTCCTCTGGTGTAAAAGTGATATAAGGGGCGTGCCTCGACACTGAGTTGCAGTGCGGGCATGCCTCCTCAACCTCCTCCGGGAGATGGGCTAAGAAAGCTTCAGATTCCGCTAGGGCTTCTCTTAGCGCATCTCTTGTAGACTTGGACAGGCGTAATAACTCATACAGAGTTATTCTTGCAGGTATATTCGCCAACTGTGCCATGACATCAAACTGAAAAGAGGAACTTTGCTCTTCAGAGACATCTTTTCGTAGTGCTCGGTTGTATCTGAGCTCCTTTTGTTTTTCCTTGTCGGTAATTTGCTTGGTAGTTCCTTCATTAGTCTCCTTGGTTGGCTTAGAGGGGCCAGCTTCTGTGTTTGAGAGATCCTTCAAGTAGTGTTTTCCAGATCTGGTTCCGGAAGGTGGTGCAGGTTCATTCTCCACCGCCAGAGCTGTCGCCTCCGATTCAGAATCTGTCAACAGCGGAATGTCATCTGCATCCTTCTCAATGGTTGCTGAGACGGCATTGCACATGCGCTTATTTCCTCTTGTTTCAGTTTTCTTTCTGGTCCTGACGGTTATCCATTGTTCATCTTCAAGAATGTCTGGATGCACCCAAAGGACCTCCTGCTTTTCTGTTGTGAAAGGGACTAACCCTTTCTTCTGCTGATTATGGGGGTCTAAATTAACCACACTGAGCTCACTTTTTGGAATAGGTGTGAGCCCAGATGGTACTTCTAGACCACCCACTGTAAATGTAGTCGAGTTAGCTGTCACCCTTTTTTGTTCAGCTTTGAGCTGAACTGCTCCAGCATCAATTAGTATCTGAATCTTGTCTTTCAAAATGAAACAGTTTTTAGTTGGGTGACCTACGATCCTATGGTATAAGCAGTAATTCGGATCATTGGTCTTTCCAACCTCTTCAGGCCTCTTGCTCTCTGGCAACTTGAGCATGTTGCGCTTAGTGAGCAAATTGAACATGGTAACAGTATGTTCATCCTTGAATGAATACTGTTTTTGTGGTCTGGGTGAACCTGCTGTGTTGCTTTTAGCCGGCCTTTGTTTTGGCTTGGATGTATTCTCC
Organism: Dracaena cambodiana; assembly: GCA_036321105.1. NCBI lineage: Eukaryota > Viridiplantae > Streptophyta > Magnoliopsida > Asparagales > Asparagaceae > Dracaena > Dracaena cambodiana. The sequence continues at coordinate 41,479,061 of JAYEPQ010000003.1, forward strand.
ACCGCTATTATATCTTTCCCTCTGGAACGGGGGAAATGAGATGTTGGTTTGTTGGAGGCGACTCTTCTCGTAGATTGCTGTTGCTCTTCAAGGCGCCGGAGTATGTCTTCGGCCTGCTCACCTTGCTTGAGTAAGTCTCTCCAAGATTTGGATTCAACCGAACCCATCTTGACTAAGATGTCAGTCAATAAGTTATGTCTGCAAGTCTCCACGAGGGTCTCCTGTGTCATGCCATGCGGACACCGCATGGAAAGCTCTCGAAACTGCTCTACAAAAGCTTTTACTGTCTCACCCTCTCCCTGCTTTGCTGCTAGCAAGGATGGTACCGAGACTTCAGTATCGTCTTCGAAAAATCGGGCTAAGAACTCACGTTCTACATCGGCCCATGATTTAATCGTTCCTTGGGGTAGTTGCATAAACCAGGTAAATGCGGGTCCTTGTAAGGTACTCGCAAATATCTTGGTCAATGTTGGATCATGCCCCATTAAATACCCTGTCTGTGACAGGAAGTAGAAGATGTGTTGCTGCGGAGAGCCTTTCCCGTCAAACGATTGCAGGGTTAATGGTTTGTAGTTTGCAGGGTAGGGTGTAGTCTCCCATTCTATAGGGTAGGGACACACTATCCCCACTTCCTGTAACTTTTTCCGGTGAAGAAGAGCCTGTAGCTGGTTTTCCATCTTCTCCATTTTCTCCACCTGAGGATTAATAACCACTTTTACCCTTTCTTTTTCTCCTAACTGAGAAGGCACTTCTTCGTAGTCATCTTCGCTATCTTCCTCTATGCGGACATGTTGTTCTTCTTCATGCCGTTTAGCGGATGACGAGGACTGGCCCTTCTTCGTTTGGGCCAGCAACTGAGTTAAGAGTTGTTTCATCTCTTCCATGGTTTCTTCTTGCTGTTTGAGACGTTGTTCTTGTCTTTCCAGCCTTCTAGAAACCTCTTCTGGAAGATCGGCCATGTTTACTGCAGCCTCTGATCCTCTGTTCGAATCAGAGTAAGACGAAGATACAACAGCAGAATATCTGTCTTCCTCTTCATCAGATCCTCCAGCCAATTTCTTATAATTTAGTGGTATGGCGACTCCTCTCCTAACCCGAGTGTGTCGAAACACGCCCTCTGACTCAATGGACACCCCCTTTAATTTTGAAGTAAACTCTTTGTCTGAGGAGTCGCTTTCGGCAATCTTCTTGCCTTTACCAACCATATAGGATGAAACGGCAGGCAGATCATCCCCAGGGCGCATCTTTTTTACTATCCTTCTTCTCTTTGGCTCCGTAATCCGCTCAAAAACGGATGGTCCTGACTTACATTTGCAGTTTGACAAAACGGCTGAGATCAACCGTTCACAATGACAGTGAGAAGTGGATTGGGATGTGCTCCTCTTTTGAGTAAGATACTCTCTCAAGTCTTGAGACATGTTCCCATTTAAATTTACACTTTGACGCCTCTTGCGTCGCAAGTTCTGCTCATAATATTGGTTGGTTTGTAATATCCCAGGGCTGAGAATTTCTTCAGTATCAACACAATCTTTTTTATGAAATCTTCTATAGTGTGTGCTGGCTTGCACAGTTGCGCGGGCCCCGCACGCATCTGACTTATTCTTCGGAATATGTTCATCCGAAGAGGAATTTGGTGAACGCACGAGCACATCTTTATATTTGTCTACAGAGGAGTGGGATGGTACCCCTGAGAGAGTAACCAAAAAGTTAGGTGTGCGCTCTGTGCCTACTGCGCATGTGCCCGAATAGACATCAGAACCAACCCCTGATTTTTCTTGCGGAGTGCAACCTGCGGGTTGTAACTTGCGGTGTGCAACCCGCGGTTGGAATCGCGGGTTTGCACCCGCGGTTGGAACCGCGGGGTTGCACTCGCGGGGTGCAACCCGCGGTTGGAACCGCGGGTTTGCCCCCGCGGTTGCAACCGCGGGGTTGCCCCCGCGGGTTGCAACCCGCGGTTGGAACCGCGGGTTTGCACCCGCGGTTGCAACCGCGGGGTTGCCCCTGCGGGGTGCAACCCGCGGTTGGAACCGTGGATTCACCCGCGGTTGCCACTCCGGGGTTGCCCCCATGCGGTGCAACCGGCATTTCTGCCTGTCGATTTCCATTTTTGGAATTTTTCTTCTCTGATGTTGTTTCCTGATCTGGATTTTCTGACAGCAATTTTTCAGAGGCACTGTTGAGGCGGGCCCGCTGGGCCTTACGCCTCAGGTTTCTTTTCTGAGAGCGGGTGAGAGTTTGATTCAATTTAGGAGTAGGCGATGACGCCACATATTTTCTGACAGAGTCAGTCTTAGTGGGCGATGACGCCACATATTTCCTGACAGAGTCAGTTTCAGCGGGCGATGACGCCACATATTTCTTGATAGGCAATGACGCCTTTTTCTTTTCGGTGGGCGATGACGCCTCACCTTTATTCATCATAGCCCGGCGATGACGCCTGGGCTCCGAATCGGAGGAAGAGAGAAATTCCTCGTATTTTTGCTGATCGACTTCTACAATCAGCGTTTCGACAACAGATCCGATGGGTAGCAAGTCGGACTGCGCCACAACATTCTCTGTAGTGAACAGAGAGGCTCCCACTATGGTCGCCAGTTTTTGTACGCCCGAAAATTGCATCTTTGATTCCATTGAAAAATTGATGAATTACAATGAGAATTTAGATTACAAAAAGAAAATAGGAGTCACAAGAACGGGAATATTGGTGGATTCCCTTTTTTAAGTGGGTACGGGTGGCGGTGGAGTCTTGTTGCTTCCTCCGTTGACTATCCAACTTGGAAGGGGATCTGTGAAGAAAACCCGCTCTTTCTGATCTCTCTCAACCCTCTGTGAAGAATCGCTCTGCCAGCTCCAAAGAAAAAGTCCCCCTTCTCTCGAGTCCAATCCTGTATTTTATAGACTGAGAGAACTTGAAATCCGGATCGATTCGCTCCTGAAAAATCGGATCACGGAATATCAGCAAAGGAAACAAAACAAAAATACGGAAAATAACCCGCGGGTTGGCACCTGCGGGATCGCTCCCGCGGGTGCCAACCCGCGGGAGCTCCCGCGGGATGCACCCAGCGCCCGCGGGAGCTCCCGCGGGTTGCAACCCGCGGGAGATCCTGCAGGAAGCAACCCGCGGGATGTCCCGCGGGTTGCAACCCGCGGGATGTCCCGCGGGTTGCATCCCGCGGGTTGCAACCCGCGGGATTCTCCTGCGGGTAGCAACCCGCGGGAGCTCTCCCGGGTTGCACTCTCGGGTTCTCCCATCGTGGTTTCCATATAATTTTATTTTATTTTATTTTATTTTATTTAATTTTATTTAATTATTTTATTGTCTACATCACTGTCATTATCATAAGAATCTTTTACAAGTTTCTTGTATTTTCGAGGAGCGACAACGCTTGATTTGAGCCAGGTGAAATGATGAGGTTCTTCATCATCTGCATCTGACTCATATTCTTTCTCCATAATCTTTTTGCCTTTACCGACCATATTTGAGGTCACTGTGTTTAATTTTTTTCTTTAATTTTGTATCTCAGATTATTCTTTCTTCTCTTTGGAGTACCTTGACGAGACTCAGTTATTCTGTTAAATATAGACCCTCTCTTCTTAGTACAAAACAAATTATCTAATACAGCAGATATGGCTGTTATGAGCTGCTCACAATGACATGTTGAGTGTGGCTGAGCTTGAGTCATATTTCTCATTTTTGTCAAGTAATTTCTGAGATTGGTGACCTTGGATGACGATGAATCGTGGGGGCCACCTGGTTGTTGAGAGGGTCCAGGGGCCCACTGAACCTTCTTGGAATCATTAGAGTCAAGTCCTGATCCAATAGTGTGATTATCAAACATGATTCTATATTCAGGTTGATTTACGTGGAGCTGAGAACTAACTTCGCGTTCTGGCACGCGGAGCTGAGAATTAGCTTCGCATTTTGTGTCGCGGGGCTGGGAGCTAGTTTCGCATTTTGCTACGCTAGCCTCGCGTTTTACGCTGATTTGGCGTTCCTTCAGAAGTTTATCTTCTGGAACCTTAGCCCCGCGTGGAAGAAAATTCTTGCACGCTTGCTTACTCTTGCGATTAACGCAAGTCACAACTTCACGTTTAGTGCGATTTTTACGATTAACGATAATTTGCCAGTCATCTTTGCGATTTACGCGGAGCTGAGGAATCTTGCATTTATCGTAAGTATTACTGGCTTCTCATTTATTGCTAAGCTCAGTATTAGTCTCGCGTGGAGAATCACACGCTGGCTGTAAGGAAATTTTATCCTCACATTTATCGCGAGTGTCAAAAATCTTGCATTTATCGCAAGTTGTGATAGCTTTGCATTCATCGCTAAGCCCAATAATAGCCTCGCGTGGAGAATCGCACGCTGGCTTTAAGGAAATTTTATCCTCGCATTTATCGCGAGTGTCAAAAATCTTGCGTTTATCGCAAGTTGAACTGGCTTCGCGTTTATCGCTAAGTCCAGTAATAGTCTTGCGTGGAGAATCACACGCTGGCTTTAGGGAAGTTTTATCCTCGCGTTTATCGCGAGTGTCAAAAATCTTGCATTTATCGCAAGTTGTACTGGCTTCGCGTTTATCGCTAAGTCTAGTAATAGCCTCACGTGGAGAATCACAAGCTGGTTTTAGGGAAGTTTTATCCTCGCGTTTATTACGAGTGTCAGAAATTTTGCGATTAACACAAATCTTACTGGCTTCGCGTTTATCGCTAAGCCCAGTAATAGCCTTGCGTGGAGAATCACACGCTGGCTTGTCCTTGCGATTAACGCAAGTTGTAGTTTCGCGTTTAACGTGATACTGGCTGGTCTTGTGGCTAACGTGAGCCAGTTTGCAAGGGATCATAGCCTCGTGTTCAATGAAGTTAGCCTCGCTTTCAATGCGGGCTTTGAGGGCCTTTCGCCTACCTTTCCGATTTCTATTTCGGAGTTGGGTTCTAGTCAATCCAGTTCCCATGCCTTCTTCGGCAGTAGAGAGGCCATCCTCTGCTAGGATTTCCTACCCAAATAACGACTCCATAGTCCCGATCTCTAAGGATCCCCGTTTCTCGGTGGATACATTTTTACCCGTTCCTTGGGTATTGGAGCGCACGTGACGATAGTGTCGCGTTTCATTCAATTTACCTGATTCAGAGGAGAGATACTCCTCATACTTCTGCTGGTCGATTTCAATGACAAGCATATCTACGTCGGATCCGATCATCTCGACGTCAGATTGCACCACAATCTCTTCTTTGGTGAAAGAGATGTCTCCCACTGTTGTCACCAGTTTGTTCGCAGCAGAAATTCTTTTCCTTCCTTCCATTAAAATAACTTGATTTACAACAAAAGAGAACAAAAGAAAAGAAAGAACAAACGAGAGGATTTATATCTTAATCGTTTTTTTTTACAATATGATGTGGGATCTGTGTGGCGATGGGATCTGTCAAGCAGCTCCTTTGGACGATCTGACGTCGAACTCTTCTCTTGAAGATGGCAGCTGACTATAGATGATCTTCTCTAGTCTTGATTCGTTCAAGGCTCTATGCGTAACTCGAACTTCTCCAAAACTCCAGAAAAAGACCTCAGATGCCGAAAAAAAGACCCCTAGGGCTTCCCCAAGAGGATATTTATAACCTTAGGATCATATGAGAGTTTCTATCTAAATAGAATTTGTACTCATCAAGGATTCCAATCAAATATCTTAGTTTTGATTTAAAATATCTTGATTTAGAGTTCTGATCGGACTTAATTTGAATACTTGGATAAGCCCAAATTATAATCTCAATCAATTTGAGATTCTGGTTATCTGCTTACGCGGAGCTAATCGCATTAAAACGCGGAGCTAAGAAACCAGAACGCGGAGTTATTGATGAGCTCCGCGTTTTTCTCAAACGCGAGGTTAATATAGCCAAACGCGGAGCTACTGAGTTAGCTCCACGTTCTATTGTGGAAAACTCTATTTACTTAGAAATTTTCACTGCCAACATACCTCTGCTTGTCATCCAATAAGCACGTTAATATCATACCTTTATTTATCCTCTAAAAAGCATGTTAACATTATACCTCTACTCATCTTTCATAAGACATGTTAACAATTATCTTTCATCTATCATGCACTTAGGCTCTGAACAAGACATCAAAAATATTTTTGCATGCAGACAACAAATTTTTTTTTGAAGCAAAGTTACAAATGAAAATCTGGCTGGGCCGCAAAGTACAATAGTCGGCATCAAGAAAATTCACTAGAAGCAATTTCTGATGCATCTGAGAGGTTTAACAGTATACTTCCAACAACAAAACAACTGAAAGATAGTGATTTCAAAATATAGTTCACAACATACCATAAAAATCACGTTGCATAATGAAGACTACAGAGCCAAATCAAAGAGTCCAAATTATTTCGAAATTCATTACAAATCAATACAGAATTTCGAAAATATTGGAGGGGGTTATGTAGATATAATAAAAAAGAGAAGAAAGAAGTTTAAAAAAAATATTTGGGGGATAAATCCGCTGGTTGCCACCCTCGGGAATAATTCCCACGGGTGAGCACCCGCGGGAATTTCCCGCGGATGGGCACCCGCGGGAGCTTCCTGGTGGTGCCACCCATGGGAGTTCCCCGCGGGTGCCACCCGTGGGAGCTTCACGCGGGTTGCAACTTGCGGGAGCTTCCCGTGGGTTGCAACTGGTGGGATGCCTTCCGCTTCCGTTCCGTACTTCGGTTGCGTGGTGATCCAAATTTTTAGGGCTTAATTGCATGGATTTAACCCGGATTCAAGGGAAGAATTTGAGCCGGATTTGAAGCGAATCCCATCTTTAAAAGGGGAAATTCCCAGAGTTCAGGGGGGATTTTTTCAGAGACAGGAGTCCAAAATGGAGAGATCTACGTTTTCTCCGCAGTCCAGAACAGGAGTTTCAGAGATCAAATTTCATCCCAATCTAGATCGGATCGTCAATGGAGTGCAGAATCAAGACTCCACCGATGCCAGAATCCATAAAAATAAACGGGAATTAAAATCAATCGATCCCCATTCTTGTAATATCGATTTTCTAGTTGTATTTTTTATTTTATTGCTGTAATTCCAAAGTAAATTGGCAATATAAAGAAAGACGCAATTTTTCAGGCATACACTGAGGCTTGAAGATTTTATTGTTCAGCTTTTGATATGTCGCCCCTGTGTTCTTGAGACCGAAGGTAATGCGGTAATAGTGTGTGCCTTGATCAGTGATAAAGGAGATCTTTGCTTGTCTTCTTCCACCATCATAGTTAGATTATAGCATGAAAAGATGTCCATAACTTAGTAGCTGACATCCTGATGCAGAATTTATGAGTTAGTTAATGCGGGAAAGAGAAAACCAATCCTGAGGAAAAGCTTTGTTGAGATCAAAGTAGTTCACACACATCCTCCCGCTGGGTTTCTTCACCAGCAACATGTTTGTCACCACTCAAAATAATTTACCTCCCGAATAAAACTTGCAACGAGTAACTTGTCAACCTCCACTGTTGCCACCTTCTTCTTCTCGGATCCAATATTCCAGTTCTTCATCCTGAATATATATATATATATAAACGGAAAATTCACCAGCAATGAAGGAAGTTCCTTCACTGTCATTTAGGTGGCCCAATACAATTATTACACGTTGCGCCACTCGAAAGACGGTTAAGAGAGTTCTTATATTTGTTACCTTAAGTGGTGCTATCTGTAATAATTGTATTGGGTCACCTAAGCGGCGGTGAAGGAACTCCCTTCACTGCCGGTAAATTTCCCATTTTCTCATATATATATATATATATATATATATATATATATATATATATATATATATATATATATAGTCAACACAATTATATACATAGCACCACTTAAGATAGCAAATAAAAAAACTCTCTTAACCGTTTTTTGAGTGGTGTCATGTGTAATAATTGTATTGGGCTATATATACACATACACACGAGATTTTACTTTCTCAAGCAATCAAAATTAGACCCCCTTATTCTTCCTCAAAAACTTCTTTACGACAACTTTATTTCTCTAAGTTTCTCGATTGAGCATACTTATCACTAGAGGAGACTTTAGATGGATTACTATTTGAATTTCTAATTTATTAAACTTCTACTAGTTTCCTTTTCTTCTTCTCTAAATAGGACACATTTTCTTCTTCTCCAAGTTTCATATATCGATATAAACAACATAATATCTTCTTTTGCAATAATTCTCTTTTTTTAATATTTAATAAAAAAAATTTCAGTTTTCATTCAAGTTGAGAAGATATTAATACCAAGACGAACTATTACGCATAAAAGATTAATTAAAACTAATAAGTATTTTGTAGTTGGGATATGATGATCTATGAGAAAATTCGCGAAAAATTTATAATTATGATTTGTGGTTCAACATATTCTAGCTGTAACTTTCTAAAGATCGATAGCTTCTCCTACATGCTAAAACTTTCTTGCAGTAGCAGTTTGCTACTTTATTTCCCTCGAAAACTACTATGCTGTTAATACCAACCAAACGTATTGAAGAGAAGCTCAAATCAAGAAATATGAAATAACAAATATAATTTTTTTTAAATCATTACGATACATAGAAATAACCAATATCATGACTATCGACAAACCAGTAATCTTAGATATATTATCTGTACATGATAGAAGGAGAGTAATTATTGGGATACCACAATCGTGGCATGTACTCAACAATTTGTTTACGCTCAGATTCATCATCGTCTTCATCCTCATCAGAGTCGCCATTCACTTTATTCATACTGATTATATCTGCATGACCAACTTTCTTTCTCAAATTTCTCACTAACTTGACAGGATCAATGCTCTCTCCAACCACCACCAAACGATCCTTGTCCCCTCCTGCTATTGCAACTGACTCAACACCTACAATGAGAAAGACAAATAAATAAATAAAACAACATGTTCCACGTAACATTTATTTTGTATTATGTGCTGTGATATATATGATTATTTATAATATAAACGTCATATATAAATATATATATATATATATATACCTTGCGAAGATGCTAATGTCATGGCCTTCTTCCGATCTTTGTCGCAGGTCATCTGGACCTTGATTACCATCTTCTGCTGCAGAAGTAACATATTCGGAGGCTATATTTAGTATTTATAATGCCAATGACGAAATATTTGAGTACATAAAATGAAGCTCTCGATTATATATGTAGCTCCGCAGGCACTTACGAAAACTACAAACTGAAGATGAATGCATGTGTACTTTATTCTAAAAACTGTATAATTTTGCATGCAATCTTTTGTAGCAAAGAGTATCAACATAACTAGCGTAATAAAACTTATTTTTCCAAGTTGTGTCTAAATCATTCTTATGATTTAAACAAGCAAAACTTGTGATATACCTTCATTTTTTTTTTTTTTGGAGTTGCTGATGCTAGCAATTAAACTTGATCGATGGACTGAAAGCTGAATAATATACCAATTTGATCAGAAGAGTAGTGTGAAGGATGGATGTCGATGGTTAGACGGTTCTTTTATAAGGAGCTATGGATGCTTCCGATAGGAAAAAACTGAGAACATTCATAAATTAGACTTTTTGCGCAACTAACAACGAGTTTAATTAATCATAAGTAAACTTATTTATTAAATTAAAATGGAGTGTTATTGATGAATGGTGACGTTAATTATGTTGTTGCTGGTAGGTGACTACCGCGTAACTGGTCTTGAGAAGCGACTTGCAAGCTAAGTTTAGAAGGATTCGAACCCTCGGAAGTAATAACGTTTACAAGCAAGTCTAGTATTAATTAAGTTGACTATGGGTCTTATCTAACCTTCGGGGAAAAAAAAAAAATTTAAAATATATGGGTCTTATTATTATTATTTTTTTTGGATTTTTACATATCAATCCCTTACTTCTTTAAAAATTGAATATCGATTCTTCAAAACTTCATATTTTGATTTTAGTCCCTAAAATATTTAAGTAACACTGTTTTAGTTTTCCTGGGACACTTCCGTTAGCCAAATTAATTTTTTGGCTCTTTATACTTGTTATACCCCTGGAAAGGGAGAGAAAAGTTAATTATTTTCCTCTCTTCTCTCTTTCCCTCTTCCTCCTCTCTTCCTCTCTTCTTGGTCAGGTTTCTCTCTCCAACCTCCTCTCTTACTCTTTTCTTGGTTGGATTTCTCTTTCCATACTCAACCTCTTTTTCTTTTCTTGGTTGGATTCTTCTCTCCATCCTCAACCTCTCTCTCTCTTCTTAGTTGGGTTTTCCTTTTTAGGATGAGGGTGAATGTATTGGAATTTCTTGGATTGTAGTTAGGATTAGTGGGATTGAGGTAGTAGGAGAGCTTGAGTAAGGGGAGGGAGAAGAATATGGTGAGGAGGTGGAAGGAGAGATTTAAGAACCATCATTTAACCTTTCAAACTAAGTTACGGGCTTTTTGGTCATTTTACTAATATATAAAAATAAAAAAAAGAAGCTGTATCTATTTTGACGAAATAAGTAACGAAGAGACTAAAACAGTGTAATTTAAATGTTTTGGGAGACTAAAATCAAAATATGAAGTTTTGAGTGATCGATATTCAATTTTTAAAGAATTAAAGGATTAAGATGTAAAATTCCTTTTTTTTAAGGGAAATTCTAAATGCGCCCTATCTTTTGTTTTAGTGAGCCCCAGTCCCTATAAAAGAAATATTTGCAAGTTTATCATTTTTATTTTTGAACAAAATAGCCCTTACCCCTTTCTAAGTGAGTCCCATTCCCTTCATTTCGTAAATGCTTTTTTCTTAGTGAGCCTCAAACCTTTCAACTCCCTTCTGAAACATGCATGAGTGAAGTCCAAAAAAAAAAAAGGAAGGATCCTCCAAACCCTAAATCCCATCCCAAATTTGATTCTCATTAATTGCATGAGATTACTAGGACTTGTTTAAGTTTTTACGTTTTTTTTTTAAATCAGGTGTGGATATCTCTCTGTTTGCGAGTTGAGGAGAGATTGCAGAATATGGATAATAAGGTTACAAAATTTGCAAAATGGATTAATCTCCGTATTTAAAGGTATGTTTAAAACATTTTTGGACTCAATATTAAGCACAATTTGAATGATGAATTAACAACATGATATTTAGAGATTTTAATTATATTTAGAGTAGATGCGCATTCTGTGTGGTTGTCGGGATGAAAACACTAGTCGGAGAGCACACACCGACCTATTCAACAACTGGCCGGGTCGAATTTCTCGACCAGCGATTGTATTTGGTCGGGGTTGAGATCCCAACCTGCTTTTATTTACGATTTTAGATATAGTTTGGTTGACAGGGTTAGGATTTATTGTAGACTAACTTACAATAAAATGTGACATATCCACTGAACTTTTAAATTTTTTTGCGTTATTTAAGGTTCAAGCATCTACAGAAAGCAGTCGAGTTAAGTCTGTAGATGGTGATGTTGATTACAGTTTGAATCTCAGTATTTATCATATATGTATAAGATAATTAGGTTTGTGCCTGAAGATTGGTGTACTATGTTAGATGTTTTAATTGATGAATTATACGTACAGATTTTTGAAAGTTGAGATGAACTATGTCAATGGGTTGGAGATGCAGGTAGGAAGCTTGGGTTCGTGATTATGATTGCAAAATCAGACAGTGGTGGTTGCAGAAGGCGGTTGGTTTTTTTTGTTGTCAACGTGGTGAGAAGACAATATTCAAGAAAACAGGTAATGATGATGGTTTCAGGGTATGTAAAAAGTGTGGATGTCCTTTCAGATTGATAGATAACCCGTTGAGTTTGGGGGGATCAAAATAAAGATTGAGAGTTAAGTGCGGTGTGCATAATCACGTGCCTGCTGAATATCTTCAGGGTCACTCTTATGCAGGGAGATTATGAGAGAGTGAGGCATCTATTGTGGTTGAGATGTCAAAGTGCTACGTCCGTCCGAGGGATATATTAACTTCATTGAAGCAAAATATCTCGACAAATGTGTCTACGATGAAAACTATTTATAATGCTCGATACAAACATAGAGTTCTTGAGCAGGGGGGAAGATCTCAGATACAGCACTTGTTATATAAAGTTTTAGAAGCGAATTATATTGAGTGGCATCACAGAAATAAAGTTACTGATTCTGTAACTGATCTTTTCTGGACGCATCCCATCGATATTGAATTGTTATGTGCATTCTTGGAAATTATCATCATGGGTTGCACGTACAAGACAAATATGTACAACTACCCATTGTTGGAGATAGTTGGTGTGACTTCTACTAACATGACATTTGCTATTGTTTTTACCTTCCTTGACTAAGAAAAGGAGAATATGCATGAACGTCGAACAAGCTACGTAGGTTATTTATTAACAATGTGCAACCCAACGTCATTGTCACAGACAGGAATTTAGCACTTGTAAAGGCTATTGAATCCACGTTCCCATCAAGTAGTCTCTTCTATGCAGATAGCATATCAACAAGAATGTATTGACAAACTGTAAAAAGATGTTGTGTTAGAATCCATAATAGAAATAATTTATCAATTGATAAATCCAAAATAAAAATAATTTATCAATTGATAGATCCGAAATAAAAGAAATAATTTTGTATATTCTTGAATCTCCTGATTAATACCATAAGTACAAAATTAAAAGCGGAAGCATACCTGAATCCATTGATGTAGAAATCTTGCGGGAAGAGAACTCTTGCGTTATAGTCTTCCAATTCTAACCATTAGATCCTTCCTTAGAATTCTCTCTGAGAGGATTTTGAGAAATCAGAATAGTCGTGGTAGAATGGGGACCATAACCCTAATTATAAACTGCTAGGACAGTTATAATTTTTACCATAATTACCCTTCTTCCCCTCATAGAAGTAATAATTATCTAATGGTATCTACACAATAATCTCATGACTATTATACCCATTAAGCCAATTAATCAACTATTAATTAGACCACAAAATTTAGACTTGGCTTAATTAAATGATAACACATACATTTTAATTGTCTACATGTGTGGCCCCAAATTATAGATTAATAACAAAAATTAATCTAACAATCTCCTACTGGGCCACATATGTAATCCAATAAAAGTGTTTAACCGTATGAGCTCAAAATTTGCTATCATGTCCTTAGAGTATATCCGAAACAATCTCGTCCATTTACTATGCTGACATAGGATCAAAGCGACCTTTGTTACATCAATTGTTACTAGACCGATCAATGGTCACATATATCAGCACAGCTAAATGACATAGATCAATCATAAGTGCGTAGCATGGAAATTACATGCAATGTGATCTATTCATGCTTATTTCCAACTGGTCCAACTTAATTTTATTGAGATCAATTCTTTAACATAATTTTAACAGAGTGTAATAAGCTGAATACTTTATTTTCTGCAGAACATAATCCAAATGTATAGATAAAATCTAAACATAACATAGAGCAATAAATAATAAATAATACAAACTCCTACTAAATTTGAATATCCTCAAATAAGATAACACCCATATGAGCAGTGTGCTCATGAAAGACCTTGGGTGGTAATCCCTTTGTAAGCGGATCCGCTATCATGGAGTTTGTTCCAATGTGCTCTATGGATATCTGTCCACTCTGTACTCTTTTTTTATAACTAGGAACTTGATATCAATGTGTTTTGACTTTGTGGAGTTTCTGTTATTATTGTAATATAAAACTGCTGATTTATTATCACAAAATATTTTCAGTGGTCTTTCAATACCATACAGAACACGCAACCTAGTGACAAAATTTCGCAGCCATATTCCTTGATTGGATGCCTCATAACATGCTACAAACTCTGCTGCCATGGTGGATGAAGTTATGAGTGTCTGTTTCGCAGACCTCCAAGAAATTGCTCCACCAGCCAATAGATAAATATAGCCTGATGTGGATCTTCTGCTGTCTTGGCATCCAGCAAAATCGGCGTCAGAGTACCCAATGATCTCTAACTGATCTGATCTCCTATATGTAAATATGTACTCTTTTGTTCTCTGTAAATATCTCATAACCCGCTTGGCTGCTTTCCAATGATCCATTCCGGGGTTACTTAGATATCTGCTTAACATGCCAACAATGTACGCAATATCCGGACGCGTACATACCTGAGCATACATTAGACTCCCTACAGCCGAAGCGTAAGGAATCTTATGCATTTCTTGAATTTCTAAATTATTTTTAGGGCATTGACTGAGACTGAATTTGTCTCCTTTAGCGACAGGGGTATCACCTGATTTGCTATTTTGCATGCCATATCTTTGGAGGACTTTATCGATATAGTTTCTTTGTGACAATCCTAGAACACCCCTAGAACGATCTTGGTGTATCTGGATTCCTAAAACAAAGGAGGCGTCACCAAGATCTTTCATCTCAAAATGTTTTGACAAAAAAATCTTGGTGTTGTGCAATATCCTTATATCATTTGTGGCTAGCAATATGTCATCGACATATAAAACCAAGAAAATATACTTACTCCCACTGAATTTGTGATACACACATTCATTCATAAGATTTGCCTCAAAACCATACGAGACAATGATTTGATGAAACTTGAAGTACCACTGACGAGAAGCTTGCTTGAGCCCATAAATAGATTTAGTTAATTTACAAACTATATTCTTTGAGTCTTCCGACACAAAGTTTTCTGGTTGTACCATATAAATTGTTTCGTCAGTATTGCCATTGAGAAACGCTGTCTTAACATTCATCTGATGTAACTCAAGGTCATAATGTGCAACTAGTGCCATGATTATCCTGAAGGAGTCCTTCGTAGAAACTGGAGAGAATGTCTCTTTAAAGTCAATTCCTTCCTTTTGAGTAAAGTTTTTAGCTACAAGACGTGCTTTATACATTTTCACATTACCATTTGAATCCCGTTTGGTTTTAAATATCCATTTACAACCAATGGGTTTCGCACCGCTAGTAATGGGACAAGTTCCCAAACTTTATTATCTTGCATTGATTTGTACTCTTCATTTATGGTTTCAAACCATTTCTGGGAGTCGAAACTTTTCATAGCTTGATGGAAGTTGATTGGATCATCTTCCATCATTCCACTTTCTTCCTCATGTTCCTGAAGATATACGATATAATAGTCCGGAATTGCACTTCTTCTCTCTCTAGTGGATCGCCTTAATTGCGTATTATCTTGAGGTTGTTGAGTTTGTTCTTCAGGAATAATTTCATCATTTGGATTTAAAGGTTGAACAATATTGTCTATTGGTTGAGGATCCAAATTTTCTTCTTGATCAATGATATGTATTGAAACTTGTACATTGTCAAAAGCAGCAGCAGATCCTTCTTCCTCCTTAAAGACAATATTTCTTGCATGATTTCTCCCCCAAAATTCAACATCCTCAAAAAATATTGCAGTTCTCGTCTCAAAAATTGATCCAATAGTAGGATCATAAAATTTAAAACCCCTTGATCGCTCCGCATAGCCAATAAAGTAGCTGCTAACTGTTTTAGAGTCTAATTTCCTTTCATGAGGCTTATAAGGTCTCACTTCAGCTGGACATCCCCAAATATGAAAATGCTTTAGACTGGGCTTTCGACCCATCCAAAACTCATAAGGCGTTTTAGCAGCTGCTTTCGTTGATATCCAATTCAGGATATAACTTGCCGTTTTGATTGCTTCACTCCAGAGTTTTTCTGGTAAAGTAGAATGATTAATCATACTTCTTACCATATCCTTAAGAGTTCGGTTGCGTCTTTCTGCTACACCATTCATGCTAAGTGATCTTGGAATGGTGTATTGAGGGACGATCCCACATTCCTCTAGGTATTTAGCAAACGGTCCTGGACGTTGTTCACCTGATCCGTCATATCTGCCATAGTATTCACCACCACGGTCAGATCTGACGCTCTTTATTCTTTTGTTGAGTTGTAACTCAACTTCTGCTTTAAATGTTTTGAACGCGTCCAATGACTGTGATTTCTCATGTATAAGAAATAGGCAGCCATATCTTGAATAATCGTCTATGAATGTTATAAAGTACTATTGACCATTCCAAGATGTCGTAGGGAATGGTCCACAGATATCTATATGAATTAATTCTAAGACGTCTGTCGTTCTATTGGCACCTAATTTCTTTGTTTTGGTCTGTTTTCCTTTAATACACTCGACACAAATATCAAAATCCGAAAAGTCAAGTGATTCCAAAATCCCATCGGACACAAGTCGCTCAACTCTTGATTTAGAGATGTGACCTAGGCGTTTGCGCCACAATGAGGCCGAATTATCTTGATTCAATTTACGCTTTGTACCTCGTGACTCCATATACAAGGTTTCATTATAGGAAAAAATAGTTTCCAACAAATATAGATTATCATAAACATTAAGTAAACCAGTTCCAACAATATTTGAATTAATAGATAACGTAAATTTATTGTTTCCAAATGAACAACAATAACCTGATTTGTCCAAAACAGAAACTGAAATTAAATTCCGTCTAAAAGACGGTACAATAAAAGAATCTATTAAATCCAAAAAATAACCAGTTTTCAATAATAATCTAAAGTGCCTTATTGCCTCTACTTCTACCGACTGACCGTCTCCGACATAGATACATTTTTCTGCATCACTTGGCTTTCGGTAACTCAGGCAACCCTGCATAGAAACACAAATGTGAGTAGTAGCACCAGAATCTAACCACCATGTGTTTCTAGGTACTGAAACTAAATTAACTTCAGAACAGACTAAAGTAAGAAACGTACCTTTCTTAACACGCCAAGCGGTATACTTGATACATTCCTTCTTAGTGTGTCCAGACTTGCCACAGAAGAAACATGTTGCCTCAGCTTTCTGTTTTTTTTGTTCTGGACCCTTATAAGCAGCAACCTTATTATCCTTATTCTTTCGTTTGCCCTTATCCTTGGAAGTGCTAGCCAGGTGAGCACTTTCGGTCCTTTCTTGCTTCAATCTCTCTTCCTCTTACACACAAAATGAAATGAGCTCATTAAGAGTCAATTTCTCTTTTTGACAGTTATAACTAATCTTAAACTGGTTAAACTGTGCAGGAAGAGAGATGAGAACCAGATATACGAGTAAATCATCAGATAACTCGAGTTTCAGAGCCTTAAGTTTTAAGCAAGATAAGACATCTCCATGATGTACTCCCGAACATTACTCTTGCTTTTATACTGCATTGAAATCAAGCTTGCTAAAAGCGTGCTTGTTTCAGCCTTATCGTTTTTAGGAAAATGTTTCTGAATTTCTGCAAGTAACTCACTGGCATTGGTAATCTCATCAGTTACTACACCCTTAAAAGCTTCTGGAATGCCGCGCTTGATGATCATAAAACTTAGCCTATTTGAACGCTCCCACTTATCCCAATAAATCTCATCATGCTGAGTACTTTTCTCATTGAGTTCATTGGGTTTGGACATTCTCAAGGCTAAGTTTAGATCCATGCAGCCAAAGAGAATCATCATATTCTCTTTCTAGTCCTTAAAATTAGTCACATTTAATATAGGGACATTGCTCATGTTGGCAGATATAGAAGTAGCAGACATAAAAGCTGAATAGAGAACAAAAATATAATAAATCGAATAAGCCATTATGCTCACATAAAACAAGCAATTAAACACCTAATCTTTAATTTAAAAGCAAATTATGACATTTCAAGATACCTAGCACAACATTAATATCAAGTGTTTGGACAGTAATATTAACTGTAAGTGGTACTCTTGTTGTAGTGATCAAATATTGATGATAAGTTATGTCAAGTAAAAAACATATCTTTTGATTGGTTTATTATTCACATTAGGTTACATTTATAATCATCACATATTTATCACCACTGGTGTGCGTGTAATTCAGCCAAATATTAACTTTCCTTTGGGCCAGTCAATATCCGCATGAATCACATACACACAAATATTTAACACTCCAAACAAACTAATCTACACGAGAGATGTCACTTTGGTAATTTCTCGCTTTAATTAGCCTATTTAAAGTGCTATATCAATAATTTAAATATTAATGTCATAAATTTGCAATTAAATTTTTTTTTATGAACAGTAAAATCCGAATTTTATACAACAAAAATATTTTTTTAATGAACAGTAAAATCAAAATTATGTACAGTAAAAAAAAATTTTATATGAATAGTAGAATCTGAATTCTGTACAATTAAAAAAAATTTTAATTATATGAACAGTAAAATCCGAATTCTGTGCAGTAAATTTTTTTTTTTTATGAACAGTAGAATCCGAATTCTATACAATTAATTTTTTTTTTTTATTATATGAGCAGTAAAATCCGAATTCTGTACAGTAAAAAAATTTATTTTTTTTATTATACGAACAGTAAAATCCGAATTATGAACAGTACAAAATTTTAAATTCAATTGATTACTCAAGGGATTAATCAAGGAGTAGGCTCTGATACTAATTGTTAGAATCCGTAATAGAAATAATTTACCAATTGATAAATCCGAAATAAAAATAATTTATCAATTGATAGATCCGAAATAAAAGAAATAATTTTGTATATTCTTGAATCTCCTGATTAATACCATGAGTGCAAAATTAAAAGCGGAAGCATACCTGAACCCATTAATGTAGAAATCTTGCGGGAAGAGAACCATTGCGTTATGGTCTTCCAATTCTAGCCACCAGATCATTTCTTAGAATTCTCTCTGAGAGGATTTTGAGAAATCAGAATACGTCGTGGTAGAACGGGGACCATAACCCTAATTATAAACTGCTAGGGCAGTTATAATTTTTACCATAATTACCCTTCTGCCCCTCACAGAAGTAATAATTATCTAATGGTATCTACACAATAATCTCATGACTATTATACCCTTTAAGCCAATTAATCAATTATTAATTAGACCACAAAATTTAGACTTGGCTTAATTAAATGATAGCACACACATTTTAATTGTCTACATGTGTGGCCCCAAATTATAGATTAATTATAAAAATTAATCTAACAGTTTGATAAGCAATCAGAGTGGGAGAAGTTTTATTTTAATTGGAAAATCGTTATGTTGTCAGATACAAAGAGGAAACAACTCACGTATGACCAATCTCAAAAATGAATTTCGGACATACCCCGCTACAATTGAGTATGTGACATCAACATGGTTGGACCTATATAAGGAGAGATTTATTATATGCTAGAAATATGTGTCTTCATTACGACAATATAACCACTAATAGGACAGAGAGTGCACATATCAGGTTGAAGAGGTAACTTCGAAGAAGCCAAGGAAACTTCGATAATTGTTGGAGCAATATCCATTCTCTATTAGAACTGCAACAGCTGAGATTAAAGCATATTTTGAGAAGAGCTTAACTATTGCTCACCGGAGTTTTATGTTACCGAACTAAAGGAACTACGAGGATTAATATCAATTCATGTCATGACCTTGATTCTCATTCAACTTAGAAGAGTTGAATTTGTTGGTGTTGATGCATTGGTCTGTAGGTGCACAATGCGTCGGACTCATAACCTCCCATGTGCACACGAAATTGCAATGTACAAAAGAGATAAACGACCAATTCTATTGTAGTGCATTGACTACCATTAGAGTAAACTTGACTTTTCTCCTGCCACTATCCCACCATCTAAAGGAGTTAATTACCAAAAAGATGTGGAGGTCTTCATAAGTTCATTGCTTAAATCTGATAATGAGTCTAGAAATCGAATGTTTAGTAAGCTCAGAGAAATATCAAATCCCATCAGTATCACTCTTGCTGATCTAGTAGAGAACTTACCTACACGGGGGGAGAATGAAGCGAAAGATTGATAGTTCAATGTGGCGTGATCTGTGTGCATTTGAATTGGTTGCATCTACGGTTGATAGTTCTTCACCTCCATTGAAAAGTGTGCATGTGGCAAGAAAGCCCGGGCGACAAAAATTACCCCCAATATGGCCATAAAAAAAAGAGGTATTCATTAGTTTAGTAATATTCAACCGCAGAATAATTGTCTTCCATCAGCTATTTACTAACATTGAGGCTATGTTGGTGTAGGATAATATTCCCGGAGTTGAAGTTCCTCTTCCAATAAACTTACTTAATATTGTCACTCTAAACGTGGATCCAGAACCAGACCAGGTGACATCAAACTTAAGGTACAGTGAATCACTGCCCAAATTCTTACTACCTTATGTATTGGAAGTGGGTGAAGTCCATGACGAAGGTAACTGTGGCTTCAAACTTATTGTGAGCTGCCTTGGCCTAGGTAAGGACCAGTGGGGTTAGGTTTGGAGAGATTTAATGGATGAGTTTGAATCCAATAAGCCATTATATTTAATGATATATGGAGAAGATGGAGACATAGCCGAACTGTTGAAAATACTTAATTATTTCAACGATTATCCAAATGTCGATCACTAGATGATAATGCCAAATATGGGCCATTTGATCATCTGCAATATTGTCCTCTTCTTCATATCTAGAGCACAATGTCATTTTGTGTTAGTAGTAGTTAATATATTTCTTTATGTTGATGTCATTATTTGTTAGATACATCTCACTAAACTAATACTTTGTACAATTGTTTTCTTTACAAGTTATCCTCCAACTTCAGCAACCAATTTCAAAATGTGGTTCTTAACTAGTATCACCATCATTTTCTTGACACCAATAATTGGGGACACACCATACTTTGAACGTATGATGAATTCAAAAGAGTCGTGTCACCATTTATGGCCACTAAGAAGATAATTGAATTGTAAATAAAAATTTTATATCAATGTATATTTATTGATATTGGAGTCCTATTGCTGCAGTGGGTTCGGTCCGCCCAAACGTGTCCAAAATCAGCCCAAACCCGTTATGATATATATATATATATATATATATATATATATATATATATATATATATATATATATATATATATATATATATATATATATATATATATATATATATATATATATATATATATATATATATATATATATATATATATATATATATATATAAAGGGGTGTGAGGCTAGGGCATTGGAATTAGCCGAAATTTTTCTTTTGTTGTGGTTGGTGGCTGCAGAAAACAAATAAAGTGGCGGCTATTTATTTGCAGAGAGAGAAAATAATTGTGGTGGGTAGCAATTATTTTTGCCAAACAACAAAAGGTGGTTGCTGCATTTGTCTGCTGTTGTTGCGGCGAAGTAGGTGGCGGCTGTAGTGTGAACTTGTTGCGGCTAGGGCTGGGGGCAGTTGAGGTTGATGTTGTGCTACTGTTGGCTGCTATTGTGTTGTTGTCGCTGCAGTTGCTTTTCGCAGATGTGACTGAAACAAACAAGGGTAAAGCGGCTGTAGCAAAAAGAGGTTAGGCTATGATCTCAATCTATATTGTGATTTCTCTCTTGTGGTTATGAAGTAAGAGTACTTGTAATCCTTTTTGATATAGTGAAAGTTTTCGATCGTGTCCCCGTAGACGTAGATATATTGCCGAACCACGTTAAATTTGCGTGTTCTCTATCTTTGCTATTTTTCTCTTCAGTTAACTATTAGATTCCGTTGGTTGTTGCATTGTTATTATTCCTATATATTTGCTAACAATATTAACTATTGATAATACTCTTATTATCAATACTCTTATTAATTTTGTAACATCAATAACCTTGGTTATTGATAATTTTGTAAGCTTAAACAATTAATGTATTAAGAATGTTATATTTTGTCTTGTTGTGCCCATATTTGTATTAATTTTGTCTTGATGTGCCCATATTTGTATTAATTAGGTTATTTATTTATTTATTTAACAATTTATATAGGCCTCCCAGTATTGAGAATACTCTCTGATCGGGGCTGTAATCTCGGCCAAGATAAGCACGGGATGGGGTGTACGCCCTAGCCAGCAAGAGCTCAAACCAGGTTGTACACCTCGACCAGCAAGGTTGGCCCCAAAGTCAGTTGTATTGTTCAATGTGGTGACACTGGCCATAATGGCTACTGGACGGGGCTGACAGCCCGTCCAGTGCACTACATGACCGGGGTTGCAGCCCCAACATGGCACTCCACACAAAATGGAGGCCACTGGCTGGGATTGTAACCCCAGTTGCATCCTCATTTGACGGGAGGGATAGCCATATCCTGTCCACATGCGGGAAGGGGTTGTAGCCTCGGCTGGGCACTCCAAACATATAGCCTGCTCATACACTTGCAGGGGCTGTAACCCATGTGTAATACTCAACTGGCCAGAGGGCAGCCCCCTCCAGTCCACTTACTGGCTGGGATTGCCAGTCCGACAAGTAAGTTCCTATAATGGTTCTATATAGGGAACCCACTGTCTGGATTATACACCCCTGCCAGTCACTTCACAGGCCGGGGTGTACTTTGCCGGGGTCGACTTTGAAATCCCAGGCGGTGGATTTTTTTTTAATTAAGACAGTGAACAAAGAAAATATTGAGAGACATGATAATTGCAAATGACTAATGTGCTCCAAATTTGAAATAGAAGAATTAAGTCTACAACATAGAAGAAAATTAAGTTAACAATTGACAATAAAATGATAATGTTACAACATACTTAATACATGTGACACGTTTTAAATCTAAGTTGCTCACATCATCACTATTAAAAGTTACATATAATTTACAATCAAATCATATAGCCTACGGATACATGGAGTCAATTGATAGCTAGTGTCTAGCCACTTTCCTCACAGGCTGCGGGGTAAGTGTTGTTAGTGATTCAGGAGACCCACTCTTGATAGGCTCCTCTACTTGGGTATAGCCTCGAATGACGGAGTGAATTCTAATTAAGGCCTTGTATAAAATTTCCAGATGTTTTTTAGAATTTTATGGCCGTCAGCAATGAGAAGATCGATTTTCCTTCAATTTCCTTCATTTTCTACAAAAACTGATTCATGTATTTATATTAGCATCAGACAGTAATCCATGATAATTAACTATGATAATGGAAATGTATAATGTAAGGCAAACCTGCTCAAAATCGGTTGAAGATTGTTGAAGAACTCCGCCTACATCTGCATGGGGACTAGGCCTAATGAAACGCCATGAAATGCGAGAGTACCACGTCCTGTACTCAACCGTGTAGTCATCCGGATTAGTAGCCGCACTACATTGGTGCTCTTGCGACAACATGTGGTCTTCCCAATTGGTCCACATTGCCTCTGCATGTATGTACTTAACCAAGTAGCTATTACTTGTTTTGTCTCGGCTTTGACAAATGGCTCAGATTGGTGGAGGGGATATGTATTGCCTATGCCCAAATGTCATTGCACATGCATGGATGGTAAGGTTCAACAGTCTCCCTAATCTTCAAAGTACCCATATAATATGCGACATCCTAGAGAAGGTGGGTATCTCTGAAAGTTTGATAGAGATCCCATATAAGCTGCAATTTAGATAACCGAACAAACATATATCACATAACATTTGAAACAAAGGACGAGGAAGGATGAAAAATAACGTTAAAAATAAGAAATAAACCTCATTTGGACTAAGGGCATCCAATTTTTTTAAGAATAATCTTGGCGTGCTCATAGGAAACATTATTATCCCATTTACTCAACCAACGACATGTCTGGGGTTGATCCAGTTTGTACGATGTGCTTGACACAGGCATCAGCGTTGGAAAATATGAAAAAAATCCATGCCTAAAAGCATTAGATATCCAACAATCTGAGCGACATCTGCTCTTGATGCAAGGCCCAATTGTTTATATATGAAACAAAGTCATGTGGCTCCTCATGCATATGTGTGTACATAATAAATATCATCCAGAAGTGTTAAGTAATCAACCGACACCCTTGTCCCACTCTTATCACCAAATAGTGTGCAACCTAAAAGATATAACAAATAAGCCTGAACAACACACATAATTCTAATTTCAGAATCATTATCGGTGACCCTGCTAAAAAGATCCTTTAGCCAGTCAAGGCAAACTGAGATTCCACCCTTTGTGTTTAGCTCATCCCTTACTTTGTTTTGACTTATGCCAAGGTAATTAACTAAAATGTCGACTGGAAGAGGAGGATCGTCATGTTTGGACAAACACACAGATTTACCTTTTACTGGTAAGCCAAGGAGGCACGTAACGTCATCCAGGAAGATCGTCATCTCCTCAAAAGGTATGCTGAAAGTATTCATTTCTGGAGTCATCTTTTCATAATTGATGAGATATCAACACTGCTTAAATAGTTGTAAGAGAAAACCAATGAGTATAGGGAAGATTTTTTAATAAGCTCCACAAACTATGTGTTCGGCTAGCTCAATCTTAGCAGTCATGCAACTATTTTCTTTATATGATTGATGCGCTGCAACTATTCTTTTTCCTAACAATAATTATTATGTTAGAGCAAACTATACAAATATGAAACTTATAAATATACGTATTGAAGTCAGTAAATATACCTCTCTTTTAGAAATGGAATATGCAACATATGTCTCAAAACTCTTCAAGATTGAATGGTCTACTGCTCCGCCTTCCAATGGAAATAAGACATCCTCTTCTGAGCCCCCCGACATCGACGTTTGTTGTCTCATGCGACGTAATAGGTTCCTCTTCAATTTGCCAAGCAATTTGAGTATTTGGTGTATGTGTAATAGTTTTCTTCCTCTAACTCGGCGCTGGTTGAATGTTCGGTGGTTTCATGACAGTTTTCTTCCTCCAATACAATATTGTTGGCTTAATTCGAGATGACTCAGTTTGATCCATCTGCAAATTTATTGAACATACATTAAATCAAAATTTCAACAATAACCAGACAATTATAGTCCAATATAGCATCTTAAAAATTATATACTTGTTGCGCTAATCAAATTCTAATCACTTGTGACTCTTTCAACAAATCGAATGAACTATAATAATTGTTTCAACATGTTAGGTTTGACAAATTGGTTGAAACCACTAATGATGCAATTTAGTCAAGTCCAAAAAAATTCTAATAAAAATTTTCACATCAGCTACATTTTGATTAAAAACACAGTTAACTTAAGCAAAGTAAAATCCTAATTCCTACTCAAAATTGGATGTTAGAATCATAAAAAACTAGAAGCACTAAAAAACTATGAAGGGGATGAGCATTGGATAAGAGAAAAGAGATAGGAATCATACCTTGGTGGTGGGATAGAACGTCGCCAAAGCAAGGTGTTGGCTGCTCTTCGCGGTGCACGAGTGGGCCCGAAACACGATGCGGAGTGCGGAGGACGCGGTCGACGTAAAGATTGGGGTGCTCTAGGTGGAGGAGATTGAAAGAAAAGGGAGAAGCCAAAGATAGAGTTAGAATAGAGGGGAGAGAAATTCTAAATGCATCCCATTTTTTCTTAGGGAGCCCAATTTCCTTGTGAGCCCCATCTTTTTCTTAATGAGCCCCATTTCTCTTAGTAAACCACTTTTTCCTAGTCAGCCCCATTTTAAATTGCACTTTGTGATTATAAGGATAATTCTAGAAAAGGGAAGGGGCTCACTAAGAAAAAAATAGCCATATTTTAAACTCCGCTTGGGCTAACTAAGAAATTGGGGCTCACTAAGAAAAGATGGGGCGCATTTAGAATTTCCCCTTTTTTAAATAAACATTAGTCTTTTAAAATCCCCGTGTAGATTTCAAAAGTTAAAACCTACTTCAAGGTGTCATGGTTTCTTTTCAGATATAAAGAGCATATAATAGAGAAATAAAACTTTTGGTGGAGTTCAATTTTTTTTTATATTTTAAGAATGAGGATAAATGATCAAAAGAGATTAGCATGATGGAAAAATTTCACTAAAGAGTGGTTTCCAATCTCATCCTAAAAGGAAAATAGATCTCTAGTTTTATCCCTAGAAGGAAAGAGATTTTCTAAGCTTATCTTAAATGGAAAGTGGATCTCTTATCTTATCATGGAAAGCTTATTTATAGATATGTCCCTTAAATCTTTATAAATTATAATTTAGCCTTCTAAATCTTCATATTTAGGATTTAGTCTCCCAAATCCTTTAAGTTACTATAATTTAGTCCCCCAGTTTATATTTTGGCCCGATTTTTTCATTTTACCCCTGATTTTCTTCACTTAATTCCTCTTCCCTCTTCCCCTCTCTTCTTAGTTTTTATTGGGCTCCCCCCTTATTCTTCTCTTCTCTTTCTATTCATTTATTGGGTTCTCCCTCTCTATATTGAAACCAAATGTATTATTTTCCACTAAATGTATTAAACCTTTAAGTTTCAATATAAATTCATTTATTAGGTTCTCCCTCTCTATATTGGATAAATTCATTTATACGTTTAATACTTTAGTGGAGAATAATATATTTGGTCTCAATATAGAGAGGGAGAACCCAATAAATGAATAGAGAGAGAAGAGAAGAAGAAGGGGGGAACCCAATATGAAATAAGAAGAGAGGGGAAGAGGGGAGGGGAATTAAGTGAAGAAAATCAGGGGTAAAATGGAAAAATCGGACCAAAATATAAACTGTGGGACTAAATTGTAGTAACTTTAAGGATTTAGGGGACTAAATACTAAATGTGAAGATTTGGATGACTAAATTATAATTTATAAAGATTTAAGGGACAGATCTTCAAATACCCCTTAAAAGAAAAGAAGATTTCTAACCTTATCCTAGAAGAAAAGTGGTTCTCCAATCCTATCACTAGAAAAAGAAGATTTCCAATCTATCATAAAAGGAAAGTGGTTTCCAATGTTATCCTATAAGAAAAGTGATCAAACTTTCTTAGCCTAAAAATATACATAAAGAAGAGAAGCAACAGGACCTCTAGGCTAATCTTAGATAAAATCTCTTAGATTATTTTATTTACTCATGCAAGTCTTCTCTATCAAAAGAGATTGACTACTATCCTCATCTCCACCATCAACCACCATTATTTATGACCAAAGTGTGGAATCATGAATGATATATAGAAGCATGCAAACAAAATGAGGCACACCTCAATAGCTTTTTCTCTTGTAATCTTTTGTTTTTTTTCTTCTTCTCTTTTTTGAATTATTGTAATCAAAACCATGGGAATAGAAAGATGTAATTTTTTATAACAAACAAGATCCTTAGCAAAACTCCATTAATCTCAAGTTAAGAGATACACTTTCAATTTTATAGTCAAGGACTTAGACTATGCAATAAAAGAGTCCGTTTATTAAAACATATCGCATCCCTGAAAGTGATCCAAAACAAGATCAAGCAACTTAGATCATTATATCAAACAATTCAAAGTGATCTGAAGTAGGGGTGAGTATCGGTCGGTTTCAATTCGGTTTTTACCAATTTTGGCAAAATCAAACCAAACCAATTAGAAATAGAAACCAAAACTGAACCGAACTAATTCGGTTTGTTTTGGTTTGATTAGAACCGAATTTTGAGTAAAAATTATTTAAAAAAAATTATAATTTTAATTGTATTAGTAAGTATATCTCTTCAAGGTATCGAATTTGTGTTGCATTTATTATCTATAATATGTGTGTGTATTTGTATATTTTATATATATATATATATATATATATATATATATATATATATATATATATATATATATATATATATATATATATATATATATATATATATATATATATATATATATATATATATATATATACATGTTTGTGTATAAATATATGATTTTTAAATAATTCAGTCGATTCGGTTCAGTTTCGGTTTTTCAAAGCTCAAAACTTAAAACCGACCAAATTATTTCAATTTAGTTCGATTTTGCTTATTCAGATAGGTTTCAATCGGTTAAATTTCGGTTTTAACTGAACCCTACTCACCCTTAATCTCAAGCCAAAACAAGTATCCTGTTCAACCAAACAGCAGTAAGTATAACTTAATACAAACTTGAGTGCATTTTCAAAGTGCTCTTCAGTCGAGTACAAAAACCCCCTTCCTTCCTTCAGAATTATGTGAGAAAACAACTTCACACCTCCTACTTGTTTTCCTCCATCCACAACTTCTGAACTTTAAAATCATCTTTGAAATTGTTCCATTGGAGTTGACTATCAAACATCACTTTGAATTAAAGACTTTAAATTACCAATTGATTATCTTTTATCGTCATAGTACAGTTTTTTTCTCGGCTCATGGATTATCTGGCACTATAGTGACACATTACACTAGACCCTAAAGTCTCTTAGTCTATACATACACTAGATCATGACTGAACTACTAGTCATGTAGTTTTTCTTTCTTCTCAAGAGTATCGATCTAAGTGGTGAAATCTCCTTTCGAACATGAGAGCAATTTATATTTCTTTTCCATCGGTCCAAGAGTCCAACACTAATATAAGTTTTGACTTTAATTTTAATTCTTTAGCTTTCTTTTTGTGATGATCTATCTTATTTTTTCTCGTTTAAGATAGGAGACTCCATCTCTACTTTGTGAAATTACTCAAGAAATTAGTTAATTATTTTCACTTGAAATTTTTTTTGTTCAAAGAGATAACTAAGAAGGGTCATTCTTTTGACACCAGTTTTCGTGACTGTTTCGCGATTGCGAGATCTTCAATTTATTTAATCTCAGTGTCATACAATTTTATTGAGATCAAATTTCCTTATGTTTACATAATCTTATTGATCCTATCACTTTGTCTCATTCATGTCTCATCAACAGTCAATCGAAAATTTATCTATTTCTATATCTGAACCTGCATCTTTTAATAACAACTTAATTACTACAATCAAATTTTACCATTTGATTCATTAGTTTGAGTAGTCCTAAAATCGACTAGACGTATCTACAAATGAATAAGATATGATCAAAATAATTTCATACTCAGATTTTTGATCGTTCAGTTATATCTATTTACAGATAAACCCTTTGATCGGCCCTTAAACAAATTCCGATTAAGCCCAAACTTCATAGGAGCCTTCATGAACCTATCTAAGAACCAAATGTGGGCCCAAGGGCCTAGGTTCTGGATGACCGACCATATACCGTTAAGGAAGATGGGCCCAGATGAAGGTCTTTCTAAACTCAAAATTGCAATTTATTTATTTTTATCTTCATCTCACCAAGATCGTATATTTGGTATATTCTTGCATGATTTTGAACTCCAAATTGAGGGAGTTATGGTCAATCAAAGTTCTCAATCGAATCGATGATCACAATCAATATAATTTTTAATTATTCTTAACCATCATGATCTGATCTGATTTGCCACTTATCTCTTTAATAACCTAGTTGATCTAAATCTCTCCCATTCTCATCATAGATGATTTTGGTTTAAATCAATCACAAAGGCCTAGTTTCCTAATAAAATAAAAAATTGATTCTAATCCTATGATCAGAAACTGCTTAAATTACTAAACAATCCAAATCTCAGATTGCAAATTCGAAATTACCATTATCTCAATTAGGTTGATTTATTCAAAGTGGACTACTCATGTGTCTGAAAGAAATTCCAAATGAAAAAGTTATGGCTACTTGAAGTTTAGATTAGCCATCCACAGATTTTCAGATTCAGCATTATCTTGATTTATCTTTTTTTTCCCAGAAAATCAAACCAAGTGAAATCAAACACTAGTAAAATTCTAGCCTCTCACCATTTAATATAAGATGCAGATTTATTTGAATCATAGTGATGAAACTTTTGAATCAAACTGAAACTCTCAATAGAATTATTATAACACCCTGATTTCCTATACAATGTTTTTGTGTTTATTTATTTTTAAATGCATTATTATAAATATTAAAGTGATTATTTATAATATTATTATTTAACAATGTTATCGTTTATCTATCTTATGATTTGAATTTATCTAAAATACTTGTTAGTTTGATCATAACAAAATTGACTGAATCTGAATTGGATTAGGAAGATCTATCATATATCTAAACTTATTCTAAACTAACCTAAATTTGTAAATATTTATAAAAAAAATTAAAATAAGAAAAAGAGAACTAAAAACACGTTTTTCTCTTCAGCTACAAGGCAGAAGGGAAATAAAAACACGTTTTTCTCTTCATCTACAAGGCAAAAGAGAACAAAAGAAAAACAGTGAAGAAAAAAAAAAGAAGGGAAGAAAAAGAAAAAGAAAAAGAAAAAGAAAGGAAAGAAAGAAAAGAGAAAGAGAAAGGGAGAAAAGGAGATCCAATCTGAATCATTAGCGATCAATTTTCAAAGAGGGATTTTTTGAGGCAAGTGCTTTACTATTATTTTACGAATCTTCTATATTCTTTCTTAATCAATAATTTAACTTTTTTTTCTGAATATATGTGTTGATGTAAGTGCTTCTTTTGTTTTTCCCTTCTCTATAATTTTTTGATTTTTAGCCCTGCTCTTATTTCTAATACTTTTCCTTCATGAGAATTAAATGAATTTTTTTTTTTTTTTTTTGTGTTTGAAGATGATTAAATATAAATTTATTTTGGTTGTTTAGTTTGTTTTGACTCCTCATGTATGAAAGTGTAGCTCTAAAATTTTACCCTTATTTAATTATATTGGTTTACAAACAAAAATCTCATTTTTTATTTCAGATTCCATGGTGTTAGGATTAGACCAATTTATGCTTTTGAACTGACAAGTTTCTCCATTAATTATTTTTATACGATGATGACTTTTTTCCTGGTTCAACAACTAGAAGAGTTAATAGGGTGATTTTGGAGTAATTAAAATATGTACTGTTATGACTCTAATCTTGGTTTTTGACCAATTATTGAACAAATACTTTGAGTTTTCTGTCATTCTAACTCATGCCTTTACAATGGGATTTGTTTTTTTCAAAAAAATGCTTCTTTCCTATCTGTTCAGCAACTGAACAGAGAGGAAGAAGACAAAAATAAATAAATAAAACAATGAAAAAAACAAAAGAAATACAAAATCCTCCCCTTTCTCTGTGTTGTTGCAACACAGAAAAAGGATGAAGAAAAAAAATCATAAAGTAATAATTTTAAAAAAAACAAGAATATAAAATGCTTTGGATATTTAAGCACACTTTATTCACATATCTGTAAGGTTAATGTTTAAACACTTAATACATTCATATATTTCTACAAGGATAGAACAATCGCGATATTAATTTATATTGTTATTGATCATAAAAAAGATATTTATATAGTGTCGAAATATTACAGTTTTCATTTCATATTTATATACTTGTTTTCAAATATTTATATTTTACATATTTTATTTTATATTTATATATTTGTTATAAAGAAATATCATGTTTCTTTTTATATTGCTAAGTGTTATGCTTATGTGTTATAAATGAATATTAGTTAAAAAAAAGTCGATGTTCATTAACTTTTACTTTGAGTTCTTCTATACTCTAAATTTTGTCACTAGGGTAATTTCAAACAAATAAATTTTGAATAAAATTATCATTCATAAAGTACATTTCCTGTGTTATATAATTTAGAAAGAAAGTTTAAAAAGTATATGTCTATTGTTGCTGTAAATAGAATAATTTATTTTATTATGGATTTTGTAGAGATTAGTATTGTAGATTTCCAAAAGAAAAGAAACAACTTATTCAAATTGATTTTTTTTAGTCTGTACATCTTCAAATATATTGACATTGCTTCAAATTTTTTTTACCATGTATGCTTATGATTTATATTTATTGTAAAAGATTTATTTCAACTCAAATAACATGTAACCTAAGTGTTAAAGACTTATTATAATCTATATTCCGAATTCATTTTAAGTTATAAGAAATAAAATCATGGGTTGTGGGGGAAACTGAAAGGAGGAAATTGAACACATATTTTGGGAAGTTCAATTTTAAGTTGCGCAGACGAATTTTAGGGACCTACCATAGAGATTCCTGATGATTACTGGATCACCGTCATGTCATGTTATAGGGCTTGAGGCCTGAAGCATATACTCATCCATTATTTTTGAGTACCTAGCAGTACGTCCTGGGGCAGTACTAGGAGTCATGAAGTCGTGGTCCTAAACATGTACGAAACCCTCTTAAAATATGCGATTTTTCCTCCTAACAGTTTCAAAGTAATTCACATCAGACATCAACAAGACATAATAAATTTTATATGCATGTTTATCTTCATTTTTTTATATTTGTTACCATATCATTCAGAACATGCAGATACTACATGTTTGCTACTATTATATTCAAGACAAGTATATTAAATCCATAATTCAATCTATAAGACACTTTCTTTATTATCCTGTTATATATTTTTTATATCACTTATTTTATACATATGTATACATATATACATCACACATAGCGTGCCTGTGTGTTATTATCTATATTTTTGTAGCACTTACAAAGTCGTTCTAACGATCCTAATTTGACACGCTCAGATACTAATTTGCAGATTAACGAGGAGAAAGACCCACTACAGCTGGAATTATATTTCAAGGAGTTAGCATATTCTCAATAAGTGTATTTGCTACAAGAGAGACACGATAAAGATTCTTCTAGTTTGTTTTCTTTTGTTTTTACAAACTTCATTATTCATCTTTCTTTTATTTATTGAAACTTTTTCGATGATATAATAAAGATCGTTTCGCTCTCCTATAAACTTGTATTGATCCTTATTTATGGAAAAAAATTTATTATTTTAATTTCATGTTGTTATCTTATTGTATATGTGTATATATTTATGGCAGTTGTACATATATATTCATATATATTCATGTGTTTTAAGTTTGACGTATTCATTTATGATACGTTGCCGAACGCTGCCCGTATCTTGGGATGCGGGGCATTACAATTATCAACATGCCCTTAAATCGTTTGAATCTATTATGACCATTCATTCAAAAGTCTTATCCAAGCACTTAATCGTACTAGTTCAGATCTTTAAAAAAAAAAATCCTATAAATAAATCCTCATACCTCCCTCAAACAATACATGATACAGGAGAGAAATTTCTACAAATTTAAGGAGAAAGGAGGTGATTTAAGGAGTTTTCCGTGTACTTTTCACGACCAAGCGTCGTTTCGTCAACCAACTTCTTCCTGACTCGTTCCAAATCTTCATAGCTACACTATCCAAATAGAGAAATATTTATAAAATTAACTCATCTCTCTTCTAATTTAATTATTATTTGATTTATCCAGTTTTCAATTTCAATTTTTTTTGGTTTTATTGTTTTCTCCCATAAAATAAATCCTTTTCACGACACTTAATTTTGTAAATACACAAACAACACTAATCTAAATTCTAGATTTTTGGGTCAGGACTCCAAATCGTAAAGAAAACTTACCTACGTAAGCACTTCTATATCCTACCTTTCGTCTTATGTAATTTTTTATTATATCCATGAACCACGATCTATTTCTAATTTCCATTATTTTGTTTGTCCCTTAGTTTATAAGGCTTTGTGGAGAAATTTATGAGAAGTTGTTTGTCCCTTAGTTTATAAGGCTTTGTGGAGAAATTTATGAGAAGGAAAAGAAAGCACCAAGATCAACCGTCTAACAGTACAAACTATAATTTTCTCGAGTTCCAGACAGATCAAGGTGGCGATTACGATACTTTAAACTTTTAAAATGACTTAAAATTATTTACACGTGGCTTCAATCTTAAAGCAAGATTATCGTCGCCATAAATTCCTACACACTAGTAGCTTCAACAGATAGATTTGTTCTTTACAATCTCCTATGAGAGGGTAGAAGTGTTAGTCACATGTGGCTCCAAAGGTGGTAGGCACGTTCCCTTCACTTACTACATGATTGACCTCGTTGATTGTCATCTTGCACAGAGACAACCTACTAATCGACCGGATTGCACGATAAGGTGTGTGCTTAGGTAATGCACTATTGGATGGTTTCTAGCTGAGGTACTTCTCGTACTTTCCTTGGTCAAATTCAATAACAAAGGTCTTTACATTGGGACGAAATCATGCTGTTAGATTGCGGCATAATCTTTTCATTAACGGAAAAAGTAGTTCCAATGGAGTCACTATTTTGTTTCACTCAAAAATTTCAAAAACTAGAAAAACGTGAGTTAAGGTGGTTGACTTTATAAAATTAAGAGATTATAAGAGTGAGAATACACAATTTCCTTAAAATACATGAAAATTGCTTCCTGAACAAAAAATCACTCCTTCCTTTAAATCTGTGAACCTATAATGATAGATATCTAGCCAGAGTAGCTCTTTGGCTTGTTGTTGATATGACACAATCATGGCACAAAGGTTGACAAGAAAGATCATAAATAAGGAGACGGGAAATATTACTTGCTAGAGGTATAGTGTTGAATGTACTAAGAAATCCTCGATGGTAATGTGCGCCTTCTTCTTAAGAAAGTTGATAGGAAAGCTCTCTCCTTTGTGAGAAAGGGGGATTTGGTGGAGAAGTAAGGATCCTATTGAAATGAAGATTTTACTCATCGAAGAAAAATATGATGGCTCTTCAAAGCTCTCCAATAACCCTCAAAGTTTTTGAAACACTTTTAAAGTTGAAATCATATGATATTTATAGACTGCATAGATCTTTAAATCATTCAATTAAATCCTCTTTTTAGATCTGATGATGGGTAGGAATCCATGATTAAAAAAGAGTTCAAAACCAACTCAAATTCATCTCTAAAATTTGGAAGGATAGCAACTATCAGCCTGAATTACTGTTGGGGTCACCTATGGCCAACGCAAAAATATAGAGTTGTATCATGACAGTCCAAATTGCAAAAATGTCTTGTTCTATCCAATACTGAAGGCATATATATAGCTGCTACGAAAGCAAGTAAGGATTTTTGTGGATTAAGATTTTTCTAAGAGAATTGTCATTGAACCAAGGAACGTACTCTTCATTGTGACAGCCAAACTACTATCGACATGAGTAGAAATGCCATATATGACTCAAAACAAAACATATTGATGTTCGGTTCCATTGGATTCGAGAGGCCATGGAAAAACATGGGATGTAATTTGTCAATATTAGAACAAATCAAAATCTATCAGATATGATGATCATGAAGTTTCAATCAAAAGAGAAACATGAGGTCTAAGAAAATTAGCAGACATGATTAGTACTTGAATTACTTATTACAAAAGATCTCGCTTCTTATGTGAATGGAGGGGGAAATTGTTAGGAATTTAATATATTCATATTAGATTGGTAATTGCAGATTTGTTATATTTCCAAAGCATTTATCTTTGAAATATTAATGGTATTGGTAACTGTAGATTTGTTATATTTCCAAAGTACTCGTCTTAGAAATATTTATAGTGTCGGTAACTATGCTCATATGCCTATAAAAGGAGGATGGATTTAGAGGTTAAGATGATAAAAAAAGAAAAGAAAAAAAAAAGAAGAAAAGAGTGCATCATTTTCTAGCAAGTCTTTCTAAAAGAAAGTATTCTCTTAGAGTATTGTTCTCTTAAGATATATCCTCTTGTGAGTTCTGGAAAGATGTTTGTAATTCTATTTTATTATAGAGGAAGTTAATTGGAGTTGCCCCGTGTTTTTTTTCCTCTCAGATCGAAAGCTTTTCCACCAAAATCTTGTGCCTCTTTTCTCTTCTTTTCATTCTTGTGTAATTATTTCTCTGTCTCTTACAAAATATATTACGGAAATTAGAGTGTTACTCCCAACAAATGGTATTAGAACATGCTATGCCCAAGGAAAATTGAAGCTAGTGTGAAGGCTGAAATGGTCGGATTGCACAGATGATTGTGGTATACTCACAATGAAAGGTGAGATTGTTAAGAGTTTATATGTGAGTATAGTACCACATCGGATAAAACAAAAAAAAAAACTTCATGGGATTTAAATACAAAGTAATTATCAAAAAAAAAAAAAAAGCTACGGCCTCTATCTATTCGATTAAGTTTTTGATTTAGACTGATTTTTAACTTTTTGTTTGAAATCCATCGTTCTCGTCTCTCGTCGGGGAGCCCGACATTGTCTCCCAACACCGTCGGTCACAACACCGTCGGTCACATGCCAACAGTGTTGACCTGCTGGGTAATAATGGACATTTTTGGGGAGTTTCTAAAGGGGCACACCATTTTTCGCCGGACGGTTAAAAATGGTGTGCCCCTTTAGAAACTCTCCATTTTTGTATCTTTTCTTCCCTTGATCGGGTCTCGAACTTATTGGATCCGCTAACAAGTCCCCATTAAGCTCCTAGAAAGAGATTGTTATTCATTGAAGTATTGATTATAGGTGCAAATGAAGTTTGAGTAAATTTACTGAATAAACTTTTAAAGTGCTAGATGCATCTTAATAGGAGATGAATGTTAGAAAATATGTGAAAGCTTTTAAATTAATTAACTTCGATTTTGAAAAAAGTATCATATAATCTTTATTTTCGACCATTTTTAATAAAATTTGAAATGTTTGAACAAAATCTTCAGACAACCAAACTTTTATTTCTAGGGATTTTTGAATATCGATATCTTAGATCTGAAATATTTTAATATCGATTTCTAAAAACTTCATATTTTGATATTAGTCTATGTTAGCTAATTCGTTCAAATAAACTATTATTTTTAATTTTATTTGCATCATTCGGATTTTGGATTTTTTTTTTTTTTTTTTGGGCAAAACACAGTTCAAAGTTGCCTGGGTTTTGCGTAGAAAACCCTTGTAACCCAACAAATTTCCCAACAAACCCAGTTCTTAGTTTGGAGATGTTGTGTGTGAAAAAAGCCCAACAAATTTTGAGGGTTTCTGAGGGTTCTTCTGGGGAACTCGGCGGCAGCGAGATAGGGGAGAGCTCGCCTGATTTTGTTGAATAAAGGGAGCAGTTCATCAATTAGGAGAGGGGGAGCCGGCTGGTCGATTAGTACCTTGAGGA
This sequence comes from Dracaena cambodiana, assembly GCA_036321105.1. NCBI lineage: Eukaryota > Viridiplantae > Streptophyta > Magnoliopsida > Asparagales > Asparagaceae > Dracaena > Dracaena cambodiana. The sequence continues at coordinate 41,515,657 of JAYEPQ010000003.1, forward strand.
CTCCATCGGTGAGTCTTATCTGGCTGTAGGGATGATAATGGACGTGTACACGGTCCAATTTTAAATTTTCTCTGTACAAAATTTTGAACTAGAAAAATAAAATTTTTATTTTCAATTCAAAATTTTATATAGAATATGTCAAAAATTAATCTATGAACACGTTCATTTGTTGGGATTGAGAGGAGCCTCAGGCGTATGCTGAGTAACATGGGAAGTTAGGGGACCATGCCATCTGTGGTTTAGATATAGCATCTTCATGTGAAAATTTTAAAGACCATGTAATCTTTTGAAGCTTTTCCATTTATTAGGTTTTAGCAGCATGTGTAATTAATCTGTCTCAAGGCTTAAAATAGGGAGCAGCATTTTTCCTATTGAGCCCACTTAAATTTTTTATCAAATTACAATATTGCCATCGAATTTTTTGGACCAAAATATCCATGTCTTCCTTCTCTCTTCTCCTTCTCTTCTCAAATTAGATTTCAGTTAACAAAAAAAAAACTCTAAAACCCACAAAAAATGACAGAAGAGGATCAGTGGTGATATTGCCTGGCCGGCGGTAGGCAAAAGGGAGAGAAGAGAGGTTGGACAGTATTGGATTTAGAGAAAAGAATAGAAAAAGGAAGGGAAAATTGGGTATTTGGATTAGAGAAGATTTTTTGGAAGAAAAGAAAAGAGGAAGAGGAACGAGCAATAGGAAGAGAAGAGGACATAATCAATCATTTTTTATCCGGACTAGACAGTCCAGATCAAGCAGTGTAATCCGAGCTAATAGTCCCGAATCACTTCAAATTGATCCGGGACTGTTAGTCTGGATCAAGTACGTGAGAGAGAGGAGGAGATGGAAGAGTATTTTGGGAATAATAGTGTGCTCACTAGGAAAACCCTCTCTTATCAAAAGAGAGGGTGTGCTCACTAGGAAAAGTGGGCTCACTAGTAAAAAAGTTGTGCCCATCTAGAAATTCCCCTTAAAATACTTTAGTTGCTGGGAAATTCTATTTGCGCACGGCATTTTACTCTTGACGTCCTAGTTTCTCTTTACACCAAACTCATATTTTGAAATACTGCTATTTTACTTTTTACACCAAAAACATTTTTCAAAAATACCCTCCACTTTTTCTCTAACTCCTCACCCGTCCAAATCCATTTAGCAAAAAAATATTTTGGTCGGATATTAATATCCGACCAAGAAACATGTTGGTCGGGTATTAATACCCAACCAGCAAGCGAAGTCTCCAAAAAAAATTAATTAACAATAAATTTCAAACAAATACGTATAAAATCTAAAAAAAATTCAAATCGTATCTTAGATTTGTTCTCTAACACTAATTACATATTTGAATTTTCCATTTGCATAAGAAAACTCAAGTATAAATTCCAAACTCAAATTTCACTTGTCACGGTGAAATCGAAGAATTTAAAATTCTTTTAATCTTTTCAGGAACGTTAATGTAAAAAATTTTAAGGGGTCAAAAAATCAAATAGATGATTTTGTAGGAGGTGTTTTTATTAAATACTAAAAAAAATCATTTAGGGTTTTAGAGAGGAAATAGAGGAGGAAAACGATGAATGATAGTTCCAAATTTTAAAAAGTTTTAGTTTAGAGTTTATAAGAGTAACTTAGTTCAAAAAAATAATTGCAAACTTGTAATTATTTATAAGTTTTAAAATCGTGCATCAATAGTAAAATGCTGTGTGCAAATAGAATTTCCCTTAGTTGCTCTATTTAACTTTGAAGTGTAAATTACTTAATTAGCAGATTATTTGGTAATGTCTACTTATCTACTCATGCATGAATGTCAACTAGTCATGCTTTTGAATTTTCCTGCCTCTTATTCTTTCTAAAATTAAGGGGAGAGGATTTGGAAAAGTGTTGTAGAGGGAGGAGAAAGAGGTTAGGGTTTTAGAGGGTAGAAATTAGAAATTGGAATTCTAGGGTTTTTCCCACTATTGTTTGGAGGAGAGAATATAGATGGAGAAAGAGAGAAAGAAAGAGGGTTGAACCCATCTAAGATAAGAAAGGAAGAAAGAGGAAGGAGGGAAAGAGAGAAAAGAAAAGAAAAAAAAAAGAACTGTCATTTCCTCTCTTCTCAGCTCTGGTTCAGGGATATAATAGGAAGAGAGGATCTAGTTTTTAGATATCAATATTAAAATATTATATATTAAAAGGATCAATATGTAAAAACCTCTTATTTCTATTATTTAAGTTAACCTAACATATAACATTATTAATATTTTGTACATTTTACAAAAAAATAATTTTAGAAAATTTTATAACATATATATTATGACGACTTTGTAAGGTGGGAAATTCTATTTGAGCACACCACTTTGATCAGTGAGCCCACAAAATCTATTCGGATTACGGAAATTAAAATGGTGTGAATTAATTCTTGACTCAAAACAAAGTAGTGTGCTCAAATAGAACTCCCCACTAAAGGTTTGTGGGTCAGCCACACGTTGAAACACGCAAACTATTTCCGGGAACAGTGGACTTGTCACCACTATAGCTATTGCGAGAGCTTAAATTCGTAGAATACAAATGTGTACAAGGAAAATTATAAACGAGCACACCACTTGATTTAGTGAGCATTATTTGCTTAGTGAGCATCACCTCTCTTCTCCAAAAGATTCCAATTTTACCAACCCCACGCTCTTCATTTCATCTCACTTGCATTCTCTCAAACCCAAATATTTTCTCGCTCTCCATTCATTCTCCCGTCTCAGTCCAACGGTCGCCCTAGTCAACAAGATTTAGAAGTACAAAAAATTTTGAAATTTTGGATTAGGTGTATGCAGAAGGAGAGAAAATGTCGATATATCAGGAGAGATGATAGTAGAATGAAGTGTAATTTTGTAAAAAAAAAAAATTACCAACTTATAATTTTTTACAGTGTGCTGTTCACCAAGTGAAGTTGTGTGCTCATATAGAATACATAAGTCGGAAAATTGGTCAATTATATCATACTGTAACGGCAACAGTAGGTCTAGGTCCCACACCAGTATTTTTGAGGAGTTGCTAGATGCGCCCCATACTTGTCCTAGTGAGCCCCATGTAAATGACTCACATTATTACAAGTTTGCCATTTATAAATTTAGACGAAATTGTCCTTAAATTTTTCTTAATAAGCCCCAGTACCTCCTTTTCCTCTTCCCGTTTCTCCTCGTGAGCTCCAATCCTTAAACTCCTTCTCATCTTCGCGCGAGTGCTTCATTAAAAAAAAAGGAAGAAGAAGAAACGCCTCCAAAATCCTAAATTTTCGCCAAAATTGAAATCTAATTGTTTGCATACCATTCTAAATATTATTTTCAAGTTGATGTGATTATTTCCTTGCAAATTTAGTGTGGATATCCTTCTCTGAGAGTTTTTGAGTCGATTGAAGAAAATGGAGAACAAAATTACAACATTGGCAATAATCGATGAATCTCTTGGTCTAGAAGTATGTTTAAAACATTTAAGGACTCAATAAATCGGTGTGCACACCCCGCCAAGGGGATGACTCATTATAAACTAAAGTTTCTGGTCGGCGTATGGACTCTAGCTAAAATAATCTTTGGACGGGATTGTAATCCCATCCAGAGAATTTGTTGGCTGGTGCTGTAAGCCCGACCACTAATTTCAATTTTTTTTTTATCGTAGTGGCTGGGCTTACAGCACCGGCATAGAGACCCACTGGCCGGGACTGTAACCCTGGCCTAATTATTTGAAAAGAACGAATATTGAAAACAACCAACTTGAACTTCAATAATTGGTGAAATAACGTATATTGACAAACATCTTTTAATGACAAAAAATTTAAGTTACATAGCAACAGCTGTTCATTAGAAACGATAGAGTACAATTACTGAAACTAAATTGTTCATTACATCACAAATAGGAAATTACAAGTAGTGATATTAAATTGTTCATTAGAAACGATAATGTTACAAAGCAACACATTATCGCCGAACTTGCTCATGCGATATTTGTAGTCCCTCTCCTCAGCCCCCAAGATCGATGTTCGTAGTTTTATGCGATGTAACCGGTTCCTCTTCAAATTGCCGATCAAGTTGAATGTTCGGTGTGCTTGTCACAATATTTGTCCTCCGACCTGGTGCTGCTTTTCTTTCGGTGGTTTTGTGCCAGTTTTCTTTCTCCAAATCTAGACGTTGGCCTAATTCGAGATGGTTCAGATTGATCTATCTGCATAAAGGTTGAACGTACATTATTTTTAAAATTCCAACAATAACCATACAAAATTGTTCCATTATTGATTTCGGAGACCATGCATTTTTCCAAATCCGTTGAAAATCCAACTATAAAGTATCACAACAGAGGATAAGAAATTTGGAGGTAATACATTTCTCCAATATTCAGAGACAATGCATTTCTCCAAATCCGTTGAAAATCCAACTACAAAGTATCACAACAGAGGACAAGAAATTTGGAGGTACAAATTATCAAATCCTAAATCCTATAGAAAGTTGGATTATCAAATCCTAAATCAAAGTCTAAACCCTACATCCAACCACTATTGAACAACATAGAAATTCAAAATTGGAATGAGAAGAAGAAGATAAGAAAAATATCTCCGGCAGGACTCAACGGCATGTCGTCACGTCTTCTTCTTCACGGCACTGGACGCACTAATAGTGACAGAGCCAAACGTCGCTAAAGAGAGAGGAAGGAAGAAGAACAAAGTGAAGAGGAAGAAGAAGGGACTGAAGGGATAGTTGGATAATCTAGTTTTCTAGCAAGCCTTATTTTTTCATAGTAAGCTTTATTTTTCCTTCTCAAATGGTCATTGGAGATAAAATCCTAAAAATTATGAGGCTCACTTAAAAAAAAAAAAAAAAAAAAAAAAAAAAAAAAAAAAAAAAAACTAGTTTAAAAGTTTTCTGGGACTCACTAGGAAATGGGGAACTTCTAAAGGGGCACAAGATTTTTCCTAGTGAGCCCAGATTTCCTAGTGAGCCCAGTTTAAGTTAAGAAAAGGAGAGAATTTCTTAGTGAGCCCATATTTATTTTCAAAATACCCTTCACTTATATCTCTCATCTCACTCTCTCTCCTCACTTCATCTCCACCGCCCTCTCCCTGCTCTCCTCTCTTCTCCTTCCCAACCCCCCCCCCCCCCCGCCGCTCTCTTCTCCTTCCCAAACCCCCCCCCCCCCCCCGCCCGGCTCTCTTCTCCTTCCCAACCCCCCCCCGCCGCCCTTCCCTACCCCCCTGCCGCCGCCCTTCCCAACCCCCCCCTCAAAACCCGCCGCCGCCCTTCCCAACCCCCTCCGCTGCCACACCCCCCACTCGCCGCTGTCTCATTTCCTCTCCCTTGGTCTCAGATTTCTCACTGTAAGTCTCCTTTAATTTAATTTTAATTTTGTTACATTTAGTTTATTCTTATTTGCTCTGTGACTGCTCTGAAAACTGAGAATTTCTTGTTTGGTCTGATAATATTTTAGAATGAGGAAATTCTAAATGAGTACATTTTTTTGTTGATTATGATTTATAATATTTAGATTATAATTATGAAGAAAATATAATATTGTAATCGTAGTTGTAAAATATGCGAAAATATAGTTTTATTCTAATTAAAGATGTTAATATTAAAATGTATTAATTAATTTAGAATTTTAATAGTATTGTCCTAATTGTTGATTAAGTAACAAAGAACGGTTTCAGTGTCTTTAAATTTTAATATTACACTATCTTGTAGGTAAAAAATCTGATATTTGTAGCAAATTATATTTTGTTAATACTTATTTACACATAGAAAATTTACTATTTTTATGCGAATCAATTATTGTAAGAAATATCTTTGTATTGCATAGATGGATCCGACAGAATCTTCTCGCATTCGACCAACTACTTCGTTAAGGAGGAAGAAAGCAGCATCTCGACCACAAATCCAACGCCCGATACGAGAGAGATATCGAAGTGGCCGTAGATACTGAATTAAATATAGAAACTCCGAATTTGATCAGATATGATAGTGCAAGACTAGAAGAAGAGAATACTGATGCAGGAGGCTCTCAAGATGATCTTCATGAGTTAAATTACCGAGGTCCAGTTGATTTATCAGTACTGAAGAGTTTCAAGACGCACGTTGTTTTCCTGATGCACCCAATTAGATTATATTAGTTGTTTTTTTCAAACAAGGAGACAGTGATTAGATTATATTAGTTGTGTATTGATATGGATATTGTAAGGAATTTCAAGTGACCGTGTAATTGTTTTTTTCAAACATTTTGAAGAATTTGTAGAATATATGGTTTTTGTTTGTAATGAACCCTATTATTTGCTTTTTGTTCGAGGAATATATACACTACGTTTGTTTTTGATCTTATTTCTTTAATTTGTACGAGATCTTGTTTGTTTTATACGTAGGGGACCTTATTTATAATCTTTACTATATTATTGTATCGGTTATTGTATTATTGTATCATTGTATCAGTGTATCAGTGTATCATTGTATCGTTGTATCGGTGTATCAGGAGTATCATTGCATTTGTATATCAGGAATATCATTGTATCGGTGTATCAGTGTATCATTGTATCGGTATATTGATGTATCAGTGTATCTGTGTATCAGTGTAGTAGTGTTTCATTGTATCGGCGTATCGATGAATCAGTTTATCTATATATCATTATATTAGTGAATCATTGTGTCGGTGTATCAGTGTATCATTGTATCATTTTTCTTCATTCACTATATTTTTGTAATAATGTATAATTAGTTGTTAATATAAGTCCGTAAAGTGACGTTGAATTGGATAAACTAATGATATATCAGTTTATTATATAAATAGAGTGGGTGAGGTGTCCGGAATAGCAGATCGGATCAAGCCCCTGTCCGGACTGACAGTCCGTACAGGGGAGACCTGTTCGGACTGTGAGTCCGAACAGGACTGGTCCGTTCGGACTGACAGTCCGAACAGGACCTTCCCTGTTCAGACTGAGAGTCCGAACGGTCCTGACCCAGTCGGACTCTCAGTCCGAACAGGGAAGCCCCGTTCGGACTGTCAGTCCGAACGGGAAGCGCGAGCGCAAGCGGAGCCCTGGAGCGGGAGAAGGACGAAGGGCAAAATGGAAAAGTTTTTTAGAGGGTAAACTTGTTATTTTTTTAGAGTTATTAACTGGGCTCACTCGGAAAAAAGTTGTGCCCCTTTAGAAGTTCCCAGGAAATGGGGCGTCACGGGTACATGCATGGGCCGCATCTAGCAACTCCCGTGTTTTTGTCCGTCACACCGTGTCACCTCCTCGCAACGTGTCAAACTGCCCCCTCCCCCGAGAATTATTCCTCCTCACTCATCCAAAAGAACCAAAACCCATCAATCCCACTCCATCTCTCAATCTCACACCCAGCCCTCGCCATGGCAACCTCAAACGACGCAGTCGCCGATGCCGTTCACCTCACCGCCTCCGGTAACTTCACCCTTCCTCCGATCACCCTCCAAGACCTCCCCCGCCTCTACAGCGCCGACCATCCTCCGTCCCTCCCAAGCCCTCTCAACTCCCACCCTTACTACCACCCCTTCCCGGGCTTCTTCATCACCCCCTCCGACGTCGTCCTGCGCCACATCCTCTTCGACCTCGCCTCCCCCTCCCCCTCCCTCCTCGCCTACCGCCGCGCCGGGCCCCGCGAGGCCATCCACTTCGACCCCGCCCGCACGCGCGCCGCCGTCGTGACCTGCGGCGGCCTCTGCCCCGGGATGAACACCGTCATCCACGAGCTCGTGGTGGGCCTCTGGGAGCTGTACGGCGTCAGGGAGATCTTCGGGATTACCTCGGGCTATCGGGGCTTCTACACCGATGAACCCATTAGGTTGGATCCGAAGATGGTGCACGACTGGCACAAGAGAGGAGGGACGGTGCTGACCACGTCGAGGGGCGGGTTTGATCTGGAGAAGATTGTGGATGCCATTGAGAAGAGGGGTTTCAATCAGGTACCAATTTTTCTTTATTTTTTTAAATTTCCCTGCTTGTTTCTTGAATTATATATATATATATATATATATATATATATATATATATATAGTAATTGTGAAATTCACCGTCAGCGAAAAAGAGTTTCTTCACAACCATTTAGGTAATTCAATAAAATTATTATATGTGGAGCCACTCAAAGGGTGGGTAATAGAGTTCTTTTATTTGTTATCTAAGCGGCGATGAAGAAACTAATGAATTTCCTATTTTCTCATATATATATATATATATATATATATATATATATATATATATATATATATATATATATATATATATATATATATATCTTAATTAATTCCTAATGAGTCATTGTTAACCTGCTACCACTACACTAAAATATCAGGGAGAGATACTTTTATAATTTACAGTTGAATGGTGGAGAATAAGAATATATGTGCTTTAATTTATGAGATGTAATGGCAACTTTTATAAAGATTTAAGGAATATGATTAATTATGGTGAACCTATTCTGATGCGTAGGTAAAATCATGTACAATGTTATTAGGAATAGGATTCAACAGATGAGTATATCTCTTTTGAGACCTAAGGACCATAGGAATCTAGAAAAGATAGGTGCAAAATGTTTTTCCCTTGAGCTTGATAAATAAGCCATTGCTTCTTTTTAGCACCATAACATGGTGTTGAATTAGTCTTATGGAGTGGTTAAGCGAGGCCACACCCTACCGCTCTTTTTATGTATTTTGTACAGTAGTAATTGTATTTTGTTTGTACAACTATCAACAGAACAGCACATCTAATCTTGTCATTTGTAGGATGGATGTTCTGTTATCTCTATTAATGGAACAATGAGCTCTTGCCCGATATCAAGAAGCATGGTGTTGAATTTGTTGTTGATGATTCTAGTGAAATTTTCATATTCTGTATCTCTCAAGAAGTTGGTTGCTATTTTTCCAACATGTTCCTCCTAGGAGGGTAATTATAAAGGTGCACCCCAAATTTCTAAAGGCACACCATTTCGAATCTTCGCAGATTTGAAAAACCAATTTTTTTCTAAGAGTACATCCCCTTTGTCCAAAAATACTCTCTTTCTCAAACCTCTCCCTCCTCCCTCTCCTCCTCCCCCTTCCTGCCCACCCCTCTACTCAAGCCAACACCCCCCCCTTCCTCCTCATCCTCCTCCTCTTCATCCTCCACCCCCCTCCTCACCACCACCACCTCCTCCTCTTCCACCCCCTTCCCTCTATGCGAATGCACCGTCCCATCTTCACCTCCTCCTCATCCTACTCCTCCTTTCCTCCCTCCACCCCCACCCCCAGCCCCCTCCCCCCTGACCCCCTCCCTCCTCACCCTTTTCTAATCAAGGCACCCTCTTCTCCTCCTCCTCTCCCTCCTCCTACCCATCCTCCCTCTCATCCTCTCCCCTCCTCCTTTGCCCTCTCTGTACAAACCTGCCACCCTCCTCCACCACCACCCTTCTCTCTTTTCAAACCCACCACCTCTCCCTCTTTCGCTACCATTCCTAACCCTAACTCTAACATTTTAGAGCTAAGATGAGGCAGAGTATATTTATAAAAAAAATAGCAAATTTATATTTAAAATCAACTTTAGTTGAGTGTGTCCTTAGATACTTGGGTTGTGCCTTTATAATTACCACTACTAGGATGCCGGATCACCCATTGAATAATTTAATGGATCTCAGTAGACTAAGGAAAGTAGCATGGACTCACCTTTATTGTTTGTAATATCTGCAGAATTTTCTTTATCTAGCTTTTAACCGTTAATCTAAATAGCGTCTAAGTCATAGATAACAGTTTAACTAGGATATGAACCAAAATATAGTTGTACTAATTTTTCTCCAGTGTGTTCTTTTGACACGTCTTAAGATTCGAAATAGACATTTTATGATGAAGTGCCATCAATTCTTGATGAGAAAGTAGGCTCATGGTTCATCTTACGTATGTGCTCTTTTGACAAGTCCTACTGTGAAAAATGTGAATTTAATGTTTAAATTGGATTTCAAGCTATATAGCACAGGTGCTTCTAAAAAAGCCATATCCATGTCATTCATGTGTTTGCTACTTATACTTGGCGTAATTGTCAATATACGATATGTGATACATATGAAATGATATACAAAGAAATCAATACATCTTATTTATAATAGTATTGGGCTATGTATATTAAGATATGGTAAATGTATCTTACGATATGTTGTTGCTCTTGTTTTGCCATTACTTACAATTTTTGTAGCTTGCTTTCTCGCAAACTCATGCCTTATCCTTGAACTTGGTATCTCGTGTTCATTTACATGTATACATAATATGAGGTATGTTTCCCTATCATGTCCATGGTTCTCTACATATTCATATTTGTTATACTCTTTAGATAACCTCTATATCACATTACTCTGTAATAAAAATTAATTACTAGAAATACTTATTCTTCAACTTCATTCATGGTCATTCCTATTCAATTTCTTTCGCTACTTAGCTTAGAAAAAAGTTGTCACTAATCATCCGTAATTATGATATGTAATGAGCTATACATTATTTATGTCACACATGTACCCTCCTGTAGTTCTCATCTCTAACTATTGCTTAGAAAGTAACATGGTACAAGTACACAAGTTCATGCATCACTCACCTTCCTCACTAACCTAATGATTGAAAGACGTTCAACTTTCAGAGTACATGTGGATTTTTCCTTTATGCAATCTTCGTTAAATTGATGATTACTTTTTCTAGAGAATTTGCATTATGATAAAACCAACATTATTAGAAAGAAGACTTTGGTTTCTTCAAAACAAGTGATCCAAATACCAAACTTTGGGTGGTCCAAATACCAAATGATTAAGATATATTTTGCACAAGCTGATTGATATATAGACAATGCAGTTACCAGGTAGGCTACTGGTGGGCACATGAAGATTCTAGTAGTCGCAGGTATCCGTGGACTTGCAATTGGTGCTCCGGTGATGGAAGTGGTGGAAAATGAATTAACAGTTGATAGGGTTTGTTTGGAGGATTTGTAACAAGCAACGGTTATGAAGAAAAGTCTTCATGAGAGCTAATTCTCCTCTACTTGTCACTACGTATAGCCGTAAAATCAAAGAAGGTTTCTAGCTTCAAAGAAATGAAGATGGAGAAAAGGAAGAATAAGAATGGAATGAACTCTCCTCTCATCTTTCAGCTTATATATGTTTCAAATCTTTCTCTATCCACTGCTACTCATTTTTCATGCCTACACAATCTTGCTCTTGAGAGCATGATTAGAGTCTTCCCTCTATATGCATAAATACACTTGAATAGTTCCATAATCTATCAGTTCAGTTGCTTAACTGAAAACTGACCAGTACAAGTTAGTCAACTTGCTTAGAGTGAATCTTAATCCTTTCATATCCAAATCACAATCCAACAGTTTGTTTCAGAGAGCTCGAAGTCTTCTTTCTAATTGTGCTGAAATTATTGCTATATGTTTCTTATAGAAGTTATGACAGATTTACAGAGATTGTACAAAGAGAACTATTTTGAGGGTGAATGCTCAATATATATCATAATTGTCGGTGAATGGGATGGTTGATAATTTAATTTATATGATAAGTGGCAACAGGAATTGAATAAAGTTATGAATATGAATGGAGTCTTAAGGATGAGTATTTCTATGTGAGAAGTATCATGAACTTAATGTTATGGAACAACATGATATAGAGTTAATACAGGGGTCCTTGATGTGGAAACAAGAACTTGTAAGATTAAAAATCAGCATTATATGAAGATGAAAGAGAAATAATATTGAGTGTAATGAAACAAAAGAGTCGTGAAACAAGAGCAACAAAGAGAACCTTCTCTAATTAGAATTATGTGGGCATTCCTCATGGCATTTAGAGCTTATGGCAAAAAGTTTACTTCCTGATGGCAAGATCAGTTTCAATAAAAAATTAGTATTGCTTTCTATATCATTATTAATCCAAGCTTGAGCGGTTTAGGAGTACTGAGTCAACAATTTCATGGTGAAGCTTTTTGGGAACTGTGAGCGTTACAATTTGTAAAGAGAAGAAACAGATAAGTTTTTTTGGAAATGATAGCAACTTTTTTTTTTTTTTTTTTGTGTGTGTGTGGGTGGGGGTGGAGGAGGGGAGGGGTTGTAGGGAGGGAGGAATTTTAACACAAGCAGAGATGGTGGGGTTTTCTACCACTTAACTAGGGTATTCTATTGTTAGTTATTTGGATAGAAATTTTAATCAAGGATCATCCTGCTGTACCTTAAGTTAATTAAGGGACTAAATAGAGATTACGTAGATTTGATGGAGTAATATCAAAATAAGGACAATTGAAGGAACACTATCTAAAAACAAATATTTATAATTTTGTTCTATCAAGATCATTTAAATTGACTTTACATTCTTAACTTTCCAACAATTCATGAACATGGTCCTTGATTATCTGTTTAATCATGCATAACATGTTGAGGCTACTTTTTTTTGTATATCCAAGAACTACATGGAATTATTTCCATGTCATGTTTGCCTTTCAGTTAATCGTGAAAGATGTTTAAGCTTGGGAAACTTAGGATCACTATTAGTGGTTTGGGAACCAAATGACCTAGAAGGCAATAACATGATATAGGAAGTATGGGTGCGAACATGCAACATGGACGCACAATAACATAATCTAGGAAGTGTGGCATGGAAATAGGACATGGATATGGATATGGATATGGGCTTGGATATGGAACACAAATACAACACAATTTGGAGATGTTATAATACGTTGATATGAAAATCCTTAAAAATGTAGGATATTGTGAAATGATGACTCAATGGTGTCGTGTGCGTGCAGTGCACGTACCATACATCAATGCCTATAGTAACTAGGACATGCTTTATTAGTACTTGGAAGTGGGGAAATATAGTCTTAGTGATTTAAATATAAGAAACACAAAAATGAATGTCGGAAAGCAAAATTGTAAAAGGTAGGACAGGACGGTGTAGGTATATGCATATACTTAAGGCAATGTAGAATAAAGGGCTTTTCTGATATACGTCCATACAAATCTCATATTTTTATGTAATTCCCTCACAAACTAATTTGTTTGAAATAACTAACCGATAATTTGAGGAACATTTACAATTTTTTATCTTCATAGTGGTAATTGTTGGATATTTTAAGAAAAATAATAATTTCAAGATTCATTATTTCTCTTATTTCCCTTTTGATCTAGTCAACCATTTCATATTTGTTAGACTTGGTCAATTTAATTATGACTATCTAATAGCCACTAATACTAGAGTTCTATATCACTTAGTAAGGCATTATTTTGGAGGTTATGAGAGTCATGTCATATAAGATTGTCCAAGATCAATATGTAGAGAAGAGAAATATGAAACCTTCCTCCCTTCATCTTCTACTATCTCAAAATTATTTCAGCCATGAATTTTTCCATTGGATATGTTTACCTTACAACTTGTGATCAACTCTACGATGTCCGTATATTTGAGGAGTGATAGGAAAGGTATTGTACTCTTACAGGACATAATTTCCTTGGCCGACCGTACGAGGTCGACATATGTCTTTTAGGGCAATGATTACACATCTTCCTTGATGCCGTCTTTATAACTTTATTATTTTGTTTATAAATTGTATATTTAACTTGGAAAAATTCCATAAGTAATGACTAGTTTTTAAATCAGTAAATGACCTCGTATATTCAATATTTCTCCAATATTTACTGACAATATAAATCCAAGTTTTCTCTTTGAATATGCATGTATGATTTATCTCTAACTGGGGTTTGCTGCACTCCTTTTTTTTTCCTGTCATCTCCTGATTTTTTTTTTTTTTCCTTTTAATAGCAAGGATTTTGAAATTTTGCTGAGCTTCTAATATCATGCAAGAAGAAAAGAGTATATCTATATCGAACACACTTTGATTGAGTTTCTTTGAAATTTTGCTGAGCTTCTAATATCATGCAATGAGACCATAATGATCAGCGTTTTAAGTAGCTTGAGTTGAGTAGTACATGTAGTCGTCTAAAAACACGATTGTGGAAAAAATTTACATGAAAGAATTGAGTGTGTTGTCGCTAGGTAATGTTTCAAGTGAAGTATCATCTAGTATCATTGTGCCAATGCATGAACCTAGGTTTTTAACATCTATATTTATGTTCCCTTTATATTCCTTATCTGCCTAAGTTTTATTAAGTGTCGCAGTAAAAAATGATCTTGCTGGAGTGGAAGAGTTCTGGGATTTGTCTCTCCTTGCAAATCAAGCTATGGTCGTTTCTTTGCAAATCATGAGTATCTTTATCATCTTAGAGAAGCTTCAACATGAAGTTTTTTCAAATATGCAGGTGTATTGTATAGGAGGTGATGGGACCATGAGAGGAGCAGTCAAGATCTTCCAAGAAGTCCAACTCCGCAAACTTAACATATCCATCACTGGCATACCCAAAACTGTGGACAATGATATTGGCATCATTGACCGTTCTTTTGGCTTCCAGACTGCTGTTGAGATGGCGCAGGAAGCAATAAATGCAGCTCATGTGGAGGCCGAGAGTGCTGTCAATGGCATCGGCCTTGTGAAGCTCATGGGTCGCAGTACTGGCCACATTGCCCTCTATGCCACTCTTAGCAGCCGTGACGTTGACTGCTGCCTGATACCTGAAAACGATTTCTACCTGGAAGGCAAAGGGGGGCTCTTCGAATTCCTTGACCAGAGGCTGAAACAAAATCGACATGCAGTACTAGTTGTGGCTGAAGGTGCTGGGCAGGACATGATACCAAGAACAGAGTCTCAGAAGGAAGAGAGAGATGAATCAGGGAATCCGGTGTTCTTGGACGTTGGCCCATGGCTGAAGTCAGAGCTGAAGAGGTGGTGGGAGAGGGACCACAAGGGGGAGTTAGGTACAGTCAAGTACATTGATCCGACTTACATGATACGGGCAGTACCAGCCAATGCTACGGATAACCTGTACTGTACTTTGCTGGCACATTCATCGATTCATGGAGCCATGGCAGGGTACACGGGTTTCGTGACAGGACCAATCAACGGGAACTATGCCTACATTCCGTTGGAGGAGGTTGCGGTGGCGAAGAACGTAGTCAATACTACTGATCATAAGTGGGCATGGGTCCGGTCAGTGACGAACCAGCCTGACTTTCAGAAGGCTTAGACGTCAGGTCCAAGAACTTGTTCTATCCTTGATTCCAGGGACTTTTCCTGGGCTGGTCGACGGTAAAATGATAGCGGAAGGTGATTTGTTTTCTGTTCATGCTGTACTGCTTGTAAGCATTGGTGGTCTTTTGATAAGTAGAGCGCAGTGCTTCGCACTTTTTAATGGCACTGGCAGGGTGATCGATGTACTGAGAGGCTCTCTCTTTTTGGTTGCCATTGTACTGTTGTGCTGATCCTATCCAATGTAATTGGGAGAGGTAAAGATGTACACTTTAGGCGCTTCTAAAAGCTAATAATGTATTATGGTCTCATCTTTCTTTTTCATTTTCTCCCCCCCCCCCCCCCCCCCCCCCCACCCCCCTGCGAGGTATGTGGTTGTCTAATCATTTTCATCACTAGTTTTTCACATAACAATTCAGTCTCTGAGGCTTGGTTTGAGTTTGGATGGGGGAAATGATGAGATCTCTGCCTCTTTCTTGTAAACAATATTCTCATGTTTGCTGATTCTGCTGTGGTGCTTAGTTTGCCGGAAGAGGATGGCTATATTGCTGCGGACTGTTGGAGAGAAGTTGGTATGTCGGTGGGATTTAAAACCATGGCCAGCTAATTCTTGAGGATTCAAATGTGCTAATTTTCTATTGGAGTATTAACAGGTTTGTCCCTTATCTTTATAAATTATGATTTAGTCCCCTAAATCTTC
The DNA here is from genome assembly GCA_036321105.1 of Dracaena cambodiana. Taxonomy (NCBI): domain Eukaryota; kingdom Viridiplantae; phylum Streptophyta; class Magnoliopsida; order Asparagales; family Asparagaceae; genus Dracaena; species Dracaena cambodiana. The sequence continues at coordinate 41,531,454 of JAYEPQ010000003.1, forward strand.
ATATTTAGATTTAGTCTCCAAAATCCTCTAAGTTACTACAATTTAGTCCCTCTATTACTTTTTTCATCTAAATAAACAACAGAATTTAATTTTTACTTTTTTTTAAATATTGAAATGATTTAAATACCCCTATGAAGAAAAGGGAGGGGAAGAATAGAGAGATAGAAGAGAAGAAGAAGTGGGGAAGCTAATGAACCCAATGAAGAACTGAAGAAGAGAGGAGGAAGAGTGAAGGAGAAGAGAGGAGGAAGAAGGAAGAAGGAATTAAGAATGGGTAAAATGGAAAAATCAAGTCAAAAAATAAACTGGGCTAATGGAAGTTAGGGAGATGGACTAAATTGTAGTAACTTAGAGGATTTTGGGAACTAAATCCTAAATATGAAGATTTGGGGACTAAATTATAATTTATAAAGATGTAAGGGACAAATCTGTAAATACCTAATTATATATACAATTACAATATCATGAAAGCAGTTAGGTTAGTGATTGTGCAAAAATCTTGGATTAGATTGTCCTAACTAGACTTAGTACAAACTTTTAAGTAGTCTCTTTTCTACTATGCGCTTTATTAGTTGAGTATGATTTTTTTTTTTTTTTGGCCTCTTGGGTATTATGTGGGGGGGGGGCTGTCCAGTCACAAGGGTTGATGTAAACTGCATAACTGCCAAGAAATTATTGTTTGCTCCCTGTTGCAATCATACTAAATTAAGTCCAAAATGACTTCTATATATTGTTCAAAGAAATTATCAAAAAAAAAAAAAAAGGAAGGACTTCTATATTAATTTTGAGTAATATTTCATGGGTATTTTTATACACCTTATTTTTTTCATATGACATTTTGAAATTTGAATTAATCAATTAAATATATGTTTGGGATTGCTGTATATGAGTTGTTAGTTCAAATAAGACGTGAGCTAACGGTGAAAAAAAAAAAAAAAATAATTTCATTATTCTCTTTTAATTTTTTTTAATATCATGATTTTCACCTTCTTAACTTTTTATAATCAAATTTTATAAGTTTTCGAGTTCATTTGATCTTTCATCAAGTTGATACAATATAGCTTTATTCATTGAAAACCATTATATGTGTGCTTGATGGAAATCCAAGTCAAAACTAAATCGAGTATAAATGTACACTGGAGAAATGAGACCATAATAAAAAAAAATAAAAATATTGGAAAAATGAACCATTATGATCCCATCAAGACTTTTATTGGAGAAACCAATCTCACAATAGTAAAAATTCTCATGCAAACACCAAGTAACTTAGTCTAAAGCACAATGCCCCGTGGTGTACCAAAAATTTGTAGAGTCTATAAAGGGAAGTCCAATGGTAATCGATTATCTCATTGATAGCTTAGTCTAAAGCGTATTCAGGTTTTAAAAAATGGACGACAAAAGAGGTTCTCAATTCAGGCTCCATATCATCATAATCGGCATGACAAGTAGCAGGGAATTATAGTATTAGGAGATATGATACCTCTATGTTCTATATAATTGTTGTAATGGCTCTTCTTAGGTTTTGATGTAATTTTTATTTTATTTATTATCCACTCAGTACTATATATGTAATCTATTATAGCCAGTTTCATTATCACCTGATTAATAGAACGTGAAAAGATTATCCGCCGTTTATATAAAACAAAAAAACATTGCATATACTGTGAATTACTATAACCATCTCCACATATCGTATCCAACTACTATAACAATCTAGTTTGCCCTACAAATCCGTGGAGAAATTTTCCTATAAATTGTTGATCGATGTCCTTGATAGGCAAACCTACTGCCGCCCAAAAAAGATAATATGCACGTGACATGAGTTGAGACCTATTGGGCAATAAATAGTGTTGTGATTCAAGTTGTAAATGTTGATCAGAAAATTTAACTTGCTCGACTGAGAAGCTATAAGACTTATTTGTATTAAGAAATGGAAAAAAAAAAAAAAGATATTTGGCTATTAAAAAACAGCAACGATGATATTATTAATTAATATAATTTTAATATTTTGAATGAATTATGAACTTCAAGCTTAATTTTGACATCTTAAAGCTTAGTTTAGGTTTGAAATCTTCTAATTAATACTTTGTTGAATTTGGGAGGTCTGCTGAGGGCCTCAGTCTATCAACCCTCCTACTCTCCTGTCGGCCATTGCAATTTTCTTACACCTCTTGGAAAGGGAGTTTACAAAGGAGCACACGATTTTTCCTAATGAGCGCATTTTATAACTGTCCGGACTCAAAGTCCAGACAAAAAAAAAAAAAAAACACTGAAAAGTGAACTCACTAGGAAAATTGGTGTGCTCATTTGGAAACTTCCTTTAGAAATCCATAATTTATGCTGTCCGAGGTGAAAGTTTCTACAAGTGGAATGCTTTCTATGCCAATCCCTTTTTTTTTTTTTTTCTTTCTTTAAAAAAAAACGAAAAAGAAAAGGATTAAGATTATATTGTAACTTGGCCACCAATCAGGTTACTTCCAAAAGTATCAAGGATTGGAATCAATTATGCTCGTGAACTTTTAAGAACTTGCACATCTTAATTGTCTTTGTGTGTGTGTGTGCGCTCGCACACACACTCATCTGGACAATTTAATTTAATTCGATTATTTATGTTTCAAAATCACTTAATTTATGTCAATATGAATTAACTAAGCATGTATGCTAAAACACCAATTATAAAACATGAAAAGAATGGGGAGGAAACAAATGGAAAATTTACATCGTACCCATTTTGGGGCCAAAAGTTCAAGACAAATTAGAATTAGGGGGGTTTCTATAAATTTCCTCTCAGCTCAAAGAATCAGCTGCCACCCCCCCAAAATTAAATTAAGCGTATGCTGCCCAAAAGTTAGCTTGCGCTTAAAATATAAAATAATCCAAACAGTGTCCCCACTTAAAGTTGAATTCTATTTTAGCACATAACTTTGGTCAGTAAGTCCATCTTTAAGAATTAATTTCAGAAGGATATTAAATTCGCCTGATATCCGAAAGGTGTAAAAATGATTTAGGTATTAATTTTTAATAAAAAATTATAAATTTATCATTTCTTTATGTGAATTTATTTTTTCCGAGTCAAGAATTAATTCTGGAACCATATTGTATTAAATCAGTTCCAGACTAATCATTTGGGAAAAAGACCAAGAAAAGTGAGCTTACTGAGCTGGGTGGTGTGCTCAAATAGAATTTCCCCCACCCTTAACTGATAACTCCATTCAAACCGACTCCCTTCTCACTCTCTCTAATACTTCCATTAAAAATCCAACACCGGTCACAAGTCCAAAACCCAAGAGGATTCCATTTTTATGAGAGTTACTCGATGCGCCCCATGGAGGGAGCATTAGTTTTTTTCTCTAATTTGGGGCTCATTAAGAAAAATATGGGGGCGCATCTAGTCACTCTTCCTTTTTATTCACGCTTTCCCCATCTCCTATCAGTCACCTCCCTCGTCTCCCTCCCTGCCCCAAAAATCTCCATTAAACACACCAACAAAAAAAAAAAAGAAAAAAAAAGATCCCATCTTTCTCTGAACCCATACAAGCTAGCTTCTGCTTCTCCACCCAAAATGGCAGCAACCCGTTTCCATTTAGCCCTTGTTCTGCTAATCTCGATACATTGTGTTTCTCTTGTTGTTGTGGAGTGCGGGATTGGTGTGAACTGGGGGACACTGTCCACCCACAAGCTGCCACCTGTCGTTGTGGTGGATCTGCTGAGGGAGAACAAGATTGAGAAGGTGAAGCTGTTTGATTCAGACCCAGATGTTCTCAGGGCTCTCATGGGCAGTGGGATCCAGGTCATGGTTGGGGTCCCAAATGAGATGCTTGGTGTCCTGGGGACCTCTCCTGCTGCTGCTGATTTGTTTGTCACTCAGAATGTTTCTAGATATTTGATCAAAGGTGGTGCTGATATTAGGTATGTTGGCTTTGGTTTTCAAATTTTCTCATATGGGTTATGTTGGATTTTTGTTGGCAGTGTGGGTTTTTAGTTATTTGGATTGCTCTTTCGGTTGCACTTCCTGCGGAATCATTATCCAAATAGAGAACTAGAGATTATTGAGATTTAACATATAAATCGATAAAAATAGAAACTGTAAGAGAGAAGTCAATTAGAAGAAGAGAATACTAAGTATTTACGTGGTTCGGAGCGAGTCCTATTTATATTTATATGGATCGAATCAAACTTTAATATTAATAATGCTTGCAAATTACAAATCTTGGTATCTCTCAAAATTATTAAGAAATCACTCTTCAACTGAGAGCCAACTAAAAAAATCTCAAAAGATGCAAAAGAGTTTTCTTCTCACAAAAGCTCCAGAAGATTTCAAGGATGCAAAAGAGATGCCTTTGAAGGCCCTATCTAATAGAATTAGTTTGACACAGACCCCAAGTCAAATAAAGTTTCTAGAAATTAAGCCAAAGCTCAACAAATCTCCACTTTGACGAAATTTTCAATTCTCAATTCCAGCGAATTATAGTATATGGACAAGTCTTCATCAAATGACTTCTGATGATAGTTTGTCTCTAGTTGCATATTGCTTGCACTTACTTAAGGATCACCTTGGCCATACGTAGGGTTTCTTAGGCAGCAAAGGTGGTACTTTGGAACTTTGCTACCATGGAGCTTCCCTGTTATTGCTTAGAGATGTGTACCTGTTATATAGCTGATGTCCAATGTGCAAAAGTGCTTAGAAGCATGTAATTTTGTCTTCATTTCAAATGGGATGGTAATCATGGTACTGAAGGTCTTTATCAATGAATGCACTATAAAATCATATGATTGAGAGCAAAAAAGGATAAGAAAACTACTAGAGTGAGCAAGAATTTTTAGTTTGCAAAATTGTACGACCTGACTTGGTAAGATTTGAAGTGTACTTATTCTGTGACTTTATGAGTGATGGTAAATGAATTTAGTTGATCAGAGAAGAGACCAGATTGTAGAAGATTGTAAATGAGTGTAGCATTCAATTGCCAACACTGAGACCGTATCAATAGTTCAGAGAATCCATTTGTTTGATTATGCTTAGTGTAAGATCTGTGGGATGCTTGGACATACAACAAGGTCGTCGCTATATCCTAGACTAGATATCATCCCACCTTTCCTCTAAATGTCGCCAAGCCTCTCATTCCTATCACTTTCTACCATTCCTATATGATCTATTGGTCATAAGAAACAACACAGCTAAAATCAAATGTGTTAACTGCCTACTTCAGCACTATGAAATGACTTGGAACATGCTCGTATTTTTATTTAGTGGCGAGTAATCAATAATGGACATGTGTTGAAGTGTTTTAATAAAAATGTCTGAATAGATGGTAGCAGGAGGTCCTACATGGGCAAAATAACTAAGAAATACAGTTACCTTCAATGGAGCTCCATGGGTATCCAATATGTATCGGATATCAGAGACTCCCGATTACTTGTTGAACCCTCTACTTGTCGTAGCTAAAGTTGTAGCAATTTCTATTGGTTGTGCATATGGTACATGTTGGACACGCATCTAGACTCAAACTAATATCTGGTTTCTAAGTTTCAGGGTTCAGGACTCAATTAGGTTTGTGTTTGCTTTTATATTGTTTTAGTTCTTGGAAAATAAATAAATAAGGATTGCTTGAGTGTAATGTATCGTTATTGCAATGTAATAGTTCTAATATTTGTGTTTTATATGAAGGATAATATGTTGAAGAACAGTTCACTAATTGTCAATATTGATGTTATAATTTTGGGAATATGAGTAGGTATTAGTGAATATTTTTGGTAATAATTAATACATTTGATTTGAGTAGTGTTGTTTCTCATTCGTGTTATGTCTTTGTTAATTGTTCTTATATTTGATTAACCAAAAACAAAAGTTAACATTATGCTTAAAATATTGTATCAATGGCATATCCTGCTGTTCCCTATTGTAGTTTTTCTAGTTTTCTGTAGACCTTGATCCTCGAGTTTGAATTACAATGAATAGTATAAAAAGGCAATGAACATCTCGTATTTACAAAAGGAATTTGTTCAAATTATAATGAATAGTATCAATTGACTGGATTTTATGCCACTATTAAAAGAGAACGGTAAGAGATAAAGGTTTAATAAAGATCTCATTGGTAGTCAATATGTTGGTACATTTACTTATAGATATACAGGAGTACAGTGTAATAATACTTTATCCTGCTTCCGTAGTTTCACATCTCACCAGAACATTGGTAAACTCTGCTTGTAATATCTTTCAAGTCAGATCTTTATTACATTCGGGGTCAAACTGACCTCATTCATTTATTTAAAGAAGAAGAAGAAAAAGACAAGTTCCTTATGCTTGGCCACTGGGCCAACATATTCAACGTCCTGTTCCTATGTTGGAGGTATTGAGGCTGCATGCCCTTTCTATAGCAGAGGGTGTATGGCGAGTTACATGTCTATCTATAGGCTTTAAAAATTAAATATCAATTCGTGCTTATTTCATTCCAGGCTTACACTAAAGTGACTAAAAACATAAAATAATAATAATAATAATAATAATAATAATAATAACAAACTCCTTTTTTCTTGGATGAGCAAAGGCTCTATCTAGGTCTTGAACCTAGAACCTCCTCCAGCCTAATTCCACCCCTTTGTACTGAGCTATGTTGCAGTAGAAAACAACTTTTGTTGCACTGAAGGATATTGAAATGACTCCCATGAGCCAATTATAAGTTTGTCATGTCAGAACAATAGTCAACCTACAAGAATTTGGTACATAATTATAAAGTACGTTAGCTAGTGGGTTTACATGATAGAATTTTTCTGCTTCTGATACAAAGCACAGACTAACGAAATGGATTCGCATGGTGCTTCTTTTGCAGCTTTTTAGCGCATTAATTTCATTTCTATTGTAGTTTAGATGTTCAATTAAGGGGGCCTTATTCTTCTAGAACCTGGATCAATATGTCTGGCCTCTAGATGATGATGCCAAGTTTTCACCATATGATACCATGACATACTAAATTACTATAAGCTGTCATGAGTTAGTCATTCACGTTTCAGAGTTCATCATGGATATGTGACGTATCATTCCCATGATTAGGTGGTTCTGCCAAGCCATTTAAATCTAGACCGTCGGTAGTTAATCAATTGCATAGAATACTTTTGTCACTAGTTGCCTGAAACTTTTGACCCTCCTCTGTAACTTTTTTTTTTTAGTAATTTATATTGATTTAGTCATCTTAGCTAAAACAACTAAATGCAAAACAAAAAATTATGGCCAACATAATTTTGATAGGACCAAACTTGAACTTGAAATCTCAAGATTTTAGATGAGTGCATGCATGATCTGTCAAGTAATTCTCAGCTCCTTGTGCCTCCTCCTATTTTAATTACCAAATTTGCTTATTGTATAATGTAGGCATCCATGTGTGTATGTTTGTATAAGTAGGATTAATATGCCATCTCTAGCTATTTGGAATGAACCATTAACCGATTGAAATTATTGCAGGTACATTGCGGTGGGAAACGAGCCCTTCCTCACAAGCTATCAAGGACAGTTTCAGTCTTTAGTCCTCCCTGCAATGACCAACCTTCAACAGTCGCTAGCTAAGGCGAACCTTGCAGGTTATGTAAAGCTAGTGGTTCCCTGCAATGCCGATGCTTACGAGTCCTCGCTTCCTTCCCAAGGATCGTTCAGACCTGAACTCACCCAGATCATGACTCAGCTGGTTTCTTTTCTCAACTCAAATGGAGCCCCTTTCGTGGTCAATATTTACCCTTTTCTCAGCCTCTATGGTAATACTGAGTTCCCACAAGATTATGCCTTCTTCGACGGTTCGTCTCATCCAGTAACAGATGGCCAAAACATATACTACAATGCCTTTGATGGCAATTATGATACCTTAGTAGCTGCCCTCAACAAAATTGGTTACGGCCAGATGCCTATTGTCGTAGGTGAGGTGGGGTGGCCCACTGACGGAGCGATGAGCGCAAATCTCAGTGCAGCGAGGGCCTTCAACCAGGGGCTCATCAGTCATGTTCTTAGTAACAAAGGGACTCCACTCAGGCCTGGGGTTCCTCCTGCAGATATATATCTCTTCAGTCTGTTCGATGAAGGGCAGAAGAGCGTGCTTCCCGGTAATTTTGAGAGGCATTGGGGTATTTTCTCCTTCGATGGGCAGGCTAAGTACCCTCTGAACCTTGGTTTGGGTAGCGGAGGCCTAAAGAATGCGAGGAATGTTCAGTATCTTGCATCAAGGTGGTGCGTGGCTAATCCGTCAAGGGATCTTGCAGCTGTTTCGAATCATATGAAGTTGGCTTGCAGTGTTGCAGACTGTACTCAGCTCAGCTATGGCGGATCATGCAACGAAATTGGAGAGAAGGGCAACATTTCGTTTGCATTCAACAGTTTCTATCAGCTACAGAGGCAGGACCCTCGGAGCTGTGACTTTGATGGGCTTGGGATGGTTACGTTCCTTGATCCTTCAGTTGGGGATTGCAGATTTCTAGTTGGGGTCAGCGACGCTAGTTCTTCTTCCTGCATTGGTCGTGGCATCTTTGGAGGGACATGGGTTGTGACATTGTGGGTGTTGGTGTATCTAAGAGTGCTGTGTTCGGCATAAACTGTAAAATTTCTTGGGAGTGTGCCATTGTAGGGAGAGTGAAATTATTAGATCATAGGAGTCTTAGAGAAATCTTTTTCATATAGAAAATTTGATCTACAACTGCTATTTTTGCAGCAGCAGCAGCAGCAGCAGCTCTTCTAATAGTTGTTGGAGTTCCTTGCTGAAGATTGTGATCCTGCAAAGGTGAGTCTATCTGGGCGTTAACTGGTTCGTTATTTTGTAGTAGATGACAGTGAAGTTGGAGCTTTTGTGCGTATTATGTTGTTTAGTTCAGTAAGTTATGCAGCCTCCCTCACTTCTGAGTCAGAAAGCTTCTATAGATACAATTCTTTTTACAGCTGGACTTGATAAGCTCGCGCTTCTTTGTGCTCTATAGGTGGGTGTGAATGTTTCCTCGGTTCTATGTGATTTTGATGTTTTTTCGGGCCTCTCATTATGAAGGGAATGAACAAACTTGTTTTGGCTATTGGTACCCATACCTAAATGTAAAATCGCAAGTAGATACCCTTGACCTGGACCCTATAATATAATATAAGCTTACGAGATTAGATTTACTTTGTTCGAACTTACCTTTTATTTTGTGTTTCCATATTCCAAGGGAAGCAGCACTAAGCTTTTATTTTTGTTTCCATATTCAAGATGGTTATTTCAACTAATATTCTTTGACTTTTAATTGTGGAGAATAGTTGTTCTTTCTGCGCAGTTACATTTGAGGCAGTTACATAACCTAACAAAACCAAATTTGTGGCAACATCTAAAAAATGGGAGCAAACGGAAATTCTATTTGCGCATGCCACTTTGCTCAGTGAGCTCACCTTCTAAAAGTTGCAAAAAATTGCCACATTTCTTTCCCACTTTGCGCAGTGAGCTCACCTTCCAAAAGTTGCAAAAAATTGCAACATTTCTTTTTATGGTCTTGTTTTTTTTTCCTTCTCAAGGATTAATTCCAAAATAATATTAAAACATTCGGAAATTAATTACTGAATAGTGTGAAAACTGTTTGGGGACTAATCTTCGACTTAGAAAGATAGGTTCACTGATCAAATTGGTGTGCTCAAATAGAATTTCCCGAGCACACATTCCTCACATTGAAGAAAGATAGGTTCACTGAGCAAATTGGTGTGCTCTAATAGAATTTCCCGAGCACACATTCCTCACATTGAAGAAAGATAGTTTCATTGATCAAATTGGTCTGCTCAAATAGAATTTACCGAGCACACATTCCTCACATTGAAGAATAAGCTTTTTCGACGAAGGAGTTAGAAGGGGGAGTTTCTAAAGGAGCACACCATTTTTCCTAGTGAGCTCACGTATCAGTGTATTTTAGTCCAGACTTTTTGTTGTTAAGTGGGCTCAGTAGGAAAAATAGTGTGCTCCTTTGGAAACTCCCCTTAGAAAGTGATGGTTTGATATAGGTTGAGATCAAAGCTGATATGCCTCACTTTTTGATATGACACTATTTCCATCCCTCATTATCCTAACAATAGTATATAGATTGTTTTACATTTAAAGACTATCTAGGAGATAGAGATTGATTTCTTTTCTTTAATTCTAATTTCAAATATAAGTTTTAAGCAAAAAAGCGATACATAAATCAAATGCCTTGTTATGGAGAGAGAGAAATGTTGTAACAATTAGGGAACAAGTTAGTTGTTGTTACGTATTACAAATTAAAAGTGAGAGCTCAAGAAGAAGGAAATTTTCTTGTTTGTGATCGAGCCTTGCGCGTAGCACTGAATAGATCACGCCCTATGGGAGTATATATGTCTCTGTGCAACAGATACTCATCTTCTTACTCTCCAGAATTCAACCATTACTAGCCTTGCATGCATGCACATGCAATACACAAGCTTTTGAATAGCTCTGGTTTGTTTCTTCCGAGAGAGAGAGAGAGAGAGGAGAGAGTTGCAAGAACTTTTTTATTTAGGGTTAATTACAGTCAGATCTCCTGTAGTATTAGGGGTGTGTAAGTTAACACTTATGAATTTTGAAACTCTAAAAAAAAACCCCTGAACTGTTAACACTGTTAGTGAGGGTTAGTTATTTTCACTCTTCTTTTTTACTAAAGTGTACTCTTGTTCCTCAAATTCCTATTTTACTCTCATTCCTCTCTTTAACCAACACACTCTCTCTCTCTCTCTCTCCTCTCTCTCTCTCTCCCCCTCTCTCTCCCTCTCTCTCAGTCACTGGATAGAGAGAGAGTGACTGAGAGAGAGGAAGAGAGAGAGAGAGGGGAGAGAAAGAGAGAGGGAGTGTGCTGGTTAAAGAGAGGGATGGAGGTAGAATATGAATTTGAGAGAGATGAGTGCATTTTAGTAAAAAAGGAGAGTGAAAATAACTAAGTATCAGTGTTAACAGTATAGGAGTTTTTTGAGAGTTTCAAACTTCATGGGTGTTAAGCTACATACTCCAATACTATAGGGGGTCTGACTGTAATTAATCCTTTTATTTATAGTGCATAAATCTCTGTGTAGAACTTATATCGATTGTGGATAAGAATGCAAGAGGGAACAGTTGGTTGATTGACTCCTTGTAACAAAGACTCCTTCCTCGTTCAAAAAAAAAAAAAAAAAAAAAAAATTAGAGTGTAGATGAAAGAAGTTATTTAATCAAACGATTATCGTATTATATTATTTCGCATTTTATTGTGGGATGTAATTTATTATTTATTATTATTATTTTTTCCATACTCTAGCTTGAGCCTAAGACATGCTTAGAGAGAAGATGAACTTGTTCCCATTATGTTGGCACTTAGAATTTATAAAGCTAAAATTAACTATGATAGTATCATTTATAAAGCTTTCTTACACAATTATCTCATCATACACCAACTACAAATTATTTCTCCTTTTTTTTTTCTTTTTTATTTTTTCTTTTTCCTGAACAAAGCATGTTAAGAGTTAATGATCCAGCATGATGACATGCATGCTCCTCTTGCACCTTTACTTTGACATAAAGTTTCTTCAACTTTCTCATATTAATTTCTTTTCTCTCTCTCTCTCTTATTATTATTATTATTATTATTATTTTTAATAAATGTATTTCTTCACCACATAATGATACACAAAGCATGCATTCCACTCTCACCTTCAGCCCGCTCCTTGGCCGAAGAGTTCTCCTATTATCAGGATGCAGGTAATACTCTCTTTTCAAATCTTCTCGAATAAAAAAAAAAAAAGATTTGACATTAGATGATCATTTTGTTGAATACAACAAAAGCTTTAGTTCCTTCTTCCTCTCTCTTACCATTTCGGTATTCAGGTGGTCGAACTCAAGGTGCGATTACATTGCAAAGCATGTGAGAAGTCAGTGAGGAGGACTCTATACAAACTCAAAGGTAACTCACATTTTCCTAGTTAGCCTTAGATTGTTCCAAGAATTTGTCAAACTGACGAGCAGAGACTATTTCAGGGGTCACCTGTGTCGAAATAGACTTGATCTCAAGCAAACTCACAGTGTTGGGCTATGTTGATCGGAGTGCGATCATTAAAGCAGTTCGGAGAACTGGTAGATGGGCATCAGACTGGCCGAGTCATCGCCATGGATGCACCAGTGGCTGCTCTGGCTGTAGAACTAGAAGAGGAGTACCAGTGTCGGCTGCAACACACGGTAAAGAAACTAGAGGTCCGACAGTGGAGAAGAGGTTTTCAAAGCGAAAGCCCCAGATCTCCCATAAAATACTGCAAGCTATCTGTCTAAAGGGGAAGCAGTACGATTCGGATTAATTAGATTATGCCCCCCAAGAGAATACAAGTATGTAATCAAAAGAGTTCAAAGGGTTTGAGTCACATTAAAAGTCCTTGGATTTATTGTTATATTTATGGGGTTTCTATTTCCCAATGATCAAATCCTATAGCTTTACTGGTGTAACAAAAGGTTGAAACCCTTGTAAATTCTTCCTGAGTAATTGCATTGTTATTTTATGGCTAAAGTAAAAGAAACCTCGTGTTTTTTCTTTCTTTTTTTTTTCTAGAAATTCCATAAATTTTTTAATGTCATATAAAGCTCCATGAGGTTTCAAAATTTCAATGAAACCCACCCTAGTGAATCAACGTAAAAATACAATAAATATCCACTCTTCAACCTTGCTAGATATTTATTGAGGAATGGGTATTTGATGTGTTTTTAATTTGATTCATTAATATTTTTCATGAATGTCGTTTGGGTATTTTTCAGAAAATTTGGGTTATTTTCTGAAAATTTCAAATATGGAGGTTTATATAACATTAAAAACCCTATAGGAGTTTTTTGGAAAATTACGATATTTGATGATTTTCTTATCCTTCAGCCTTATTTTATTCCAATCTAACCGACAATCGTAATAAAGAAAGTAAGTGCATTTATATTTTTGATATTTAAAGAAATATAAAACCATTAAATCTATACCTAAAAGATTGAAGGGGGAAAATTTGAAAAGAACAAAACATGGGTGTTCTTAAGATAGGGTTTTAGTTTTTCAGACACCTTGCGTGTATCAAGTAATTTACAGAAAAAATTGCAATAATAATTTCAATTTCTAAGAGTGGAATGAGCAGAAAACGACAATAAATAAATTAGAAATGAGAGAGTGAAGAGTCAAAATTTATCAGTATGGTGGTAGAATATGAACGCAAATGTGACTTTCCAAAGGAGCACACCATTTTTCTTAGTAAGCCCACTTTCCTAGTAAGCACACCCTCTTTTTTGAAAAGAGAGGATTTTTTTCAGTGAGCACTCTTATAATATCCAAAATACCTTCCTTCTTCCCTCCTCATCTTCTCTCTCCCACCTCCCATCTTCTCCCTCCCATCTTCTCTCTCCCATCCACTCGAGCCCGTCTTCCCCAAGCCCTAGCGCATCGATCGTCGCCACTTTGCCGCCGATTGCCGTTGCAGTTTTTCCGCCACTGGCCGCCGGTCGCCGCTGCAGTCTTGCTCGCTTGCCAATGGTATTGGATCAAATTCCTCAAAGATCTGAGAGGACAATATGGTTTATCAATGACAAGAACTTCATTGTGCACATAAAAGAAGAATTTTTGGAAACTAGCTGACTAACAAGTACAAAATCGAACAAGAATGCATGTATACCAACCCATAATATCAACCCGAGCAAGAACTTGTGCAGAATGCATTCCTTTCGCTCATTAAGGATCGGAAGAAGATTTTGCTAATGACAGAGTTTAAGTTTAATTGATGAATTAAATATCTGATTCATAAAGTCAAGCAGGAAAAGCAACTGCCACTGATAATCATGGGAATGAGGTGGGGGATTATATCAACCCTGAGGATACTAATATTAGTATCATCTTGGAAGAGAATATCTAGTCATTGAAGATTGAAATGAAAGTGATGCATTTATTAAAGTATATGTTGGGGGAGGGTCTCTTTGATCCAGGATGATCAACAAGTGGTGATTCGGGACTGTAAGTTCGGATCACTTATAAATGATTCGGACTGTCTAGCCTGAATCAAGAGGAAGCAGACATATTTGGCTTCTTGATCCGGACTGTCTAGTCCGGATCAATCTAGTGATGATCCGAGATTGTTAGCTCGGATCACCACTAGAGGATCCGGCGCTGTAAACCCGAATTGTTGTGAAATCAAAATTTCAACCCATTTTCTTACTATTTAAATATAAATTTAAATTAAAAAACGTACAAATCCGAAGATGATGGATTCATACCTCAAAAAATTCCTGATCATCGAATGGAACTATTGTTATATTGCGCATCTCAATTTTCTTCCCTATTGTCATATTGCGCATCTCAATTTTCTTCCCGGAAGCCCACCAAAGAAACAATTTTGATCTTCTTTTTTTAGGATTTAGTGATGAAATAAAATTTTTTAGCTAAATATAGACTTTAATTTCTGAGATGATTTACTGATTGGAGTAAGCAATCAAGAGAGGAGTTGGATTTGATTGAAGAATTGGATTTCCCTTTTTCTTTGCAATTCGTGCGCGGAAATGAATGAGAGAGGATGTGAGGGTGAAAGAGGAGCACTTTTGCCTATAAAAATAAATGACAAAGTAGCAAATAAAGGAAAAGTTTTAAGTGGGCTCACTAGAAAAAAAGTTGTGCCCCTCTAGAAATTCCCACGCAAATCTGGTCAACAATCACCGTAATAAAAATGATAATTCTGCAGAAGCAAGCAATAATATCAATTTCTATGCTTAAATTCCAATCTTTTTGAAAGGCAAATTTGAACAAATTGAAAGAAATCAGGTACCACCTTTATTTTTTTAAGACCAGCCAACAAAACATTTACGTCCAGTTCTCTTGAAGTTCTGACGGTAATAGCAACAGCTCTCATATAGAAGAAATTAATAGAGTTGGCTATTCTAAGTTTCAGGCTGATTTCAACAGCCAAATGCAGCACAATTGTGCATAGTTTTGTCCATTACTACTGACAATCAACTAAATATGCATGTATCCATCCTGATTGCATACGAACTCTGCCAGCTTACCTTCATCTTGCATTACATAGCGAAGAACACATGCGACAACTTGGACATCAGATTTTGAGATCATCTCAAAGCTCAGAACAATGGAGAGTGCGGCTGTGTTGGTTGAAGATTACACCTTATACCAGCTCCCTGACTGCCTCTCAGCTAATGATCATCTGGTTGAAGAATGAAGCTCTTTCAGGAAAATATTCCGTCAATTCGTCCTTGGTCACCCAGACATAATCCTCACACTTCCCAATGCTAAGTTTGTTGGTCCCGATTACTTGCGACTTGAAAAAGAATCGCTGCAAAATCAGAGCAGAGACAATGTCTGTAAAATGCTCAGACTCGTATACTAAGACCTATTTGATGAAAAGAACAACAGAGTTCATGTTCCGTAAATTTGAGAATCTCTGCAACTTCTAATTTGAAATGCATTCCAATCAAATGCAAAATTGGTTATACCAATGTGTTAATGGCATCAAAGGCATCAAAACTTTCACTTTCGACTCATCAGTACATAATATTATCACTCTCCGATTTCCTTAAAGATTAACGAATAGAAAATTTTCCAACCCATTGTGAGCAAGCGGTGGAAGACATTAGGTTGCAAACTCGTCATACACTAGGTTGCAAACTCGTCATACACCTCAAATCAACAGAACTATTTGGAGAAGCCAAAACTAGAAATACTACATGCTAACATGGCTGTTATTTTTACTCAGAGATACTGAATACAATACTTAAAATATTTTACTATTATAGTCTCAATTTAGCAATGCAGATCACCACAACTTCCTGGAAGAAGTCAAACTGTAAGTGTGGCGATATAAAAAAAAAAAAAAAAAATCCTAAGTAAACGAGTTTCGGGATGAGAGAATAAGAAACAAAAAGAAACACAGCTCCATGGACCACCATATACTGAAATTGGTATGATAAAGCTTCTCAGAAATGGATATACATATATAAATAAAATGAGTAATTAGTCACTCCATATCATCTGTTCACATCGTGAATATAAATGTATATTGGGCATAAAAGAAATAGAGGTTTTATTTAAGAATTATTCTCACTCGATAAAGGAATATCAACTTGTGCTCCCTTCGTAAGTATATAAGCATACATGCTTCCTAATAAAACAAGAAAACGAAGATGGACAGTGGTATGAAGTAGTTGTTGAGCTTGTCCTGGGTATCCTAAAAAAGAAATGCAGGAAATGCATGACTATGTGATGACATTATTTGAAGGAAATTCTTATTTTTAAAGGACTATTGACTGATGAAATTTTTATCGGAATTTCCATATGCTTCGTATTCTAGAACATGTTATACTCTATTTAGCATTTACATTTATTGAGAATTGCATAATTATTATGTTAAGTTTATATTGTTTGAATCATTGTTTGCTTAACGAATATACCAAGTGACTTGAACGCTCTAATGAAGTGACGTATCACATGTGTGAAAGTGAAACTTTATAACTGCTATAGCTGTTTTCAATATTTATATAGTGAAGTGTTTCGAACAAGTAAAAGAGAAACTTTGTAGGTGTATTACTATTAATAATATGTGTTTTCTTAAAGTGACATTATTGCTAGTATTTAAGAACCTTAATAGTCGACTATGGATTGAAGCGAAGAGATTGAACCTGTCATATGGCTTAAGAGTGTATCAATACATGGCCTTCAGGCAAACGCAAACCTATGACATGTTAGATACACTATCCCTGAGAGACTGGTAGTGATAAGCGCATTCCAATGCTGCAAGGTCATAATTTGTAGCTTAGCATACCAAATGAGGAAAGTTATTGTGATATCATAAGATTACTGATTTTATGGTCTAGTGATACCAGAAGTGACAGCTTTAATATGATTTCCCAGTTATGAGGAATACTTCTGTGATCCTATGATATTGTTAATTTTGTGACATCAAAATGACACTTTAATATGATTGTCTAGTTACATTTTTTGTGATAGAATATTTTGGACAAATTTCTATATATTGGCATTTTAGTTTATCTAATTCAATATCCTTATGAAATTATTGTCATTGAACCGACAAACTTGCCTGATTCATTAGTCAGCTAAGATACTCTCATTGAGGTTTCACTCACTCAGTTGTTTTAAATTTGCACAGATATTATGTAGCATCACAGTAGTTTAAGTGTGAGGAGTTCCATAGCTGAAAGACTCACTCAGCATAATAAATGCTATGATTTTTGGAGCATTATCAGGCACCGTTAAATTGATGTATAAGAGAGCTAATTATCATCCTTAATGACAATTATTACTATGTAATATGAACTGTATTAGATATTTCTCAGGAACTTCTGACAAAGCAAAGTTTCATATAATTGTGTTTTTATTATTTTATTGAAGTGCACAGTAGGCTTTATATGTGTAAGAGAAATGTCTCATACATATGCCGACACTATCATGTGCCTCAGCCTATGCTGCAAGGTTTAGTGTTCGTGTCAATGATTGACTTTCATGAATATAACTTGTAGTCCACCCCTCTGTCAATCATATCCCCATATAGGCTATTAGAAAATTTTAGTAAGCTCCATTTTTTTAACTAATAAAAACAATTTAGCCTTTCATCAAAATTATCATCATCCTCTAAGCAATTTACCCACCAAAATGAGAATGGCTATGAAACAACTAGCTGGAAGATTTGACAAAATTATCCAACCGTCTAAAAGATGTCAACCTTCCAAATAGGTCAAGAGAGGGCTTGCCATCAACCTTAGAAGGCTGCTGCCCAAGCATACAAATATACATTATAAGGAAATAAATATGGTTAATACAACCAAGAAGCAACCCACCAAAGTCTTCTAGACAAAGAAATATCTAGAAGAAATTTATGACAAGTTTGCTAACAGGAATTGCTTTCAGCACTTGAGGACCTTGAGAGACTAAAAAGTAAGCATATTCAGTTCTTTGCCCATATTCACCTAAAAAATTTGCATGTTCAGTTCTTTACCTAACCTAAAAAAATTGAATGTTCAGTTCCTTGCCAATATTCGTCTAAGAAATTTGCAAGTTCAGTTCTTTTTTGCCCATATTCACCTAAAAGCTGCATGATAAGTATTGGCACACAATCTGCATGCACACAAGAGTTTCAGTTGTTCTCATAGGTGTCATTATCAACTATCACAATGTGCAAGTTTTCATTTTCCTTCTTAAAACCCTTAGCAAATACTGTATTAGATCTATGGATCAAATACCAAGATCTCCATGAACCATATAGTAGCAAGCAAAACCTAAGGTTAACACATATCCTTCAATTCCTATAGTAGACATTATCCTCTTAAAGTTGACATATGGATCCTCCAATTCGTCAAGTTCTATAGATGATCAGAGCAAAAAGAACATGATTTTGGAGTTCCATTAACACTAATAATCACAGCGGCAACATCTATGCTCCAAATTTTTTACAAATCAAATTCAAGAATCACATATTTCAAGAGACGATGTGTGTACTAAAATCTATATCTATATGGGAAAGTGGATAAATTTAAGTTTCTTGACACTGTACCTTGAAGGATGGAATGTCCAACGAGTCTCCCGTTGGCTCTACTGTCATATGACCCATGGGCGCATTTCCAACAAAATATGTATAATGCAGCCCTCCAAGCACAGATTTTAGTGCTGATTCTGCACACTGAAATTTAAAGATTTGAAAAGATATATTTGATTAAATTTCTTTATATGGTAGTGGTTCAAAGCAGAAGTCACCATAAAGCTAAAAAAATTAAATACATGAAGCGTAACATATTGGAAAATAAACAGTCAAAAAATTGTATGTAGAATGCAAGAGTAAAAAGATAGTACCAATCGCAAAGTTTCTTCATTTTCATAAACCTTTTCTGGAAAATGCCAAACAGGCTTCTTGTCAGGAACTCCATATGACGGACCATAAAGGAGAAGATAAAGTCTTCTATCAAGCGATCTCTGCAATGATCTAATTAAAGAAGGCAGAAAAAAACATAGAAAAGTAAATAGGATAGCCAAAAAACTAGAACCAGTTGATCACTAGTCTCAAGGAAATGAAAGATCGTGAAAGTTAAAATGTTGGTAAGTTGGAAAGTTAACTTCTGGTTTTTGCATTACCAGTGCCTTACAGAAAATGATGCAAAAGTGTGCAATACATTAAAAAAAAAAAAAATCTAAAATCTAAAAGCTGACAGATAGTACTCGGGATATATCAGTGAGAACTAAGGATATGACTCATGAGAAACAACGTGACGCAGGACGGAAGCGGAATTAGGGTTAGGGTTTTGAAAATTAGAGTTTTTCTAGGAAAATTGGGGAAGAAAAGATGGATTGGGAAAAACTTTTGGGATTTGGGAATCCACCCAGGCCCACGCCCACTCTCCACGAATCCACGAGGAAAGATTTAACTCAGCGAAATCCACGCCAGAAATTTCTCAAGAATTTTTCTCAAAATATTATTCATCTTTTTCTAATACTCCATACAACCCTATATATAGGGAAACCCTAACAAACAGAATCCTAATAAAATCAAAACTCCTAATCAAATCAAATATCTAATACAATCACAATCCTAATCAAATCAAATCAAATCAAATCTAATCCTGATCTCCATCAATTCTCCCCGGCTTCAAAAAATTCATCCCCGATGAATGCTGAGATAAGTAATGATACACACGTCCGGATTGAACTGATCAACATCCACGAAGTATTCCAATTAGACCATGGTGGTGGTCGATGAACCATAGCTTGTGCATCATATCTGAATAAAAGTGGTGGAGGGGGAACTGGCTTCGTTAATGAATTTGTATCGAACCATGGTAGATCTGGAAAGACACCTGAATGTGAAACGTATAATTTCTTCACAATTTCTGGAAGCAACCTCTCAGGAGGAACCAAAACTTTCACTTCATTATCAAGTACAAATTCCTGCAAAATATTATGTAGATATACAACAAATTTGTACTCATCATTGCAAATTGCTATCTATCTAGAGATCTCATCATGCATAACATGCATATCAGGCAAATGCAATGCAACAGACTTAAGTGGTACAACTCCAAAAAATAGATATATTGGTTCCCTAAAATGACATACATCAATCACCGCAAATGATATAACATCACTACACTGTGTGGGAATTTGATGAATCTCGAAAGGAAACTCCAAATGATTTCTAAAAAATAATATATTAGGATTAACCTGCCAAAATATGGGAATGATGCTCAAAGACTTACCGGTAGCAATATTAGTGTCAACTATTTCATACTCGGTTTCTTCATCTACATTTGACTCCAAAATTGAAGATTTAGTATCATGTGGGGATGCACTAGACTCTACCAAAACATTCTGAGTATCAGTAGTATCAGTAATACTCTTTACAGTATCATGGATTTCAATAGGAATATAAATCTCAGTTGGTGGATGTGTATTAGACTCTTGTGCCTCAATAATAATATCATCATTAAGCATAAAAGGAATATGAGTATCGGAAATAAGAATAGACATGTTCGATTCCAATTGTGATTCAACTACGGTACTTTCCTTAGAAACATGAATCTCAATAACTTCTGAATCGTCAACGTGATTAGGAGGCATGATATTTATGGGTACACTTTTGAGGGGACACTCATAATCGTAATGCCAAGATATGCGACACTTAGAACACTTGGTCATGCTACATTGAAAGGCAGAGTGTCCATATTTGTCGCATTTAGGGCACTGTGTTCTAACTTTTAAAGTGAATCTATTTTTCAATTTGTCTAAAAGACGAGTCCTATAATACGTAGGAAGATACTCTTCAATAAGAATATCTTTCATCTCTTCCCACGAGTTTATAGGATTCTTATAACGTTCCTCACGATCTATCTCTACTGAAATCCAAAAATTTTTGACTTGTCCCACTATTCGTCTTCTAGCAAATTGAAATTTACGTTTGCTAGACATTTCATAACAGTCAAAGTAACATTCCATATTCACTAACCAATCAATAAAGTCGCGAGTAGAGGAATACCCATCAAATACAGGATCTTTATACCAAAATTTTTCATCTATTATTTCTCTAGCAGCACGCAGATCATAAATATAATGGGATCTCTTTGACTCCGAATGGTGACTAGATCGTGTTGTAAAATGAGACATGCTTAATATAATGAATGGATCATGCAATGCGAACTAGTCAAGTATACAGATGATAGTGCAAAATCTAAGACTCAGACAACCCAAATGCATCATTAAATTAATTTTTTCCAATAAATTAATTGCTAAATGCAAATGAATATGAGATCACTAGAGAGAAACAATTAACCATTCCGTCACAAATTATTGCAATCCAATAATATTTGCAAAGAATTTAGTAGTTGAAATTCAGTTCAAGTTAAGTATCACCTGGAGAGATGAGTAGTTCACGTCCAAATAAACTTTGAATCACCACTTTTTTTTCTTAACGGATCTGCGCTGTCAGCGGGTCTGCACTGTTGTACTGATCTGAATCAAAAGTGGAGTAGATCTGGATCTGTGGGTCAGATCTGAAGTTTGCGGGTCAGACCCAAAATAAACCCAATCTTCTATTCTTCTGTGGATGTGGATCTGAACCAAATCAACCCAATAACAAACAAACCCAAAACCCAATAACTTTCTGTCCTTCCTTTCTCGTTGCCGTTGAGGGGAAGAAGAGGGGTTGGTCGCTGTCGAAGTGGGTAAGGAGGAGGAACGGTGAGGGGTGACGATGCTGCGGTGGGCGCGGTGGCTGCCAGGAGGCGGCCGGCCGGGGAGGCAGCGGCGGCAGGCGGCGGGCGGCGCTGGCGGAGCAGATGACGTCGGCGGCGGCGGGCGGAGCAGGGGACGTCGGCGGGGCCGCTGTAGATGGATGTCGGCGGCGCCGCTGGCGTGGAAGCGTCGGCGGCTGCTGCTGTGGAGTACGAAGGCGGGCAGCGGGCGGAGGTGGGCAGCGCGCGGAGGCAGCGATGCCGCTGCTGCTTTGGCTGAAGAAGGCAGCGGGCTGCTGCTGCTTCGGATGAAGAGGGCGTCGGGGTGGGTGGTGGTTAGGGGGGGATCGGATATGGTAGGAGTTGTTGGATTTGGGGTTTTAGGGTTTTTGGGATTCTTGAGTTTTGGGGCTTTTTGGTCGGGTGAAAAAAAGAGGAAGAAAGAGTGGGTCGGGTACGGGTGGAGAGAAAGAGAGTTTTTTTTTTTTCTCCTCTCTCTCTCTCGGGAGGATGAGGGAAGAGAATAGAGCTTTGCTATTTATTTTTGTTTTTTTTTTTTTTTTTTTTGATCTGTCAGAGTTTTTTTTTTTTTTTTCCTCGCTGGTTGATGGAGGGTGAGGAGTGACGATGAGGGTGGCTAGGTCAGGTGGAGGAGGATCAGGTGGAGGAGGAGAAATTAATTTTAGGCTCTGATACCAATTTGACGCAGGACGGAAGCGGAATTAAGATTAGGGTTTTGAAAATTAGGGTTTTTCTAGGGAAATTGGGGAAGAAAAGATGGATTGGAAAAAATTTTTGGGATTTGGGAATCCACCCAGGCCCACGCCCACTCTCCACGAATCCACGAGGAAAGATTTAACTCAGCGAAATCCACGACAGAAATTTCTCAAGAATTTTTCTCAAAATATTATTCATCTTTTTCTAATACTCCATACAACCCTATATATAGGGAAACCCTAACAAAAAGAATCCTAATAAAATCAAAACTCCTAATCAAATCAAATATCTAATACAATCCCAATCCTAATCAAATCAAATCAAATCAAATCAAATCTAATCTAATCTAATCTAATCTAATCCTGATCTCCATCAATTTGATACCAATTTGACGCAGGACGGAAGCAGAATTAGGGTTAGGGTTTTGAAAATTAGGGTTTTTCTAGGGAAATTGGGGAAGAAAAGATGGATTGGAAAAAACTTTTGGGATTTGGGAATCCACCCAGGCCCACACCCACTCTCCACGAATCCACGAGGAAAGATTTAACTCAGCGAAATCTACGCCAGAAATTTCTCAAGAATTTTTCTCAAAATATTATTTATCTTTTTCTAATACTCCATACAACCCTATATATAGGGAAACCCTAACAAACAGAATCCTAATAAAATCAAAACTCCTAATCAAATCAAATATCTAATACAATTCCAATCATAATCAAATCAAATCAAATCTAATCTAATCCTGATCTCCATCACAACGCTTGCTGCATATGAAAAATGGAAACTGCTTATCTCTAAATTTTGTCAGAGCACAAGCATGACATATAGGCCCTGTAATAACGGTTTTTGAACCTGTATTTATATGCTCAGCTTATCTGGTTGCTCCTTAAAATGCTTCCAACTAGGTACTAAGTGCACTTGTGCCATGAAGCCATTTCTTGTGTCAGGCACAGATCAAACACAGATATCGTATATTATGAAGCACAGACATGGGACAAAAACATGACATGAATATGAAATATGGCAAAATCCTAATAAGTATGATACAATCGACATGGCAACGATATATACATTATTATTACATATAAATAGATAAATTTATAAATAAAATAAAATATCAACTAAGAGGTTGTTATCACAAGGTATTCATCTATAATAAATATAACCATATTCATTAACTTACATTGTTAAGGTGTTTAATCACGTTAAAACGAGAATATTCCAAGTAATAGAAGTTTTTCAATTCAAACAATAAAAATAATTTAATTAGCATTTGAGATTTTCTGCTCTTAGATTTCTATAACCATAGAGGAAGATCTCAATGCAATATATTGTTCTAACAGGAATTGTGAAAATTATGATTATACCAACAAACGACTAACTAATCACCATAGACCATGGCTAAACCCATATCACAAACAATAGATGGCGGAAAGGTGAGCTCCCCTTTTGACAGTCAAATTTCCTTAGTCGCAGCAATTGTCGCAAGAGTCACCTTCTCCGATTTAAAAGGATCTGATTCAAATAATAATCTATTCTCCCATTTTAAATTTCCCAACTTGTATACATGAGGACTAACTGGATGAACTTCCGCAACATGGGGGCACTCGAACCTCCTCCAAATAGAGTAGATAACCATTCTTCCCAGACTAGCTAGGTAAAATGCAAATTCTAACTCGGAACTCACACACACCTAGACCTCCTTAGACAGATGGCAATGAAGTACAAAGTAATCCAAAAATTCCTCCGCAACCCCACACCGAGGACAATCAGGGAAAACCTAATTCTACGTCGACACAAGAAGGATCTCGTGGTCATCCTAGCATAACCTTCCAAATCCAAGTGCGAACTCGGGGCACCGCCATTGACCACCATATTCACAGCAAGTTGATAGGCGAGTTAAACTGACACATTTACTTATAAATGATGGATATGCTAATATTCTACAAAGGCATACCATGCCACATAATCAAGTCCTTATTGGCTTGATGTAGGATTAGAATAGACGTAATTACAGCCACATCACTCGGGTGGAAGAGTTGCTCCAACCAATTTATATCTCATGTTCAGTTTTGTAAAATAAAATGGCTCACAGTAGTATCCGAAACTATCCCAGTGACATCAACAATTGAAGCATCTTTTGAAAAAAGCAATTCAGAAAACCATGGATTCTCTATAACTCGGATAGACTGTCCATTTGCCACCGACCATCGCAACCCTTCTCTCAATGTCTCCATGCTACTCGAGATAGCACACCACGCCCATGAAGGGGCTTGTCTCTTCTGCAAGTCCCAAATAGATGAAGAGACTTTATAGTTAAACTTAACCATTTTCAACCACAACGAACTAGATCCATCAAAACATTTAGCTAAGAGTTGGCAAGGCAAGCTCTCTGAACAATATGTAACCTCTACCGAAACCACCCTCTTTGTGTGACCTGCAAATCTAGTTCCATGTGACAAGAGGCATATCTCGAGACCCATCACTCTTACCCCATAGAAAATGACGGAACTCCTCATCAAGAGCATCAAGAACAGACTTGGGAACCCAACCATTAGCAAGCATGAACTAAGTATTGCTGAGAGGACTGATTATAGCAATATCTTCCTAGCCGCCAAAGATAGCATCTCACACTTCCATCCACTCAACTTACTTCGAACTTTCGAGATTAACCCATCAAAATAGCTCATCGAGACTTTTTTGCCTCCTACAAAAAACCCAGGTACTTGAATGGCATAGTACCTGCACGAATCGAGAAAAACCTAGAGACTCTCCTCTGGATTCTAGCATCCAATCTTTCCCAAAATAGATAGCAGATTTGTTGAGATTTATGGCCTGACCACTTACTTCACAATATCTACCTAATACTTCCTTCAAAACCTTGGATTCTTGCAGGGTTACCTAAGCCACAATAAAACAATCATCTGCAAATAAGAGGTGTGTCAATGAGTCACCTGTACCATCTATGCCTGCTCCCACAAGTCTCCCCATACTTTGCTCCCTTTTCAGAGCCTGGATAAGACTTCTGATGCAAAAACAAACAAATACGGTGATAGGGGACATCCCTACTGCAAACCCATAGTTGATAAGAACCACTCTCTCGGAGATCCATTAATCAAGAGAGCAAAAGAAGGCTCCCAAATACAACCCATCATCCAGCCCACAAATTGTTCGTTGAAGCCAAATCTTCTCAATACCAGCTCAACAAAATTCCACCTCATTCGGTCATAAGCCCTCTCCATATCCACCTTCAGACCCATAAACTTGCCACCACGTGCTGAATAAGTCATAGAATGTAGGATCTCCTGAACCAAAAGAATATTATCCGAAATACATCTTTCTGAAATAAATATCCCCTGTTCCTCATAAATCAATTTGGGCAAAAACTTCTTCAACCAGGCAACAAGAATCTTAGCAATCAATTTATAAAAGAAGTTGCATAAGCTAATGGGGGCGATAGTCTTTAGGAAGTTTCGGATTATCTATTTTAGGAATCACAGTCACAAAAGTTGCTTCCTACTATTTCAGAAGAATCCTAGTAGTGAAAAAAATGCTTAATGGCTACCACCACATCACCCTTAATAATCTCCCAATTGTGCTTGTAAAAGTAACCTGAAAACCCATCTGGCCCAAGTGCTTTACTGGCATCCATCGATTGAAACACTATTTCCACTTCCTGCATTGTAACTGATTTGCAAAACTCAGTATTATCCTCCTTAGATATTACATCATTAATCAAATCATTGACTAGATTATAAGCACCTACAGTCAAAGCATCACCAGTCTATCTAGATTTAAAATACGACAAAAATTCCTTCGCAATCTCATCTCTGCTAGTACCTGCTATAAGATTCTTGGAACGTCAAATCATAATAGTACGATGGAAGAAACGAGAATTAAAATCACCCCCTTTGAGCCAAGTCAGGCGAGCCTTTTGCCTCCACATAAACTCCTGAAACCGCATAACATCGCACAACTCTTATTTTGCTGAATACAGAAGCGCCTCTTCTTCTCTGTTGATACTATAATCAACCTCCTTAGTTTGTAAGGACTTAATATGAGATTGGTTGCATTTTCGGAATATGTTCCCTGCCTCATCCTATTCGAACGCGATAGTACCTCCTTCATCTTCTTATTCTTCATTGCAAGGATATGAGTAGGTGAACCTGTCATAGTCGCATCCCAACTCTCCCTAATGACGTCAAAAGGACGGGACATATGGACCCACATTCGCTTAAACCTAAATAGTTTTGGCCCTCCACAATTACCCCCTCCGTGTTCAGCAGTAGAGGGCAGTAATCTGAGGCCACCCAAACCAAATGTCGCATAATCACATTTCGATATAACTCAAGCCATTCAGGAGTGCACATAACACGATCCAACCTCTCCGAAAGCCTAGAAAGCCCTTGTTGTCCATTGCACCATGTAAACTTTGCTCCAATAAAACCAAGATCACATAATCCTGCCTCCATGATAAAAGATCGGAAGTCATGAACTTTTTGGCTAACCAAAAACCTACCCCCTTTCTTCCCTCCCTCCACTGCAATGATATTATAGTCTCCAATCACCATAACCGGAATATTCACCTTGCACACTCTTCAATATGTCCCACAACTCCTCTCGTTCATTATCCATATTGCTAGCGTACACCACCGCAAGAGCCCAAGACGGACATTACTGTGTACGAATCAACCCAACAAGACACTACCGATTGACCTGAATAAATTCAATATTTCCCAAACTATCCTTCTAGAAAATAAAAATACCTCCAGAACGACTTACTGATGGCACACATTCCACATTATAATCAAGGCCAATCACCTTGTGGACTTTATGAATCTTAGGCAATTGTACATAAGTCTCAAGTAATATAATTATATCAGGATTATGTTTACCCTTAAGAACACAAATATAATCAAGAGCAGAGGATTAACATGCACCTCTGCAATTCTAAGAGATGATAATTATTGATGTTGAGAGTGAGAGGGAGCGTCATCCTCCACAACCATATCAATGCATTTAGAATTCAACCAATCACCATCGAGAGTTACATCATCAACCTTCCTTCGTTTAGCACCATTCTTATCTCCATTGATCCATTCAGGGAATTGACCCTTACTTGAGATTGTCATAAATGGAACGCCCATCTTTTTCCCTATCGCAATGGCCTCCTGCAACTTTGCAAGTTCCTTGTCACCAGCTATTTGGTTTTTCTTCAACACCCACTGTTCAGGGATACTGGACCTCACTCGTGTAAACTCACGTGAACCTAAGACTTTGGCCCGACAAACTCGCATCAGCAACCTCTATCCCATCTTCATCCATACTCTCCACATCCACAACAGACTCCTGTTTCATGCCCACAACTGCTCCTTGACTCTTGGGATGTGCCTCTACCCTGTTATTGCTAGCATCAAATTTAGAAACTCTTTTAATATTGTTGCCATTAGATCCATTGCCTCCATAACTTGCGGGATTTGCTTCATCCAAGCTATGAATTGTGATCCTGTCTCGATATTGCTGACGTCGACTACCATTGTTTCCAAAATTGTCCTCACCTTTAATCCTGGCACCATGCACTCCAAGATTGGAAACTTTATTTCCAATTGTATTCTCAGCAATTAAATCCATATTGATATGATTAGACTTGCCATGCACTAGAGGATTGAAAACTTCATTTCCATTTTTATTCTGAGCAATTAAATCATTGTTGACTAAATTTATATCTTTAGACTTACCATGCATTGTTGGAATAGAAACTTTATTTCCATATTTGCTCCCAACAATTAAATCATTATTAACCAACTTGATATCATCATAGACATGACCTTAATTTAAGGGATTAGCGCCCTCATTTGGTAAGTCAAACCTAGCATCATGTTGATTATCCAACAAATCAAGTCATGATCCACCACGTGGCGCCTCTCTATTGGTCGAATGCAGACTCTTCGTATTCTCCAGATTCAATGTTGAATTGCCATGAAATGGTTCCGAAACTACCCGTTGAATTGCCACGAAATAGTTCCGAAACTATCTGATTTACGATAGCAGTACCAAGCCCCTTCTTCCTCTTCGGCTTCATCGTCGCCACTAACCACGGCCCATATAAGTTGGACTTAGCTTCCCCCTCCTCAATCGAGGACGAACTCTCAGCAATGTGTCCATCTACATATACTTTGGAAGGAGATTTTTGTCCATCCTCCTTCATAACCTCATTAACACCATCCTCAGCAACTATCGAATCTTTTAGCATAACTTCTCCAATAACTGCCGCTACTTTGCATTTTGAACCTCCGTCAGTTGGAGTGACACAATCAGTCGAGCAATGACCTAGAATTCCACAACGAAAACAGAAAACACCAACATTCTCATATAGAAACTCTTGCCAGTCTAACTCTTCCAGCGTACCAAGAGAAACCCCCGGGACTAACGGCTTTGTAATGTCAATCTCTACACAAACTCGAGTAAAAGCGCCTCTTAGCATATTTTTCATGTAAGCATCCACTACTACTAGTTTACTTGTCACAGCACCAATCTCAAGGATAGACTCCCTATCCCAATAATCAAATGGTAGATCCGACAAATGCACCCATACTGCAACCTTCGAGATGACTACTTTAGAAGGTCGAAAATTCTTCCTCCAGTCCTCCAAAATAAGTACCTTTCCAGCAACTGACCATGGCCCCTCCATTTTCACCATCTTGTCCTCGCAATTAAACTTGAACGTCAAGAACCCATTTCTCATTGGAATAATATCATAACTTCCCTTTGTACGCTACCGACGACAAAGGGTCCTTGCCAAAAACTCTTGATCAAGAATTTGATTGTCAAGAAACTTCCTGAATAGAGAATACTTCCATTGTTCTCTATTCTTAGCGAGCCTATCCTCTAGAATCACCAACAATTCACTAAATACTTGCTTTAACAGTGTGATTTCCTCCTCAATAACTCTCCGCTCATCATAGCTGACACCACCACTAGATCTTGCTATCGTACCCCAACCCTGAAGACGCTTGGGAGTAGAAGTTGAAGCACCCTTGATCATCTCTGGATTTGTTGGTGTCTCCCTACCAAGGATCCCTGGTTTGCTTGGAAAACCCCTCTCATAGAAAGAGAGAGAGAAACCAAAACCAACCTAAACTAATTCCGTTCAATTTGGTCCGCTTCCAACTTTTGCAATAAAACTTATTTAAAAATGATCAGTTTAATTGTTTTAGTAAACATATCTCTTCAAGATATTCAACTGGTGTTACACTTATTTATATCTATTTTATATAATATTATATAAATATATATACATATATTTATTTGTGTGTGTACACAAGATATATGCATAAATATATTAATAATTCAGTTGGTTTGGCTCAGTTTTACTTTCGAGTTTGGTCAGCTATTTTTGTTTTAATTGAACACTGCTCATCCCTACCTATCCGCACAGTCTTTGGCACTTCTTAGACACTTACTTAACAGACATAGGGAATGATTCTTCCAAATTTCATATTCAACTTTTGAATTCATGAAATATATCAAGAATAATAGGTTTATATCCAAATTTAAAAATTAATAATATTAATCTGAAAGATTATGCCCCACCATTGACAACAAGACAATAAAAGTCCATTCACATGCCTACACAAGTCATTCTAATGTGCTAAAATCCATGAAGCATGGCCACTCAAAGTGAGTATTATCTCCGCAATGGGCACAAAAGTTTTAAATATTGGTTATAGCGGATGTACCAGTTGGAAATATTCCCTAACAAATATCGTTATCGAAGAAATATCGATTAGCAATTATCGGATGTCAAAAGTGGAGTATAAGTATACACATCCTCCAATCCTAAAACCAATATGAATAAGACGATATATGCAAAACTATATAAAAATTATACATACATATTAATGATCTACTTACCTCGACAAATTACATTAAATCAATGAATCTATAATCACTAAAATACTAACCAATGATTTATTATGACTATAATTTTTACTATAAATTTGATGTAATTTCTTTATTTTATTGTATTTAAGTATTTAATAGTAATTTATATTAATTTACCAGTAAATCATTAACCAGTAATCCATAAGCCAATATTTAAAGAAAATTATAAAAAGAAATCACCTAATTTGAAGTTTCAACAAAGGTAATTAGGTACCCAATTCACTCAAATAACCAAGAAAAAAGGTAAACTAGATTAAATGGGTAAAAAAAAAAGATCACAACTTTGTACCCAGTTCTATGAGCTTTGATATCAATGGATATCGGCTCATATTTGGATCCCGATATTGCAACCGGAATTGCGGGTTGGACCTAATAATCATAATTTTTTCTGAAAACGATAAACGCATTGAGATATTCAATTTTGTAGAGGTTAGGTGTTTAATGTGCAATATCAACGGACATTTCGATAATACAATAGCTATTTAAAACCTTGATGGGCCTACAGCGGGCACCAACACTTACATGGCACTTGTGCATAGCATATCGGACATTCTAGGATATGTCAGATTCTAAGAACTTAAAAACTTATGTGTCAAGAGCCATATAGGCTTTTCAAAAGTCCTAAATATCAAGTGGTATCATAGCATGGAGCCTCAAAGACAAGTGAGACGAGCACTCGTTGATAATAACAACCTTAGAAAGATAGTTCTCTTCCATGTGTGGATCTGCTGGAACTTCCCCATTCAGAGATTAGTCCTTCGCAGTCTTTAATACACAGTAGGAATTAATATCATCCTTAATCCTAGGGTTCTGATTGAGCTTTGCATCACTTGTGGTTTACTCTAAGTTCATTTCAAGCCATCAATGTCGATCCGTCAATATCCTATTGGGACAAGGCTTGTACAATTGTATTGTTCGAGGATTGAACTTTCAAATTCTTTTTTTTTTAAATTTCAGTTATTTGGTTAGAATCTATTATTTTTGTTAACATTTCATTTTCTTTTATTTCTACTTCTAATAAACATGATACAAAAATTAAGGGATTTGTGCAATATTAATGGATGCATGCATAAAAAACATTTATGTGTGTCACCGTGTCATACTTCTAGAAAATTATCATGATGTCGTGTCCGTGTCATGCCATCTGCATGTCCCACATTCGTGTAGTCTCGTATCCATGTTAGAAGCGAGCATAGTTCAGCCTAAACCGATATAACCAACCAAAGAAACCAATTTTGTCCATTACGTTCAATTTATTACCTATTTCAATTGGGTTCGTTCTGGGTTTTCCAAACCGACCTAAAATGTCTGAGCTTTTCAAAGATATAATGATATAAATATCCTTATTTGGCATTCAAATTCCCTACCTAACCTTTGACATTTCAGCAATTATCATTCCCCTCATTCACAAGGCTCCAGTCACGTCCTCTTCAATTTTGGCAAGAGTACAATTTTGCCCACCTCTACCTCTTCAACTCCAACAATGCCATGCCTTGCCTCCAAGATTGTAACTAAAGTCCAAATTTTCATCATAAGATAAACCTTTTATTTTCTTAATTTAAGTTTTTTCTTGCTTTGGTTTGGGTTTTGGTTTAAGAAGTTTGTGCATTAAGTTTTGAATTTTTGATCTGCTTGTTTGGGGAATATATATGATGATGATTTTTAAAATCTTCATCATATTTGGTCAAGAGCTTGGAATTATGATGAAAATAAGCCAGGTCCTGAAATCTTGAAATCAATATTGATGTTTGAGAGGGTTAAAGAATGAATTGTTCATGACTTGACTGAGAAATAAACGTCAAAACACTTAACCATGAACCTAATCTTCAATATCAACATGAAAAAAAATTGGAAGGGAATTGAGGACTAAACGTAACTTGGTTCGGTTAGAGTCAGTTGTGAATCAAATTCGGTTCGGTTTGGTTATCAAATAAAAGGCAAGAACCGAATCGACCAATGCTCACCACTAATCTATGTACCATCTATGTATCAGTGCTTCATAGATTTAAAAACTAGGTGCATCATGTATTTTGAACAAATTATCAAAAGTAACATCTTAAATGTATGATATTCACATATTCAAAATAAAATTTTATCAAAAATACAAGTTTCCTATGAGTGTCACTATAATCTTGTGTCACCCATACCATCCTAGAACTATCCCATGTGCATATCCTATGTTGCACAGATACACAATACGCGGATGAATGCGATATGCAAATACGTGAACATTTCAAAAAATGCACAAGATAGGCATGTTCGATGCAACATAGAGCACATTAATGAGTAAATGCGCATGATGCGTGCACGCCCACAACAACCACTTCTATTGTTTTGTGGTTCATTTGCATGACATGTCCACGTTTTAGGATGTTAAGATCAATTGTATCCACAACAAGTTACCTTTTTTTTATCTATTATGTGATTTCCAAAGCCCATTACTCCACTAAGATTTAAATCAATTAAATGTAATTAACAAATTTTAAACTACGAAACTTATAAATGGTAAAGCAAGGTACCCTACTTTGTGGATATCCATCTGCCAATCGAGACACATAACAAATTAATCAAAGAGGACAATCATAATTAGATGACACAGGGGTGAGCAAAGTTTTGTTAAAACAAAAATAACCAACTTAAACCGGCCCAAATAAGAGAAAACCGAACCGAACCAAAATAATTCGATCGGTTTTCGATTTCGAGCTTTGAAAACCAAAACCGAACCGAACCAACCTAATTATTTAAAAATTATATATTTATATGCAAACATGTTACATATATACATATAAACATATATGTACACATATATAAAGACAATATTTATATGCGTATTATAGATAATAAATTCAACACAAATTGAAAACTTTGAAAAGAAATGCTTACTAAAACAATTAAAAATATAATTTTAAAACAATTTTTATTCAAAATTCGGTTCTAACCGAACCGAATCGAATCAAACCGAATCAGTTTGGTTCGGTTTCGTACCCATTCTTAATCGGTTCGATTCGGTTTTGTAAAATTGGCAAAAATTGAACTGAAACCGACCGATACTCACCACTAACTTATGATGCAAATACTAAGTATGATGCTATTGGCAATTACCAGCAAATACAGTAGAGTTTAAAAATGGAAAAATAAAATAGATAATTAATTAAGAACTAAGATATATTCAAGTAGGCAATTTCAACCATATGATATAGCGATAGAGAGATTTTTCCTCTTAAATGATCTATAGTCAAGGTTTTAAATATCTATTGCAATATCCTAATATTGGTCGATAATGTGGTTTAGGCATCTAACCGCTATGATATTGAACATCTCACCACGTTTATAGTTTTTTGGAAAAAAAAACTATAAGTATATTGGGTTCAACTTGCTACAACGGCTGCAATATCGAGATCGAAATATCGACCGATATCACTGGTGTCGAAGCCCATGCAACTAGGCAAAAAATTGTGATCCTCTTTTGACTCATTTAACCTGGTTTACCTTTTCTTCGTTATTTTAGCAAATTGAGTATCTAACTATCTCTATTTGAACTTGGAATTGAGTGGTTACTTTTTTTTATCTTTTTAAGGATTGGTTTACAGGTTACTAGTCAAGATTTATTGTTAAATTATTGTAAAATCTCTTATATACTTGAATTATGGCAAGATCAAGAAAACTACATCAAATTTATAGTAAAATTACAGTAGTATTAAAACTTATTGGTTTGTATCTTAATGATTATGAATTCATCAACTTAATGCAAGTTCTAGAGATAAGTATATACCAAACATGTATATATGATGTTTTATATAATATATATTTTTATTTGATGTATACATGTATTGTCTTATTCATATTTGTTTTAAGATATAAGGGCATGTATGTTTATAGTCCATTATTGACATTTGCTAATTGTCACATATCCCTAATATCTTTCCGATAACAATATTAGTTATGAATTTTTCTGACCAATATATACACTACTGCCGATATTTAAAACCATGTCTATAGCCACAAAAATCTAGTGTTACCTCTTACAACCACCATTCAACAAAACAAATGCTTCAATTGTCTCCTCAAAGGTGATGGAGCCAATGATTTCTTTAGGTTTGATAGTCCACAAAGCCAATGATTTCTTTAGGTTTGATAGTCCACAAACCATCTAATGATTTCTTTAGGCTAAATACGCACTATAGCTAGAAAACTATGGGACACCTAGGTTCGATGGAATGAGTATACAACACTGGATCAAGGTGGTGAAAGAAAATTTTTACTTACTAATCAAGAATATAAATTGAAGTGCCTAGTAGATGAAGCATGAACTATCAGATTTATTATTAGGACATTACTGTACGGTAAACCAACAAAGACTAAGTTACTATAGGTTTTACAATTTCACTTGGACTCGGACTTGGGCAATTGTATAGTTGGAAATTTTCACACTTTAGGCTAGCACTTGAATTTTTGAATGAGCTTTACTAGGACTTTAGGATATTCAGACTTTAGCCCAAGACTTGAACAAATGGACCGCCAGACAATTTCTTGGACTTTAGGCTAGGACTCGAAATTTTAAAACATATAATAGATTATATGATGAAATAAACTTATGCTGTTATTTTTGCTATAAATAAATTATTTTTTATATTTTGTAGCTAAAAAATAAAATAAATTATTAAAAATTGTTAGCATCAATTATGCATTCTATTTATTTCATAACACTACTTAATTATATTATTAAGTAATGAAATTACTAATAATCCTCTCTAAGTATCTTGCTAAACAATATCATATTATATTATATAGTAATTCTTATTGTTAACTAAAGAATTAATAATTAACAAAACAACAATGTAAATTTTAAATTTTTTGATGATGTCATTATTTACTATTTTTTATTATGTTAACTAGATCAAATTAGCACTAAATAATTAATTATATGTAACTTTCTTACTTAAAAGTAGCATTGATTAGAGGTGTCCAAGTCATGAAAAGTCCACAGTTTTTTTCTTATGACTTCTTTTAAGGCCTTGACTAGCAAAATACACATGCTTGGACAATTTCTCAAACTTTCAAGAAATTGTCCAAGTCCTAGTTCTAAAACCAATAACGCTAAAAACTAAAAAGCAATCCAAGTCCAAGTGTAAACCAATAACACTAAAAAGTAAATTTCAACGAAAAGTCCAAGTCCAAGTGAAATTGTCCACCCCAATTAGGATATTCTCCCAATTCCTATTCAATCACTATTCCAAATATATGAATGACACGTAATCTTACTCAATTTTGCTCATATATCTTGATTATTTTGATCTCTGATTAAATTAGTTTTGATACTAATTAAGTCCATTTCGCATATTCTCTGTTCCATACTCTCGCGAAGATTCACACATTTGTTCATTATGGTCAATATACTTTGATCTATTCCACGTCTCATTTTCATATCTCATTTTTATTAGTACCATCAGCCACCATTGAAAGATGTGATATTCAATTCAAAACTAGGCTAAAAAACCTCATATATTTTATCTCGCTTGGGCTGGGGGCTGCCACAATTCCTATATTACATTGAGATAATTTATCTAAAGGAAATCCTCTATCCTCACCCAATATGCTAGAAACTGCTCAATTAAATGTTGCTTACATAATAAAACAGTATCTCTTTGCATGCCGTTTGTGTCTGACCATCCAAAAAATAGCAGTCATACACATTTTCCAATCATACACAATTTCCACATTCAAGGATTTGCCTTGGGCTCTCTTTCCCTTAGTCTGGCCAGA
Source organism: Dracaena cambodiana (assembly GCA_036321105.1). Classification (NCBI taxonomy): domain Eukaryota; kingdom Viridiplantae; phylum Streptophyta; class Magnoliopsida; order Asparagales; family Asparagaceae; genus Dracaena; species Dracaena cambodiana. Next base: position 41,567,573 of record JAYEPQ010000003.1, read on the forward strand.
CTTGGCTTGTAGTTGACCAATGTTCTAAAACCCAGTTTCACTACATCTCTATCCGATAATGGGTAGTGAGTACAAACTCAGCAAGCACTCTATTTACTCGTTCAAAACTCTAAATATAAATATTTTATATGGATATGCAAAAATATTAAATATGTAATAACAAAACACATAATCTCAATACTTAAAATTCAAAATAACTTAAACATAATAAAATGAGCTTCATAGTTCACCAATATCACCTTCATAGCTTAATACAATATTTTCAAGTGGCAAATACATAAAAAAGCAACATACTCATATCCAAAACAAAGAATAAAATTTTTAAAGAGAATTCAAATAGACATATTACAAGGGTATTTAAAAAGGAATAAAATTTATAAGATAGTAGAGAAGTACTAAGAAAATCTTGTCCATTTGGCATTTGTGGAATTGATTGTTTAAGGTATTGTAAGTATCTGTTATTAGAACAGCAAGACAAACAGCATATTCAAGAATAGCTCCTAATCTTGACTTTGTGGTTTTTCCAAGATATATCATTTATCTGACTCGACTCTCGACTCAATTGATATGAAAAATTTAAAAAAAAAAGAAAGAAAGAAAATAATTTTGAAAATATTAAGAAAAAAAAGAAGTAAAGATAACAAAAATAACAATCAAAGGAAAAATGATCATTTTGCCTTCTTGCTTAGCTCGAACATCTGCAAGACATCCATCTACTAATTGTCTTCATCGCTGAATAGATCATCGCGGTCATTACACGAGCTCCTATCCAGTATTCTAAATATCAACCGGTATACCAGTAGTATCGACCAACATATCGTTGTTTTACAACAAACGAGACCGTAAAGTATTTTTTTAATCGCTTACCGTTTTTGACAGGTATGGGCCGATATATTGGCCATGTGACGATATATCGGACGATACTGCTATGAAAATACCGACCGATATTACCAATAACAGCCAAACGAATTTTTTGGGTAAAACCGTTAAACCTAATCCAAACTCAACCCGATAGTAAACTAAATAACCCATAATTAGGTTTTTCTTCGATCAAACGAAGAAACCCCTCAATCGCTCTCTCCCTCTCCCCACTCCAGAAAACCCTAGAATCAGCCAATTTGCCATTGACAAGAATTCCAACCACCCTCCGATCATCTCCCCAGCCCCAAAATTAAACCCTAACCCTTTCCCTCACTCCTCCACTAGCCGATTCACCGATATTTCCGAACTTCCAGAGGTGTTAACAACCAATTCCAGCCTTCGCCGGTCATCTTCGTCCATCGCTCCTCTTCGTCGGCCATATAAAACTCATTGATAAGTCAATCTCCTTATTTCTTAATTTAACAAATTTATTTTCATGAAAAAAGAACTAGGTTAAAATTTCTCAATTTTTTCTTTGAATAGAGTTGGGTATGGATCATGTGATCACTATGATGTCAATTTAGAATCATCTTTGATTCATCGATGTCAATTTAGAATCATCTTTGATTCATCAACCCACTGATTCAATCAGTGGGGCGATCACTAATTCACTATTGTGCATCAGTGATCGACTCTCTAATTCAGTGAATCAGTGGGTCGATCACTAATCTAGTATTTTATGACAATGTGTGTGTGACAATCAATATATGGCATTTGCAAGATTTGGGTAACAATGTAATTTAGTGATTTTTTTGGAAATAATTATGTATGTGAAGTTATGATTTATGAATGATGTGAATGAGACTATGAGTGAACCATTATGTGGTAAACAATTTGAATTATGTAAAGTTATGAATTTATGCATGACATGAATAAGTATTTTATGTATTTTAATATGTTTTATATAGGCAATTATATGTTTATTCTTTAACCGATATGACACCAATATGATACTCCGATATTAAGAGTCATATCGCGATATTCCGCCCAATATCCAGTATTTAATTTGACCGACCGGTATATCACTAGCATTCGATATTTAGAACACTGCCCCTATCAATGTTGCTTCGTTCATTGCACCATCTTAAAACTGCTTCGATGATTCCTAATTCATGACAGCTGTAGAAACTCGTTGAGAGAGATAGGCCTATTGTTTATATAACAAAATTAACAACATGCGAAGTAGCAAATTGTTAAGTCATCTCAATTTTTAGGGTCTAAATCATCATTGAGGGATATAAGGGCATCTGAGGACAGAATGAAACAAAAACAAAATACTGTGCATGTCATAGCACATGCAAAGCTTCAAGCTTCATGTTCGGACCCTATGGTTAACTTTTTACTTCTTTAAAAGGGACAAAAGGTAAAATCAGCAACAATCAATTTATAGAACATTGACAAGAAATGTAATTTTTTGATAGATGAATAGGAAAATAAATGCAAGAAGGAAAAACAAGGAAAGATAATAAGGAGAATGGTAGAAGACAAAGACACTAGAAAAAGAGAAGGGAGCTTGGCCACAATCAGCTTAGTTACACAAAAATACATGACTAAGTGATCGTAGTGGTTCACCAATACTATATGGCTAAACTAATTATTGGAACCTAATACAGTGTACTGCATTGTATAATGAACAATACAAACTCTAGAATCTTCAACCTCCAACAACTATATTCTAATATAACTGAATAAAAGCATAGCTTTAGTAGTAATTAGCACAATAAAGCACCATGGATGTCTGTTTCTTTACTTTGCATCATTGACAAAATAATTATTAGGTCAAATGTAACAACACAATTAACTAGTCTACCTCCGGTCGTTTTTCTTGTCAGCTTCCGTGATCCTTGGAGCTGGTTCATAATCAATCTGGTAATCACCTTTTCCCCTATTCACAAAACAAATAATTTTCAAATTTCCAATACATCAAATTACAATTAATTTTTTTAAACGATTAAGAGCGAGATGCGGAGGATATTTTGATAGCACAAAAGCTAGAGCTTCCATAATATGTAGTTTAAACTCACTAAATTCTAGCCTTTCCCCTAAACTTTACAAACTTTATAAATATCCGCCAAATCAATTGCTTTAATCCATGGAAATTACGAAAAGAGAAATTACCTAGAATCCGCCTTCGACAAAACCTCATCAGGGTACTTCCTCCTGTACTGCTGCTGCCATCGAAGCCTGTACATAACAGGATCCAAAATCAAAACTTTTTTCCACAAAACTAAAAAAACCACCGCAAATTACAAAACCCATGATCGGGATTGAGAAATTTTACGAGAATTCTCGGAATGCGTAAACCACTGGATCGATTTTGGGGATGACGACAGGCAGTCGCTCGAAGAGAACGGAGGCGACGATGTTGTCGGAGGTCGAAGAGGAGGAGGAGGAGGAGAAGTTTCGACTGGATCGAAGGGATCGGACGAGAGCAGCAGCTGATCTCTGCATCGTTTCTCCAACTGCTTCTTCGTGTTTAGGTTCTACTCCTTTTTGGGGTGCATTTGCAAAATCTCCTAAAACCCTAACAAGCCCGTTGGAACAGATGACGTTGGGCTTATAGGCCTAAATTTAGGCCCACTATGGATTGGACTTCTACTACAGAAGTTAGGCGCTGGGCCGCCTGGAATTTTTTGCGGAACTGTATTGCATGCGACGAGGCAATTACAAAGGCACACCCCAACTATCTAAAGGCACTGCCATCTAAGGAGGCGCACTAATTATTTTTAAAATTCTGAGAATTTTCTAAGGACATGCCTTTTTTTTCCTCTAAAATACTCTCTTATTCTAAAAAAAAAAAAAACCCCGCCATCTCCTATATCCGGTCATCTTTAAGGATGAGAGTGGATAAATCCAAAAATCAATTTCTTATCTGTCAATTTAAAATTTTGAATTAAAAATGAAAATTTTACTTTTCTAATTCAAAATTTTGAATATAATGGGCTAAGAATTGGGTCTTTCCTCCGTCCATTCTCGTCCCTAGTCACCCCCGTCTATTATTGCCTTCCCCTTCGGCAAAACCCCAGCCTCACTCCCCCAATCCCATCCCTTCTCTGATTCTGTTGTCTCCCCTCTTTAACAAACTCCAGCTCACGCAAGTTATCTGAGTTGCAGTTCATTTCCACTATCTCCAATAATTATTTTTTAAAAAATTCTTTTGGGTTATGATCTCGACCCCCTAGGGTTTATTTATACCCAATTTCTTTGGTTTTAGTTTTGATTTGGTCCTCCATCAACTTGATACAATTTTTAATGTTTTTTAATAAATAAACGTTTTGTATCTAATCGATGAAAACATAAATGAACTCCAAAATTCTTGAAATTTAGTTTTATTAAGGTTAAAGAGGTGGTGATCTTAATTGTAGAAAAAAAATTGAAGAAGATTTATTGGATTACTACAGTTTTGCTGCTAACTTATGTAATTTTTCCTGAGCTGGAGGCTCATTTACAGTAATATATATATATATATATATATATATATATATATATATATATATATATATATATATATATAGAGAGAGAGAGAGAGAGAGAGAAAGAGAGAAATTTCTGTAGGTGAGTCGCCAGCTCGGGAAATGTTACGTGAGTTAGTGGCAAAACAATAATGATCCAATGATTTTTCTTTAATTTTTTTAAATAATTACTATCTCTACCTTCTTAACTTCTTTTTGATTAAATTTCATAAATTTTGAATTTCATTTACCCATACAAAATATTTTATTTATTAAAAATCGTTAATTTTGTGTTAATTTGTTGGAGGACCAAATCAAAACTAAAACCAAAGAAATTGGGTATGAGTAAACCCTAGGGGATCGAGATCATAATTGTAAGCGAAAAATTCTGAAAAACAAAGTAGATTCATGAATTCAGAGTCGGAAGTCCGCAACTCAGCGAATACGCGAACCTAAGAGACTGAGGTTCGCGACCCAGACGACAGAACAGGTTCGCGAATCTAAAACTGAGATTCGCGATACTGCCCATAGCATCAAGGTAGGGGTTTAATACAAAGTCATCCAACCCGAACAAGAGAGTTGCCATCTCGGATCGTGGAGATAACTGCCAAACGAATGCAGCGGCATTACTCCAGTCGTGGGAGCAACCACCTAACGAATATGACGGCACTTTTTGAGTAGTGGGAGCTAACGGTCAAGCAAATGAGGCAGAATGTTACTCTAAAACCCCTATAAAAGGTGGGAGAACGAAAGAGAAGGGACGGACATCTTCTCCTAAAAATTAACCCTTGTGATCAAGAGTCAAGAGCCTTTCTTTTTCTTTTAGCCAATTGAGAGAGATTGTACGGAGTGTCAACGTAAAGCAGGATCGTCCTCCATAGCTACATCAAAACCCATATTTAAACAAAGAGGAAATCTATCTTCCTCATCTTCTGTAAACGGAAAACTGTTGGATTGTAATCCTTTATTGAAAAAACTTCAATAGAGCGTTGTTTGCAATTTTTATGGCGAACAGAAGATTGGCGATTCCGCTGGGGACAACCATCACCTCGGGTGATATGGTAGTAGCTCAATCTGACAACATTCCAGTTGGTAGTATGGTCGACTCGATCACCATTCATGTTGACCAGGAAATCCTTTCTTCAGGCTCCAAGAGCGCTACTTCCATAAGGGGATGCCGTAAAATCTCCAAGGGGTCAATCCCCAAGGAGGCTTTAATGGCAATAGCTCAGCCAAGGGAGTTGTCGGACCAAATTGGTCCGAAATCCTCTTCTTCAATATTGGGCTCAAGGCCAATTTCGACTAAGACTCTTGATCTCTAAAGCAAAGTGGACCAAAGTCCCTGCCTCAACAAGGGGAAACGACTACTACCCACTTTGCGAGACTATGATGTGGAGAAGGAGGTTCCTCTCACTCGTACAATGAGAAGAAACCTAAGAAAAAAGCAAAGTTCGTGCCCTTCGCAGGACCATACAGCAAAAGGAAGCTGCCAACTCATCATCGCAAAGATCTACTGTACAAATATAGAGGTCAAAATGCGAGGTGGCAAAAGATTGGGACATGGAAGGATTTACTCGCGTTTCTTGGAAAAAAATAAGTAACTCCACAAAAACCATGTATGACTACAAACGCGGAGCATACGTCCATGTTTCTCGTGTCCCAAGGGAGAAACATGATCACACAATTAGAGAAGTCCATGGCACCCGCGAACCTCAAGTTCGCGAACGACGTGCACCTATCTTTGAGGCTAACCTTGTCTCATTCACTGTCCCAGTAAGAGAGAACAAAAGAAAGCTATCTTCCGATACAAGAGATCTTAGGAAACTTCTAAACAGAAAAAAAGAAGAATCCCACACATCTCATTGCCATTGTGAACGACTGATCAGTGCAGTACTATCTCACTGTCATTGTTCAGCTCATGCTAGACTGACGGTGTTCCATCGGCTATCATCCCAACCGATGAAGAGAAGTCGACGAAACAGGCCTGAGTTTTCTGAGCCTGAATATCCCGAAGTATCATCCAATATGATAAGTATCGGGAAAAAGAAGAAAAAGAAGACGAAAAAAAGTCTTCGAAGGAGTTTCTGACTCGGAGCTCTCTTCGGGTTCGAAGGAAGAGCGAGGAGTTTTTCAAAACACTCGACTCAAGAGTGGGGTGGCAGTCCCCATGAACTATAAACAAATGGTGGGAATCTCTTCCGATGAAGAAGACACGATCAAGTTTGTTATGGCTGAGTCGCAAATATCCGATTCGTTCCTGGAAGACTCCGCCTCTGCATATATGACAAAGCAACATCTCAGAAGAATTCATGCGGAGAATGGATGAACAAGATAAGAATATCCAGCAACAGCAGGATGCTATCAACGAACTCAAAGACATGCTATATGTCCTGGTGGAGCTGGAGAAGACTAGATTGAAGAATACATCTTCGCACTCAAAGACTGACAAGGCTGAAGAAGAAGGTCATGAAAAAGAATTAGAACATTATGAGGATGATGATAACCGCTCCATACATCAAGAAGGAAACGCAAATGCTGTCTGGATGGAAAGCTTCCAAAATCAATTGAACGCTCTCATGCATAAGAGTGACCTACAAGAGCTAGGTGTGGTAAGGCCATATCCCATGGAATGGGAAAGTGTGCCGTTCTCAGAAAGTTACAAACCATTGAAGCTCAAATATTTTGATGGTAAACGATTACCAAACCAGCACCTCTACTACTTTAAGTCGCAGATTGAGCATTTAGCAGGAAACGACCCCATTATTACGTGGGTATTTGTTAGTAGCTTAACGGGACTGACTTTTGAATGGTTCCGAAGGCTAGAACCAGGAACCATCAATTCATGGAGCAATATGGAAAAAGCCTTTTTGACCAGGTTCTATGAAGATGACATGGAGGTGTCAATGCCGGTGCTTCTAGCAACTAAACAAAAAAAAGGAGAGTCAGCCCGAGACTTTATTAAAAGGTTCCGGAATGATTCTCTCAAATGTCCGCATGGAATGCCAAAAAAAATCTTGGTAGAAACCTGTCGACATAATCTGTCAACTAAGGTTCTGACCAGGATGGGAGCGGTAAAATCTACTATTTGGAAGGACCTTACCCTACAAGCTGAAGAGGCTGAGGAGATCACACAAAAACTCGAAGAAGAAGGAGGCGAGGAGAAGTATAAGCGAAGTGGTGATAACAACCATAAGCCCAGATCCCGGGATATAAGGGGAAAGAGACAATGGTGACGGATGCCCCGCAACACGTAAAAACTTCTCCGAAGCTCCCTTCTCAAACACGTATGCCTCAAAAATAATATTCCTTCAAGGATGAGCATACAAAAACCATCTTCAACCTCCTTATGAGTAAGAAAATGCTGAAACTTTCAGAGTCTAAATGACCGGAGGAAGTAGGAAGAGTTAATGATTCTAATTACTGTATTTACCATAGGATTATTAACCACCCTACCCAAAATTGTTATATCCTTAAAGACAAAATTAAAGCCTTGGTGGACGCCAATGTCATTAAACTCCAAGAACACCAGAAAAAGGTGACCGCGAATATGGTGACTGTCAGGTTCGGTAAAGCGTCTGACTGGATAGAGTCGACAGTTTAAGACGGAGTGCAACCCATTCCTAGAGGCACCATGCAAGTCGTGAATTTTGATCCGCATCAACAACAGGAGAAAGGATTGTTCCCCTTCAAGACTGATAGGGGGAGATAATGTGGGTGCATCCAGATATTCTTAATGATGAATAATGGACTTCCAACCCATCTGGAAGAAAGCAAAAAGGGAAGATTTTTTACTTCCAATATCGTCTCCATAATTCCCGAAGTTGACGAAGATGTTTCTACTCTAACAAACTCGGAAGAAGAAGCAGGAGACTCTCTGATAGCTGATGTAGATCCCCCTCCTATAGGGACCCGTTTAGAAAAAGATTATTTGAAGAACTATGGCCAGGCCACAGAATCTCGACCATTTTTAGAGAAGGCCAAACAGAAAGAGCTTAAGTTTGATATAGTTTTGAAGAAGAAGGGAAAAGAGCCTGCGGAGGATTTGCGAAAGTCATTCTAGTTCGATATCCTGACACAGTTAGCCAATATTCCCGCAAGGATAACCTTATACGAGCTCCTGAAGCTTTCCAAATCTACTAGAGAAGTTTTAAGAGAAGCTCTGCAATCTTGGCACAGATACCAGAGATGATTGAGGAAGAATCTCTTTACGCAACTTGTCACCAAGTCTCTGGTAAGACTGTTCCCTACATCGTTTTATCTCCAGAAGATATGCAAGTCAGGAACAATAAGCATCACCGCCCTTTGTATTACAAGGGATACATAGAGTCTACGGAGATTGATCGCATTCAAGTTGATCCAAGCTCGGCCTTGAGCATCATGCCACGAAGGATGCTATGATATCTTGGAGTGCCGATGAATAGATTAGCGGCAACTAATACCACTATCTTCGGATTCAATGCTAACGGTAGTAGACCATTAGGTAAGATAAAACTCAAATGCCAAATCGGCGACCTGAAGACGGAAGTCACGTGCTACGTGATAGACGCGGACACATCATACAATTTACTATTGGGGAGACCTTGGATCCATAGCAATCTCATTGTGCCCTCCACGTTATACCAATGCATGAAATATGTGGACAAAGGCGGAAACATAAGAACGCTGATCACAGAAAAATAACCCTTTAAAGGAGTTGAAAATTACTTTACTGACGCGTTGCTGTATCAAGATGCGTTCGGTGTTTCAGATCAGCCTGTTCCAGATGACTCTGATAGCGACGAGGAGGCTGATACAGAATCAGGATCTGAAGATTCGGAATCCGAAGATGTAATTTGGGACGGTGAGACCATTGTGATAAGCCTCGAAGGCCTTGATGTAAATAACGCATTTCACTCTGATGGTGAATGGGTGATAAATAAAAATTTAGAGTTTGCTTATTCTTTTGGTGTTGATTCTGAGCTTTCAAACACTAGCACAGATGCATTAAGCGACTGTGTAAATGACATATATTCTCTGACTTCCTTCCAAGCACCTATCCGATCATCCTTACACGAATAAGTTATGACGTTGAAAGTGCTAACCAGGTCATTTTTGAGGTCCCTCCCAAAAATGGAACCCAAAAGGCCATAGTATTTGGAAGAATAAGTCACAAGAATAAAAAGAAATGCTTAGATTCTCAGGAAAAACAGGAAAAACCCGAGTTCTTTCATTACGATGAAAATTCTCGTAGATTAATAAAGAAAATAGGATATAATCTGGCCGAAGGCAGGGGGTTGAACTTTGAAAAAGGAAGAAGGACAATCCTTCAACCTTTTGTCCCAGATTATTACCAGAAAACCGGCAGGAGGTTGGGATACGTTACCACTTCCAAAAGTTTCTCAGGTGAGAAAACCGAAGAAAGACAGTACGATCATTCATCAGAATCATCATGCTGGGACTCAGATGTCAGTATTGGTATGATTTTCCGCGAAGTGTCCGCAAACATGGCTTCCGCGATCTAAGAAGACGAAGACTTAAAGGAAACCTCGCCGATAAGAGACGACTCTTGGGCCAAGCATCTTAATATGAAGTGGGAGATCCAGTTTGAACAGCGTGAGCCCCCAACCGAAAATAAAGTGATCCGAATCAATATGGGAGATGAAAAGAATCTTAAACCCATGTTTATAAGTGAGAATCTATCCTCGGAAGAAAGAAATGAATTGATATCCCTCATTCTCGAATACATTGATATTTTCGCTTAGAGTTATGAGGAAATGCCAGGGTTGATCCAAGTGTGGCGGTTCACAAATTAAAAATCCGGCCAGAGGCTAAGCCAGTAAAATAACAACAACGAAGATTCCGCCCAGAGATCATGGAAGTTATAGAAGCTGAAATCAAGAAGTTGATTGAATCAGGCTTTATTCACGAGGAACAACACCCTGATTGGGTCGCGAATATAGTTCTCGTGACCAAGAAAAACGGAAAAATCTAAGTTTGCATAGACTTTAGGGATTTGAATGAGGCTTGCCCTAAAGACGAATTCCCGTTACCTATTACGGATATTATGATAGATAATACTTGTGGGTATGAGCGTATGACGTTCATGGATAGACTCTCTGGGTATAATCAAATAAATATGTACCCTGATGATAAGAAGCATACGTCCTTCAGGACACCACTCGGGGTATACTGTTATACAGTTATGCCCTTTGGTCTAAAGAACGCAGGTGCTACGTATCAACGTGCCATGAACGCAATCTTCCAAGAGCACCTTCGGAAAACAGTGGAATGCTACATAGATGACCTATCAATTAAGAGCAGAAACAAAGACAATCACTTGAAGGATTTGAAGACAGTGTTCGACCTCATGAAGAAGCACCAACTCAAGATGAATCCAACTAAGTCTTTTATGAGGGTTTCCAGTAGAAAATTCCTCGATTTTATCGTAACGTCAAAAGGAATACATCTTGATCCAGATAATGTCAAGGCTATCCAAGATATGCCGCCCCGCCCCCCCGTAATCTCAAAGAGTTAAGGGGGTTGTAAGGCAGGCTGACGTACATCCGCAGGTTTATATCAAATTTGTCTGGTAAATGTCAGCCCTTCACCAGATTAATGAGGAAATGAGTGTTATTTGTTTGGGATGGCGTATGCCAAAAAGCTTTTGAAGAAGTCAAACAATATCGCATGAAACCACCAGTGCTTGTAGCTCCAATCTCAGAAATACCTTTTCTGCTATATGTAAGGGCTATGGACCATTCCTTGGAAGCTTTGCTAGCGCAGAAGAATGAGTCAGGTCACGAACAAGGTATTTATTACATTAGCAGAATGATGGTCGAGGAGGAATACCGGTATAATCCAGTGGAAAATGAATGTTTAGCCTTAGTGTTCGCAGTACAGAAGATACGATACTATTTGGTTGGACAAACCATCCATATTGTATCGAGAGTTAACCTCTTGAGAATATTAATGACTAAACCCAGATCTTTAAACTCAAGACTTTCCAATTGGGCTATTTTGTTATCACAGTATGATATGCGTTTTGTCCCACATAAGTCTATTAAAAGATAGGCCATGGCCGACTTCTTAGCCGAACATCCAATCCCGGCATCCTCGAAGTTATACGAACAAATCCTAGGAGAGTTAGAAGAATGGGACTTGATTCCAAAAAAGGATAACTCGCGAAAGTCTTCCGAGACAAATACAGTCTCGAAAGGTGTATGGCAGCTTTTCTTTGATGGTGCCTCCCGAATGGGATCCGAGGGAAAGATGACAGCGGGGGTAGGAGTTGTTTTCGTCACTCCCCACAACCACATCATTCCTCTAGCTTACTCATTAACAAGCTCGTGCTCCAACAATGTCGCGGAATATAACGCCCTCCTAATTGGCTTAAAAATAGCCAAACAACTGGGGGTCAAATATTTGGAGGCATATGGGAACTCTCAACTTATTGTGAATCAAGTAAAAGGGGAGCACGAGGTCAAACATGAAGACCTCCTGCTGTATTATTGTGCGGTGATCAAGATTGCCGATGGTTTCGATGGTTTTTATATCAGCCACATAAAGTGCCACCGAAATAGTTATGCAGATTCGCTAGCTTTCTTGGCTGCTACACTAGCCTTGCCCAAGCATGCTAGAAGGCAAATTAAAGTAGGAAGTAAAGAATTATTTTGTCCAAAGGACGAGCTCAAAGAAGAAATGAAGAAACCACAGGAAGACGAAGCTGACGCTTTCGAATCAAGCCTAGAACCGAGAGATTAACATTTTCCTTATATAGACTATGTCCTTTACGGTATATTACCTGAAGGTCCAAAAGAAACCAGGACAATTCAGAGAAGGGCTGTCCGGTTCTACTACAATTCAGAACTCCAGACATTGTATAGGAATCTTACGACGGAATTTTACTTCGCTGTCTCTCCAACCGCGAAGCTCAAAAGGTACTCGAAGAAGCTCATGCTGGCATCTGCGGAGCACACCAGCCAGGGCCGAAACTCTGGGATAGAATCCGAAGGATGGGTTATTACTGGCCTAAGATAATGACAGAAGCGGTTGACTACGCCAAGAAGTGTAGGGTCTGCAAATACATGCAGACTTTATACATCAAACTCCAGAATATCTTCACCCAATGGCTACATCATGGCCATTTGAACAATGGGGTATGGACATTGTCGGGCCAATTTTCCCGCCATCAACGAGAGGACACCGGTTCATTTTAGCTATAACAGATTACTTTTCAAAATGGACCGAAGCCGTTTCCCTGGTTGAAGTAAAGTCATTGGATGTTATCATATTCATCAAGCACCATGTGCTTTACCGCTTCGGAGTGCCCAGAAAGATCATTCATGATAATGGGTCTCAGTTTGTAAGCCAGGTATATTCTAGATTCTGCAACAAGTACATGATCGAGGATGTAGCTTCATGATAATGGTCTAGCAGAAACTTTCAATAAGACCATTGTAAAACTTCTTAAAAAGTTTGTGTCATCCAATCAAAAGGACTGGGATGAGAAGCTTGGAGAATGCCTGTGGGCATATCGCACCACAGCCCGAACCCCCACCAATGCCACGCCCTTCTCTTTGGTATATGGGTCAGAAGCAGTCTTGCCTTTGAAAATCCAAATCCCGTCATTACGAGTTGCATTAATAACTAGAATGACGCAAGAACAAAGACATCAACAAAGACTCTAAGAATTAGAGGCTTTGGACGATAAGCGCTTAGAAGCTCAACAGAGTGTTGAACTATACCAGGCGCGGATCTCCAGAACTTTTAACAAAAAAGCTAAGCGAAAAACTTTCAAAAAAGGCGATCTAGTCCTGTCAGTCAGAAGGCCGATCATAACTAGCCAGAAACCTAGAGAAAAGTTCCAGCCGAAGTGGGAGGGATCCTTTGTCATTGATACGGTCTACTCCAACGGCGCGTATCGGTTGACAAAGCTGAACGGTGACAAGATCATGATGCTGATCAATGGCAAGTTCCTGAAGAAATATTATTCTTAGCAAAATTGCGGAACACCAGTTGTAATTTGATCTGGGTAGTTCGACGCAAACCATGAACCAAAGTTGTCTGCAATTGGAAGTTCATTAATAAAGATTTATGGTTCCGGACTAAAAATCTTTAACGCCGCGAACCAAATTTTCTTTCTATCAAATTTGCCAAGTTAAATATTACCTCTAGCGAACCAGATTTTCTACCAAATTTGGCAAGTTAAATATTACCTCTGGCAAACCAGATTTTCTTTCCACCAAATTTGCCAAGTTAAATAATACCTCTGGTGAACCAAATTTGCTAAGTTAAATAATACCTCTGGCGAATTAGATTTTCTTTCTACCAAATTTGCCAAGTTAAATAATACCTCTGGCGAATCAGATTTTCTTTTTATCAAATTTGCCAAGTTAAATAATATCTCTGGCGAACCAAACTTTCTTTTTATCAAATTTGCCAGGTTAAATAATACCTCTGGCGAACCAAACATTCTTTCTATCAAATTTGCCGAGTCAAAAACACCTCTGGCAAATCAAATTTGTCAACAAGAAGTTCTTTCATTCACAGTAATTTCGGGTACTTAGAAAATTTTGATTCATTTTGAGATTATCAAGTTAACAGTTATCTCTAGTAATCAATATCAGAATCATCCTTCAGATACTCTTAGTTACGTAAAAAGAAAAAAACTTCTTTATTCATCATCAGAACAAAATTACAGAGAATTCTCTAGTGTTGTACAGTCAACAAGAGTGGATACAAATCACTGATGTAAAAAAAAAGAAAGGAAACTTGCTTCTGTAATCGTCTCTTTCAGCATGGTTCAGATCAAAAAGTTTGCTCCTACAGCCTCTTCCTCTGGAATGACAGACTTGCTTCTGTAGCATTCTCTTTATGTATGGCTCGGATCAAAAAGTTTGCTCCATGGCCTCCACTTCTAATTTGCTCTTGTAGCCTCCTTTTTAAGGACAACTTAAAGGCACAATCTTGTTTCTTCTTTCCGACCATAATCAGAGACCTCCTGGTTGGTTCCCCCAGTGATGATGCCAGTGACTTGATTAGTTCAAAACTTGGCATACCAAATGCACTCCCCAAACGTATAACGTGAGGGGTTGCACAAATTCAAGGTTATGGTCATTAGTACCCCAACCTTGTGGGATACTAGGAAAGAAGAAAAATAATGTCCCAGACCCGAAATCTTCTCTCATGAAAAATACATGAGACCTTCCAAGCCCCTTGAGCTATTGGAAGCAATTACGAGCCCATCGGGTCTGGGTCATTGTTAAGGAGAATGACTACGGTTATCTCCTGCAGCCAAGTCAAATCCCTGTTAAAAAGGAAGAAAGGAAGAAAAAGGATGATATTAATCAGAAGAAGAAGTTTACCTTAATTAAGGAAAATGACACGGTCAGAAGAACCTTTTCGGTGGAACACCCCGCTGGATTGATACAGTCTGGAGGTCTTGTAATATGCCAACTCTTACCCATCACTTCGGTTGGAGAAGAAGAAAATATGGCTGCACAAATAAATCAACTACAAAAGAAAGAAAGAGAAGAGAATCGGGAAGAAATTTTCTCACGTCAGAATGATCTTCCATTGAAGGAATCATGCGTCCTATATAGACAGTCTGGTAACTGCGATCTTCGGTTTGGAAAAGATAAGGCCAAAATTTTTGGTTAAGATTTTCAGTTCAGATCTCAACAGAATTTATTACTGTTGCATGGGACATTTAGATATTGCAGCCCGGAGATCTCGTCATTAATAGAGACATGCAACGCTTGGGATTCCACGCCCGACGGCTTCATCCCAAGGCTTGCAGAAGTCTCTACAAATTCCGAAGAATTTTGAGTCATCCCGTAAAGTTTCTAGGCGCAATACCGCTAACCTGAAAAAAGCAGTCCGCAAGAGCCAAGATCGCGAATTTAGCATGAATCCGCAAACTTCCGGGCGGAACATCGCAAACTCAAGCTCGCAATCCTTGGAAGTCAAGATCGTGCATTTACTATGGGTTTAGTCAACTCGCGAACCTCCGAATGTGAAGTCGCAAACCTGACAAAGATCCGTGGAAGTCACGTGATAGATACACAGATACCAGAATTTTACAGAGAATTGCAAATTTCAGACGCGAGAGGACGAGTTTATTGCAAGTCTTCAAAGACAAATGCTAAGATCATGCCTTAGAAATACAAAACCAAGTTTAAGTAATCTACATAAGCAAGGAGTCATACCACGCACAACAAATGTCAGAGGACTGTTACAAAAGAAGGAACAGCAAAGAATAAAAAATATGCATATACAAGTTTCTACAACTCAATGATTCAAGAGAGTTTTAATTTTCTCATCAGCATCGTCAATATCTTGCTGAAGGATCTCATAAGCTTGGACAGTGCTTGACGACGCAATTTCTCGTCATTAGCAACAACATTCTGCGCTGCAGCAGCCTCTAGCATATCCAATTCAGTTTGTATCGCCTGGAGATCTCTGATTATATTGTCCTGCTGGCGCGATAAGTTGGCGAGATTCCTCATTGACTCATCACGCTCCTTGGTGATTTTGGCCAAGAAAGCTTGAGCTTTGGCGATAGTCTTTTGGGTCCTAACAATAGCCTGGTCATGATCCTTGACAATTGAAGCAACGACTTCCACTTAAAGAACTAAAGACACGCGGTCTGTTTGACCCTTTTCTAAAGAGGCTTTGCAAGCATTTGCCTTCTCCTGAGTCTCCTTTTGGAACTTAAGTTGTTTCTCTTTCAGCTTCTGGAAAATGATTTCCACTGTCTCAAATTTATCAGCACTTCTGGATTTTGATAGGAATTCAGCATGCTTTTGAAGCTGAGTTATCATAAGCCTAAAGGGAGCAGCTTTATCCTCTCCACTAATGCTGACAATACCAATTAAATAAATGTTGAGAACATTGGCGAGTGAAGCAAAAGAAGCCCCCTTCAGTATTTTATCAATACAGCGATCAAGGAAGTGAAGGAAGGTCTCCACCGTATCCTTCAATAAATCAACCTCAAGCATATCAATCTCCGCATAAGAGGGAGTAATACTGGTTGAGGCAGAGGCGGATTGATCCGCAACCAGACTAGTATCAGGAGGAATGAGACTTCTGGAGACTTCAACAGAGCTAACAACTACAGCATCTTGAACCAAAACATCGGTCCGAGCAGCTGCGGCTAAAACTGTAGACATAGTAGTCTCGGAAATCATTACTTCCGTAGAAGTGGTAACTGCAGTCGCTTCATCAGTGTCAGCTCCCGCGATGGTGTCATCTGACGAAGTTACCTTCGCGTCCATGCGTTCTAAATCAGGAGTCGAAACTGGAGCTATCATAAGGAGAAAGTTAAAAGTTAAATGATACAATATCATTTGATAATAACATAATTGCTAAAAGAAGAAGATGCAGACCTAAAGGTTGGACACTGGATTCTCCAAGTCCGTACACCTCAGGACCAAACACTTCAGGCCCGTATACTTTGGTTCGAACGTCCTCGCTCAAATAGACATACTTACCATGGTCTGATGGAGGGGTTGAAGATCGAAAATTATCACTGTCGACATTATAGTCGTCTCCCGAATCATCCTGACTTCATGAAGGAGGTGCTGCTTTTGGGGAATTTGATGCGCGAGTCTCCCCAATGATTTGTACTTTGTCATCTGCAACGGCAGAAGCTGAAGGGCCCTCTTGTATGGCCAAAGAAACACCGACTTCAACAGTGGCCTGACAAATAAGGCAGGTAGAACTCTCTTGAGTAACGGGAGTAGGATCACTGCAGAGAACAGGTCCTTGACTCCGACGCCTCTTAAGGGAACGGAGAGTTAAAGATGAGTCATCTTCATTCTCTTCGGGTTCCTCAACGAGGGACTTAGAAACCAAAGTGGGTGTTGCAGTGCCAGTCCCAGATGGGGTGCTCTGCGAATCAATCCCCTGCGGAATGGTAGGGAAGTCACTGAGGCACCTCAGTCTCTTCCGCTTATGTGAAGATTCTTGGGAGAAGATTGTGGTTGAGGAGAAGTCTTCTTCGATATCGAGAGAGGAGAAGTCTTCTTCGATGTCGAGAGAGAAGAAGCATCAAGAGAGGTAGTTTGAGCTGATGCATTATCGACCTCTTCCCTCTGTTGAGTTATCGGTTCTGATTCATTGGATGTACTGTCTCCCCTGAAATCTTCCATCCCTACAACTTTTGTACTGCCAGCCTTCCTTTTCTGGGCATACCAAGCTCTGATCTCTCGCAGACTGGTATGATTTATATTGAAATTCTGGGAAGCGGAATTAGCATCCGCGAACCACTTACAGAAACTGAAGCTCATACTCGAATTTGGGGTCTTGAGCGGAAGATCAAATCTGGCCTGAGTTCCACTTGCGACGAAATGAAACCAAGCTCGAGCTCCCTCAAGAGCATTCGCAACGAAACTTATCTCTCTATTGGGATTACCAACATAAAATTGATCATACCCGAACTGTCGAGCGAAACGACTCGGGTAGTAAGGCTCTATGCAGCAATGGTTCCCCAAACATAGAACCAGATGTCCTGCGCGGATGTTTATCAGCCACCAGAAGCATCCCGAGGACAGAATAGTAAATTTATCGGCACCAATAGTATTCGTGAATTCCTCCCCGTACCCAGCATTTTGAAAGTACGGAAAACATCTGAATAACTCAAAAGTCGAGAAATGACGGAGGGTCTTGCGGATCGCGGCCATGTAGCCCCCTCTCTATTGCGACCTCTCATAGTACTGCACTTTGGGAGCACTTAAGTCTATCTGCGAATCAGCAGGACTTATCAAAGTGGGGCAATGTAAAACTAACCAAGCCATCAAATAAGTGTAAGGAAGTTCTACAAACGGATTAGGAGTTTTTATGACTGGATCTCCCCTCTTCCTCAGCTCCTTCACGTTACAAAATTTATCAGATAACCTCCTTAGTCCACTTTGGATGCTGCAAACCATCGCGAGCAACAAACTGAGCCACCTACCAAATGCTAGTAGGACGGCTGGGTATACGGCCCTAATGGGTGTGTTTTTCTGTGAAAGAATAACACACTTCTTCAGCCATACCATCAAATAGCCCACCAAGAAGGCAGGATCAGACAAGGGCTGGAGAGCCTGATAATGAAAACTTTCAAAGAACGTTCCAGCCTTGAAGACGTCCTCGTCAGATTCAGCGACATAAGTATCCGTCCCGAAGCTGGCGATTCTTTTCTCAACTTCCTTTTCAGAAACTGGAGGAAGGCGAGTAAAGTTCGGATTGCTTTTAGAAAAGTTGGGTAGAAATATTGTAGCCACTTCTTTGGCTTCAAACTGCGGGTGCCGGATGTATGGGTGCAAATATGATAATGACATAGCAACTCCCAGTAAGTACTATTGATCAAAAGATCCCGAGTCTTCAACAGGTGGAGTTCTTCCCCAATGGGGACATACTCTTCATACGGGATATCTCCCATGGGTAAGCCCGAAATTTCATATATTTCATGAAGGGCAAAACCCAATTCGCCTGGAGGGCAGAAAATGGTGCAAGTATCAGGATTGTACAGTTCTAGTAGAGCAAAAAAATAGAATCTGCTAGCAGGAATACCGTGCTGAACAGCTATGATAGCACGATATAGCCCTGCATAATGAAGTTGATCTCTGAAAGTCTTTAGAAAAAAGTCAGTCAAGACTGTCCACTCTCCTTTTGAAGAGCAGTGAACCCATCCAGGGAGACGAAAATTCTGAACAGGAAACTCCCCTTGTGCATTGGTGAATCAGTGCAGGAAAGTCTGTGCGATTATAAGAATCTCGCCACTAGGGAGGTCATGTTTAAGCAGTCCCGGAAGCAATCCACAAAAGTGTTTTCCAGTACTACGAGGAAAAGCACCTTAATTATTGAAACCCCCCAATAAGATGCTGTCTTGCAGCATGTTTATGTGTCAATCCATTCGTCTGGGCATGAAAAGGGATTGAAAGAATAAGAACGGATAAGACCTCTCCATATTAGGGAGAAACAAGTAGGGACCTTCAACTTGACGAAGCCACTTGTAATCTCCATCTTCCAAACCGCTATCGGACACTGAAATATGGTCCTCAAACAAAAAGGCAGGTTTGCGTAGTAGAGACCGATCATCTTCTTTGAAAGGTACATTAGTTATCAGTTCTCGTAATGTTGAGCGAGAAGGATGGAGAATTTTGCCTTCTCTCTCTTGGCTATCTGATGTTGTACAATGTGGAAAGACATGACTAAATCTGAACTCTTTCTTCCCATCATAGCCATCCGAGTATCCGAAATAATGATCCTTAGGCTAAGGATTCAAGGCATAATCGACTGCAAAAGATATTCAGATTCAAGATAAGAAAATCTCTGAAAAAAGGACTGCCTTTCGAAAGTTATTTTTATTTATTACCTCCAATTAAGAGCTCCTGCCGAACCACTATTGAACTAGAGGTTGCTTGAGGATCCTGATGACCACTGGCAGCTGCATCAGAGGAAGAAGCTTTCTTCTGCATCTTTTGCAGATTAGAGAATCCTTCGCACAGAGAATCGAAAGCTATAGGAGGTTGAAGACGAGAAGTCTGAGGAAATCTAAAGAAGAACTCGGATTTCAAATTTCTTGAGATAAGAGTAGCCTATCTCATAAAGTGGATATTATATAGCAGATGATTTGACAACCGAGATCTCTGGATAGATGTGATATCTGACCCGAATCTCATGGGTACCATTGCATTTAATGCGGCTCAAAGAATGTCTCAATTCTTGCGCCGTAAAAAGCAACCGCCTTCCGGCCTTTCCGCAACCAAAAAGTGAAAGCTCGCGTCCCTAACACAGAGTCGTGATCCTTCAGAAATTTCAGTTTGCGACTCGAACACTGAGTCACTTTCTTCTCCAAAGCGAAAGCTTGCATTCCTAATACAGAGTCACGATCCTCCAAAAATTACAGTTTGCGACCCTAACACAGAGTCGTTTTCTGCTACCAAATAAAAGTTCGTGCCCCTAATACAGAGTCGTGATCCCTCAAAAATTTTATTTTGCGACCCTAACATAGAGTTGCTTTCTTCT